>OZ010634.1:6379660-6737160 GCA_963932165.1 Pimpla rufipes
GTACAGTGCTATTCAGATATGCCTGCAATGACAGATCTCGGCTTCTATGTGTGTGTGAGCTATGTTCAGCTGTTGAAGTTTGGTGAAGTCCGCGCGAGTTTCAAGTCGATCAGCTGTCACCTCAGCTGATCGCGAATTTGACATAACCCGCTCAGTGCAGCAATGCGATGTAAGCGGTCAGACGGCCACTAATCAAAAGTGGAAAGTGCGGTTGGAAGTGATTTGGAAGAAAAAAGCCAATTTCAAATATCAAGATGACCGGTATGACAAATCCCTATTTAGAAAGTAAGCTGAGAGCGAGTAATTATTTTTTTTACTAACGATCTTCTGTCTCGTCTACGACGTGTCGAAGGATTACGGCCACGATCTCTAGTCTCCAAACTCGGTAGGTTGTTATATAAAATCAGTAAATTTCATCCTATTTATGGTAATAAAATATATAACTACGTCGAGTTAATGACGCAAAGTCATTAACTCGACGTAGTTATATATTTTTTATGCATTTTAATCGGATTTAGATATACCGACGTCAAACTTGACAGATCTATAAAAGGATAAAAAAGCCAATTTCAAATATCGCAGCAAAATGACCGGTATGACAAATCCCTATTTAGAAAGTAAGCTGAGAGTGAGTAATTATTTTTTTTACTTCCGTAGGAAGGATTTTAATATACCGAAGGCGAGTCTAGCAGATCTATACAACACTGCAAATCACAGATTTTATCAGTGAAACAGTTTAATCGGTTTGACTAAACGAAATATTATTAAACGATCCAGATTCAACGGCGTGATCGCATCACTCGGTTTTTCCCGCAGCGTTATTAAATAAACATATCGAATTTGAAATTAATTTTTTTCGCCATCAATGGTTAAATTGTATTTCCAGAGACGAATTCGATACGATGCGGGGAATTGGCATCGGTTCGCGCCGCTATAAGTAATATTTTTTTTTTGCTTCTGTAAGTAGATTTTTAATATACCGAAGACTGGACTGAGAGATTCATTGAAAATTGCAAATTACAATTGAGAAGTGCGAACCAGTTTGATCGGTTTGACAAAACGAAACAGTTTAATCGGTTTGACTAAACGAAATATTATTAAACGATCCAGATTTAACGGCGTGATCGCATCACTCGGTTTTTCCCGCAGCGTTATTAAATAAACATCGAATTTGAAATTAATTTTTTTCGCCATCAATGGTTAAATTGTATTTCCAGAGACGAATTCGATACGATGCGGGGAATTGGCACCGGTTCGCGCCGCTATAAGTAATATTTTTTTTTTTGCTTCTGTAAGTAGATTTTTAATATACCGAAGACTGGACTGAGAGATTCATTGAAAATTGCAAATTACAATTGAGAAGTGCGAACCAGTTTGATCGGTTTGACAAAACGCAACGTGTGAATGAACGTAGAGCAAGGTGAGAGCAAGGTGAGAGCAGAGTGTGGGCAAGGTTATCACTAAATTAACTAACATATCGAATTTGAAATTAATTTTTTTGGCCATCAATGGTTAAATTGTATTTCCAGAGACGAATTCGATACGATGCGGGGAATTGGCACCGGTTCGCGCCGCTATAAGTAATATTTTTTTTTTTTGCTTCTGTAAGTAGATTTTTAATATACCGAAGACTGGACTGACAGATTCATTGAAAATTGCAAATTACAATTGAGAAGTGCGAACCAGTTTGATCGGTTTGACAAAACGCGACGTGTGAATGAACGTAGAGCAAGGTGAGAGCAAGGTGAGAGCAGAGTGTGGGCAAGGTTATCACTAAATTAACTAACATATCGAATTTGAAATTAATTTTTTTCGCCATCAATGGTTAAATTGTATTTCCAGAGACGAATTCGATACGATGCGGGGAATTGGCACCGGTTCGCGCCGCTATAAGTAATATTTTTTTTTTTTGCTTCTGTAAGTGGATTTTTAATATACCGAAGACTGGACTGACAGATTCATTGAAAATTGCAAATTACAATTGAGAAGTGCGAACCAGTTTGATCGGTTTGACAAAACGCAACGTGTGAATGAACGTAGAGCAAGGTGAGAGCAAGGTGAGAGCAGAGTGTGGGCAAGGTTATCACTAAATTAACTAAGATCCGCTGAATGCGCGCATAACGATGCATCGTTAATTAATTATGGCTATTACAACATGCATTTTTTCCCGCTAAATGGCGAATTTACTGATCCAGATGCGAGTGCGGTACGGTTTGGGAAAGTGGCACTCGATTGCACCGTCTCCGTAATTATTTATTTTACTTGCGTAGGAAGGATTTTAATATACCGAAGGCGAGTCTAGCAGATCTATTCAACACTGCAAATCACAGATTTTATCAGTGAAACAGTTTAATCGGTTTGACTAAACGAAATATTATTAAAAGATCCAGATTCAACGGCGTGATCGCATCACTCGGTTTTTCCCGCAGCGTTATTAAATAAACATATCGAATTTGAAATTAATTTTTTTCGCCATCAATGGTTAAATTGTATTTCCAGAGACGAATTCGATACGATGCGGGGAATTGGCACCGGTTCGCGCCGCTATAAGTAATATTTTTTTTTTTTGCTTCTGTAAGTAGATTTTTAATATACCGAAGACTGGACTGAGAGATTCATTGAAAATTGCAAATTACAATTGAGAAGTGCGAACCAGTTTGATCGGTTTGACAAAACGCAACGTGTGAATGAACGTAGAGCAAGGTGAGAGCAAGGTGAGAGCAGAGTGTGGGCAAGGTTATCACTAAATTAACTAACATATCGAATTTGAAATTAATTTTTTTCGCCATCAATGGTTAAATTGTATTTCCAGAGACGAATTCGATACGATGCGGGGAATTGGCACCGGTTCGCGCCGCTATAAGTAATATTTTTTTTTTTGCTTCTGTAAGTGGATTTTTAATATACCGAAGACTGGACTGACAGATTCATTGAAAATTGCAAATTACAATTGAGAAGTGCGAACCAGTTTGATCGGTTTGACAAAACGCAACGTGTGAATGAACGTAGAGCAAGGTGAGAGCAAGGTGAGAGCAGAGTGTGGGCAAGGTTATCACTAAATTAACTAACATATCGAATTTGAAATTAATTTTTTTCGCCATCAATGGTTAAATTGTATTTCCAGAGACGAATTCGATACGATGCGGGGAATTGGCACCGGTTCGCGCCGCTATAAGTAATATTTTTTTTTTTGCTTCTGTAAGTGGATTTTTAATATACCGAAGACTGGACTGACAGATTCATTGAAAATTGCAAATTACAATTGAGAAGTGCGAACCAGTTTGATCGGTTTGACAAAACGCAACGTGTGAATGAACGTAGAGCAAGGTGAGAGCAAGGTGAGAGCAGAGTGTAGGCAAGGTTATCACTAAATTAACTAAGATCCGCTGTGAAAAAAAATATTACTTATAGCGGCGCGAACCGGTGCCAATTCCCCGCATCGTATCGAATTCGTCTCTGGAAATACAATTTAACCATTGATGGCGAAAAAAATTTATTTCAAATTCGATATGTTTATTTAATAACGCTGCGGGAAAAACCAAGTGATGCGATCACGCCGTTGAATCTGGATCGTTTAATAATATTTCGTTTAGTCAAACCGATTAAACTGTTTCACTGATAAAATCTGTGTTTTGCAGTGTTGAATAGATCTGCTAGACTCGCCTTCGGTATATTAAAATCCTTCCTACGCAAGTAAAATAAATAATTACGGAGACGGTGCAATCGAGTGCCACTTTCCCAAACCGTACCGCACTCGCATCTGGATCAGTAAATTCGCCATTTAGCGGGAAAAAATGCATGTTGTAATAGCCATAATTAATTAACGATGCATCGTTATGC
The DNA here is from genome assembly GCA_963932165.1 of Pimpla rufipes. Taxonomy (NCBI): domain Eukaryota; kingdom Metazoa; phylum Arthropoda; class Insecta; order Hymenoptera; family Ichneumonidae; genus Pimpla; species Pimpla rufipes. The sequence goes on from OZ010634.1 coordinate 6,383,501, forward strand.
GCGCATTCAGCGGATCTTAGTTAATTTAGTGATAACCTTGCCCACACTCTGCTCTCACCTTGCTCTCACCTTGCTCTACGTTCATTCACACGTTGCGTTTTGTCAAACCGATCAAACTGGTTCGCACTTCTCAATTGTAATTTGCAATTTTCAATGAATCTGTCAGTCCAGTCTTCGGTATATTAAAAATCTACTTACAGAAGCAAAAAAAAAATATTACTTATAGCGGCGCGAACCGGTGCCAATTCCCCGCATCGTATCGAATTCGTCTCTGGAAATACAATTTCACCATTGATGGCGAAAAAAATTAATTTCAAATTCGATATGTTTATTTAATAACGCTGCGGGAAAAACCGAGTGATGCGATCACGCCGTTGAATCTGGATCTTTTAATAATATTTCGTTTAGTCAAACCGATTAAACTGTTTCACTGATAAAATCTGTGATTTGCAGTGTTGAATAGATCTGCTAGACTCGCCTTCGGTATATTAAAATCCTTCCTACGCAAGTAAAATAAATAATTACGGAGACGGTGCAATCGAGTGCCACTTTCCCAAACCGTACCGCACTCGCATCTGGATCAGTAAATTCGCCATTTAGCGGGAAAAAATGCATGTTGTAATAGCCATAATTAATTAACGATGCATCGTTATGCGCGCATTCAGCGGATCTTAGTTAATTTAGTGATAACCTTGCCCACACTCTGCTCTCATCTTGCTCTCACCTTGCTCTACGTTCATTCACACGTTGCGTTTTGTCAAACCGATCAAACTGGTTCGCACTTCTCAATTGTAATTTGCAATTTTCAATGAATCTGTCAGTCCAGTCTTCGGTATATTAAAAATCTACTTACAGAAGCAAAAAAAAAAAATATTGATGGCGAAAAAAATTAATTTCAAATTCGATATGTTTATTTAATAACGCTGCGGGAAAAACCGAGTGATGGGATCACGCCGTTGAATCTGGATGTTTTAATAATATTTCGTTTAGTCAAACCGATTAAACTGTTTCACTGATAAAATCTGTGATTTGCAGTGTTGAATAGATCTGCTAGACTCGCCTTCGGTATATTAAAATCCTTCCTACGCAAGTAAAATAAATAATTACGGAGACGGTGCAATCGAGTGCCACTTTCCCAAACCGTACCGCACTCGCATCTGGATCAGTAAATTCGCCATTTAGCGGGAAAAAATGCATGTTGTAATAGCCATAATTAATTAACGATGCATCGTTATGCGCGCATTCAGCGGATCTTAGTTAATTTAGTGATAACCTTGCCCACACTCTGCTCTCACCTTGCTCTCACCTTGCTCTACGTTCATTCACACGTTGCGTTTTGTCAAACCGATCAAACTGGTTCGCACTTCTCAATTGTAATTTGCAATTTTCAATGAATCTGTCAGTCCAGTCTTCGGTATATTAAAAATCTACTTACAGAAGCAAAAAAAAAATATTACTTATAGCGGCGCGAACCGGTGCCAGTTCCCCGCATCGTATCGAATTCGTCTCTGGAAATACAATTTAACCATTGATGGCGAAAAAAATTAATTTCAAATTCGATATGTTTATTTAATACCGCTGCGGGAAAAACCGAGTGATGCGATCACGCCGTTGAATCTGGATGTTTTAATAATATTTCGTTTAGTCAAACCGATTAAACTGTTTCACTGATAAAATCTGTGATTTGCAGTGTTGAATAGATCTGCTAGACTCGCCTTCGGTATATTAAAATCCTTCCTACGCAAGTAAAATAAATAATTACGGAGACGGTGCAATCGAGTGCCACTTTCCCAAACCGTACCGCACTCGCATCTGGATCAGTAAATTCGCCATTTAGCGGGAAAAAATGCATGTTGTAATAGCCATAATTAATTAACGATGCATCGTTATGCGCGCATTCAGCGGATCTTAGTTAATTTAGTGATAACCTTGCCCACACTCTGCTCTCACCTTGCTCTCACCTTGCTCTACGTTCATTCACACGTTGCGTTTTGTCAAACCGATCAAACTGGTTCGCACTTCTCAATTGTAATTTGCAATTTTCAATGAATCTGTCAGTCCAGTCTTCGGTATATTAAAAATCTACTTACAGAAGCAAAAAAAAAATATTACTTATAGCGGCGCGAACCGGTGCCAATTCCCCGCATCGTATCGAATTCGTCTCTGGAAATACAATTTCACCATTGATGGCGAAAAAAATTAATTTCAAATTCGATATGTTTATTTAATAACGCTGCGGGAAAAACCGAGTGATGCGATCACGCCGTTGAATCTGGATCTTTTAATAATATTTCGTTTAGTCAAACCGATTAAACTGTTTCACTGATAAAATCTGTGATTTGCAGTGTTGAATAGATCTGCTAGACTCGCCTTCGGTATATTAAAATCCTTCCTACGCAAGTAAAATAAATAATTACGGAGACGGTGCAATCGAGTGCCACTTTCCCAAACCGTACCGCACTCGCATCTGGATCAGTAAATTCGCCATTTAGCGGGAAAAAATGCATGTTGTAATAGCCATAATTAATTAACGATGCATCGTTATGCGCGCATTCAGCGGATCTTAGTTAATTTAGTGATAACCTTGCCCACACTCTGCTCTCACCTTGCTCTCACCTTGCTCTACGTTCATTCACACGTTGCGTTTTGTCAAACCGATCAAACTGGTTCGCACTTCTCAATTGTAATTTGCAATTTTCAATGAATCTGTCAGTCCAGTCTTCGGTATATTAAAAATCTACTTACAGAAGCAAAAAAAAAAAATATTGATGGCGAAAAAAATTAATTTCAAATTCGATATGTTTATTTAATAACGCTGCGGGAAAAACCGAGTGATGGGATCACGCCGTTGTATCTGGATGTTTTAATAATATTTCGTTTAGTCAAACCGATTAAACTGTTTCACTGATAAAATCTGTGATTTGCAGTGTTGAATAGATCTGCTAGACTCGCCTTCGGTATATTAAAATCCTTCCTACGCAAGTAAAATAAATAATTACGGAGACGGTGCAATCGAGTGCCACTTTCCCAAACCGTACCGCACTCGCATCTGGATCAGTAAATTCGCCATTTAGCGGGAAAAAATGCATGTTGTAATAGCCATAATTAATTAACGATGCATCGTTATGCGCGCATTCAGCGGATCTTAGTTAATTTAGTGATAACCTTGCCCACACTCTGCTCTCACCTTGCTCTCACCTTGCTCTACGTTCATTCACACGTTGCGTTTTGTCAAACCGATCAAACTGGTTCGCACTTCTCAATTGTAATTTGCAATTTTCAATGAATCTGTCAGTCCAGTCTTCGGTATATTAAAAATCTACTTACAGAAGCAAAAAAAAAATATTACTTATAGCGGCGCGAACCGGTGCCAGTTCCCCGCATCGTATCGAATTCGTCTCTGGAAATACAATTTAACCATTGATGGCGAAAAAAATTAATTTCAAATTCGATATGTTTATTTAATAACGCTGCGGGAAAAACCGAGTGATGCGATCACGCCGTTGAATCTGGATGTTTTAATAATATTTCGTTTAGTCAAACCGATTAAACTGTTTCACTGATAAAATCTGTGATTTGCAGTGTTGAATAGATCTGCTAGACTCGCCTTCGGTATATTAAAATCCTTCCTACGCAAGTAAAATAAATAATTACGGAGACGGTGCAATCGAGTGCCACTTTCCCAAACCGTACCGCACTCGCATCTGGATCAGTAAATTCGCCATTTAGCGGGAAAAAATGCATGTTGTAATAGCCATAATTAATTAACGATGCATCGTTATGCGCGCATTCAGCGGATCTTAGTTAATTTAGTGATAACCTTGCCCACACTCTGCTCTCACCTTGCTCTCACCTTGCTCTACGTTCATTCACACGTTGCGTTTTGTCAAACCGATCAAACTGGTTCGCACTTCTCAATTGTAATTTGCAATTTTCAATGAATCTGTCAGTCCAGTCTTCGGTATATTAAAAATCTACTTACAGAAGCAAAAAAAAATATTACTTATAGCGGCGCGAACCGGTGCCAATTCCCCGCATCGTATCGAATTCGTCTCTGGAAATACAATTTAACCATTGATGGCGAAAAAAATTAATTTCAAATTCGATATGTTTATTTAATAACGCTGCGGGAAAAACCGAGTGATGCGATCACGCCGTTGAATCTGGATCGTTTAATAATATTTCGTTTAGTCAAACCGATTAAACTGTTTCGTTTTGTCAAACCGATCAAACTGGTTCGCACTTCTCAATTGTAATTTGCAATTTTCAATGAATCTGTCAGTCCAGTCTTCGGTATATTAAAAATCTACTTACAGAAGCAAAAAAAAATATTACTTATAGCGGCGCGAACCGGTGCCAATTCCCCGCATCGTATCGAATTCGTCTCTGGAAATACAATTTAACCATTGATGGCGAAAAAAATTAATTTCAAATTCGATATGTTTATTTAATAACGCTGCGGGAAAAACCGAGTGATGCGATCACGCTGTTGAATCTGGATCTTTTAATAATATTTCGTTTAGTCAAACCGATTAAACTGTTTCACTGATAAAATCTGTGATTTGCAGTGTTGAATAGATCTGCTAGACTCGCCTTCGGTATATTAAAATCCTTCCTACGGATGTAAAAAAAATAATTACTCACTCTCAGCTTACTTTCTAAATAGGGATTTGTCATACCGGTCATTTTGCTGCGATATTTGAAATTGGCTTTTTTATCCTTTTATAGATCTGTCAAGTTTGACGTCGGTATATCTAAATCCGATTAAAATGCATAAAAAATATATAACTACGTCGAGTTAATGACTTTGCGTCATTAACTCGACGTAGTTATATATTTTATTACCATAAATAGGATGAAATTTACTGATTTTATATACCAACCTACCGAGTTTGGAGACTAGAGATCGTGGCCGTAATCCTTCGACACGTCGTAGACGAGACAGAAGATCGTTAGTAAAAAAAATAATTACTCGCTCTCAGCTTACTTTCTAAATAGGGATTTGTCATACCGGTCATCTTGATATTTGAAATTGGCTTTTTTCTTCCAAATCACTTCCAACCGCACTTTCCACTTTTGATTAGTGGCCGTCTGACCGCTTACATCGCATTGCTGCACTGAGCGGGTTATGTCAAATTCGCGATCAGCTGAGGTGACAGCTGATCGACTTGAAACTCGCGCGGACTTCACCAAACTTCAACTGCTGAACATAGCTCACACACACATAGAAGCCGAGATCTGTCATTGCAGGCATATCTGAATAGCACTGTATATATACGTTTAATTGTTATGTTTCAGGCATAATGTCGTGTGCTTTCGGAAATCTGTCCCCACGCGTGCAAATGGCGCAGGCGTATAACATAGAGATGCAGTCAACGGAGGTGAACAGCCTTGACAGCTCCGACTCCGGCAGCTCTGCCTCCGCTTAAATTGAGTATTAGATTTAAGCTTTTTATTTTTATTTTTTTATATTTTTTATAGGCTAATCATTTTAATTAATATTATATGTGTTAGATTTAAGCTTTTTATTAATGTTTTTTATATTATATGTATTATTAGTAATAAATTTGTATTTTTTACACAAAAAAAATTTCACAAAAAAATTCAAAATAAATTAAAAAAATAAAAAAAAATTGTTTACTAAAAAACCTTCCAACATTCGCGAGCAATGCGTTCCCTATCTCCCTCTCTCTCTCTCTCTCTCTCTCTCTCTCTCTCTCAGAACATTGAGATGTTCCTGATGAGAGACGGCTGGCGGTGTCGGTAACGGTGGCAGCGACGGTGGCAGCGGTGGAAGCCTCGGCTTGGGTGTGTCGTTTGACCCCAACCTGCTCGATTCTTCGTCTCTCTCCATGTTGGTGGCGTTGGCGGTGGTGATGGCAGCAGCAGCGATGGGGTGAACAATTTCGGAGCGACGGTGGCAGCGGTGGGAATCTCGGCTTGGGTGGATTTACAATTCGGATTTGTCAATCCAACTATTGTGGGTATTTTCAAAACCCAACCATTTCACCAAACATTTGTTGCCCCGTTTTTTCAGAACTTTTTCTACCAAATAAATATCGGGATATTTTACTTTTAAAAGTTCATGTTCATAGAATCCGCCGGCAATAGATTCATTTCGATAGTCAGTCAGTTTATACGTTATGGGATTTGTATGAATGACTTGGCTAATCGTAAAAATTTCCGTTGTCCAATTTGGTGTATATCCTTTAGCGAAAATATTTTTATATTTACTTATTCGAACTCTATCACCGAGTTTGAATTTATGTTTCTTTTTCGATTGAGCGTTCAATCTCATGAAAATATTCCGCAGCAATGATTTCTCATTTTTCGAATTCACATCTTTCGGTTTCATCTTAATCGTGCGATGAACAGTATTATTATATTCTAGTATTAAATCATCAAGAATATCGATCCACTTATAATTTCCACGAAGACTAAATTGCAGCCACATTTTGTTTTTTAATGCGCGATTAAAGCGTTCACAAATAGATGCTTTTAAATTGCTATACGTTGAAAACATGTGGATTTTATTGTCTTTCATTACAGCTTTGAATTCCGAATTGTAAAATTCTTTCCCGCGATCGACGTGTAGGTTTTTAGGTACACGCCCCTTCGCGAGAATGGATTTCATGGCTTTCGATGTATCTTTCCCAGCCTTACTTTTCAGCGGAACGGCCCATGCAAATTTGGAGAAAATGTCGATGATGGTGAGGAGGAATTTGTCGTTCGAATTTTTATTCGCATATGATGACATATCCACAGGGTCGGCCTGCCACGTCTCATCGATACCTCGAATATCCACACGTCGACGAGGATAATTTCGTCGAGCGGTTTTATGAAGCTCCCGCATCAGAGTCTCCTTTTTCCCGTTCATTTTTTTCTAGGTTATTCAGCCGTGCATCCAGTTGAAAAATACTCTTTGAATTACGTATCCCCAAATTTTGGAGGGTTTCAATATCGGCCTTAAGGGTATTTGTTATATCATTTATTGTAGATTGAAGACCTTGAATTAAAAGTAAATTACTATCATTCGTTTCTTTACGCAAACTTTTTATAATGCTCCGACTTTTCTGTCGCAACACATTTAACGTAATAACATCATTCGGTTCTTCGGGATTGGCAACGTTACACAATCGTTTGTGCTCCAAATCGTAATGACCATCCGTTGTAGTCTTAAATCCAATTCCAGGTCTACCGGGAGGACCACGATTATTCACAACCACACCCTTATCCAACTGTCGTCCAAACACATCGACACTCATCGTGCAAATGAACAAAATTTCAATGATGCACGTGTTTTTAATAAATGATCTTAGCCTCTCGTAATTCCTCAACAATTGATATAATTTCATTTGAATGAGATGTATTGCCCGCGGCTTGAGATGCAACAAGTAGACGTAGACGATCTACCAGCTCGTTGGGATCGTCCCAATAAATATAGTCGAATTTTGTGTCTTTTCGAGCCACCTTATACGCTGCTACGCCTTTGCCCATGCGCGTAGGACGATCCAATAATTTTGCGATATAAGTTTTAAATTTCCAACTATTATCCATTCGTATATCACCATCAGTTTTATAGAATTTTTTATGAGCATTCGTGGCAATAACAATATTCTCATAATTTTGCAAATCATTCGATGTAAGAGCCTCCACATTAGGCACTTTTTTGAACAATAGCTCCACTAATCCTGCAGTTTTTGGATATTTCTTATTTTGCACGTGAATGTACTGAGAGTCAAAAGTTATTGGAGAATCACCAATCATGAGCGTATCATTGCTGAATATGCGTACACCAAAAGAAATATCTAAACTCGTCTTTTTATTCGATCGTAATAACTGAAGATACTCGTTTATCAATTCATCAACATTTTGATGTAATATATTATCTTTCTCAATGTCATCATCGTCATCATCTCTATCAGTATCACCGAGATGCGCCGACTTAAAAGAGTAATCTTTTAATGTGGAGTTTAATGTGGAATCATTATTGAAATCGAATTCCTCGCTACCTGCTCCTTCTTCTTCTTTCTCCTCCTCCTTCTCCTCCTTCTTTACACTTATTTTCTCACGTTTCACTTCTGGAGCCTCATTCTGATGTAATACCAATTTCTCCAATGGTGAGACTATTGGTTTAAATACAGTTTGCATTGCCTGTTCAGCGTTATCTTTACCCGTCCTTATCATGCGATGTTTTCGTCGAATAGCATCGCTCGCCTTGACAATTTGACGCAACACATCTTTTTCTCTCAAAAGTTTTTCCCCCTTCATGTTAGCGGCACCGAGTCAACAATGATACTACTTCTCCCTGTCAAATGATGGTTTATTTATCTCACTTGTTTATGTCGAGAAATGAATCAAAACCACTTCTATATCTACCCTCATTCACTTCACTATCCTTGTCAATCGTAATAAATCCATATTTCGACGAATTCCAACAGTCTGAACACATTTGCTTAAACTGCACGTAAGACATATCCGTATTAACATGATCATTGTAAACATGTTTAAGATTCATATCATCCTGCTTAAATAGCACTATAAAATTTGCATTATCACGTACGAAATGTTTGGGGATACGAGCATACGTCTGACAGAGATAAAAACAATCGACAATTTCATGTCTCCCCATGGAAAAGTAGGATCTGATATTATCCTGTTTTTCACATGCCACACCATCAAATATAAATATTGAGTTTGGACGTGCATCGCAAGGTGTCACCACTTGTTCATGCTCATTGAAGGGGTAATATTCAATTCCATTTATGGGTTTGAGTAATCGCTCGAGCAATGTATATTTTGGTTGCCCGAGAGATTTTGAATAAACATAGACATTCTCAAACCTCACACCATTCGGATGTGTTATTAGAGTGAGCAGAGCATTGGTTTTACCACAATTCGACGGTCCACAAAATACTGCACGAATTCTATCTGGCAAGAAATGTCCATGACGTTTTTGCTTTTTCTCCCCTCGCGTAAATTTATCGAAATTTATTACGGGCAGCCCCCCCTTGACGGATCGCCCCTTTCTCCGAGCCCATCTTATGCACGACTAATGGGATAAACACTATAAAATGGCGTTTTATACAAATCATTCGGCAGTTGGGCATTCGCCTTCCAGCGGGTACGATCATGCATCGCAGTAGTAGCTGTGTGAAGAAAAAGTATGGTAAAGGTTTGGTTAACACTCTAATTAATAAACTCCCCGTTGAGTTGCATCTACCGGGATATCAGTACTGTGGACCAGGTACAAAATTGGCTAAACGTCTCGCACGAGGCGATCGAGGTATCAATCCACTGGATGCCGCTTGCAAGCAGCACGATATTGCATATTCGAAAAATCGTGAAAATCTTGAAGCTAGAAGTGCGGCGGATAAAGTTTTAGCTGAAGAAGCTTGGAAACGCGTCTCGGCTAAAGACGCCAGCATTGGAGAGAAAGCGAGTGCTTGGGCTGTGACAAACATCATGAAAGCTAAAAGAAAATTCGGTATGGGGTTGAAGCAGAAGAAGAAGAAGGCGAAGCATAACAATGGCAACAGTGTTAGCTGGAAAAAAGTTATCGGTGCTGCTAAGAAAACGATGACTCATAGCACTAATCCTCGACTAGCTATTACGTCAGCACTAAAGGGGGCTCGAGCAGCTGTGAAGAGTGGTGGGGGTAAACGTAAATTGCGCACCCCTCGAATTCTTGCAGTACCACGTAAATTTGGTGGTTTCCTGCCATTCCTGGTACCAATTTTCGCCGGTCTTAGCGCTGCTGGTGCATTGTCCGGTGGTGCGGCGAGTATAGCCAAAGCTGTAAATGCCGCTGAAGCTGCTAAACGAGAGTTGGAGGAAAGTAAGCGGCATAATAAAACGATGGAGGCCATTAGCTTGGGGAAAGGTTTACATCTGAAACCATACAAGCAGGGGCTGGGTCTTCATATCGCGACAAAAAACGTGAAATAACGCTACCGCGCCAACCTTTAACCGATGTCGATCTGCTGAAGTATGCAAAAATCATGAAAATACCCCATTTCCGGGGAGTTTTTATGCGAGATAAATTGCCGAAAAGTGGACCGTTGAGATGTGAATCGTCTATTGTTAATTTGGATGACAATACGGGGTCTGGAACACACTGGGTTGCATACAAAAAGAGTGGAAAGAGAGTCGTTTACTTTGACAGTTTTGGTGATCTTCAACCACCATCCGAACTTTTAAGATATTTTGGTGTTGGTAGCGTGAATTATAATTATAAGAGTTATCAAGATTACGATACAATTGAATGCGGTCATTTGTGTCTAAAGTTTCTCTGTCGACAGTTAAACCGCAAAGATAAATATTTACTATATAAAAGTAAATCATGATTATTTATAGTCAGTTGTTAATTTACCGTCATCATGGACGATAGTTTCACATTGACTATATCTGGAACATCCTCCGTGCTTGAAGCGCAATACTTTCCCCCTATTGAGCTTTCACCCAACAAAAATTATACTCTCGGACTCGTGGAATTACTAACCTTTAATTCTATTCCGAATATAGATGATGGTAATAATAAATTTTACGAGGGTAATGAAACAATTATTATACCAACTGGCAGCTATGAAATTGAGGATATTCAGACATGCTTGCAAACAGAGTTGGCGAAAAAGAATATTATCATCAATATTAAACCGAATAATAATACTTTGCGTAGTGAAATAGAGTGTAATCGTGATATCAATTTCATGACTCAAGATTCCATTGGACGTCTGTTGGGATTCAGTCCACGTCGCTTGGAAGCTAATAAAACGCATGAATCTGATGTCCCTGTAGCCATTCTCAAAGTGAATGCCCTACGAGTCGAGTGTAACATAACCGCAGGAGCATATATGAATGGGCGTAAAGTCCACACGATTCACGAATTTTTCCCTTTCGTACCACCTGGATATAAAATAATTGAAGTTCCGTCACATGTAATTTATCTACCAATCACGAGCAGAACAATAGACATTATACAACTTCGAATAGTTGATCAAGACGGGGATTTAGTAAATGTTCGTGGTGTAGTTATAACTATTCGACTGCACATAAAATCATAATGGGCATAGTTTTCAATCAAACCCACAATAATAATAATATTAATAATAATAATAAAAATAATAATCATAATAAGTGCAACCGGTAAACCAAGGGCCCGGGCCCCACCGGAACTCAAGCACGCGGAAACCACACGACGCATAGTGGACGGACTTTTCCCGACACACCCGACGCGAACGGACGCGTCAGACGACGACGAGACAGGGACGGTTCCCGGCTTCACGGCGGAGGAACTCACCAGAGCCCGACGGCGTACCGCGAGAGATTATCAGGCTGATGGTCAACCTGAGGCCGCAGATATTCCTCGACCTGTACAACGCGTGCCTTACGACAGGGACTTTCAGCGACCGGTGGAAAATCGCGAGGCTGGTCCTTATCCCCAAGGGTAGGGGCGACCCCAGCACTCCATCGGCGTACCGGCCGCTGATCCTACTGGACACAACGGGGAAACTATACGAACAGTTACTGAGACCAAGACTGACAGACGCGATACAGGCAGGGGGAGGTCTTTCGGACCAGCAGTTCGGCTTCAGGAAGGGTCGGTCGACAATCGGAGCAATCCAGAGAGTCGTCGACACCTTCCTGGACACAGACAAGCACTGCCACGCGGCGCGACCCATCGTGCTGATGGCGACACTGGACGTCAGGAACGCCTTCAACTCGGCCAGGTGGGTGGATATCCTGGAGGCGCTCAGAAGCAACTTCGGGGTTCCACCGTACCTGATCCGGGTTGTAGAGGACTACCTGCACAACAGATGACTGACGTACGAGACAACAACAGGACAGGTGACCAAACAGATCACCGCGGGGGTGGCCCAAGGATCCATACTTGGACCGGACTTTTGGAACGGAGTGTACGATAGCCTGCTCAGGCTGGAGCTCCCGCTTGGCGTCTCACTCATCGCATACGCCGACGACCTCGCGGCGGTGATCGTCGAGCGGACTCCAGAACTGGCGCAGCTGAAACTGAACCAGACGATGAGACGGGTTGGACGATGGATGACAGATCACGGACTGCAACTGGCAACGGAAAAGACGGAACTCGTGTTCCTCACGAGGAAACGCATACAGACGCGACTGCCGATGAAGGTCGGGACAGAGGACATCGAGGCCACGGGGGAAGTCAAGTATCTGGGTGTGACCATAGATACGAAGATGACCTTCTGGCCTCACATACAGAAGACGGCCCAGAAGGCGGCTGAAAGGGTAACAGCTTTGAGCCGCCTGATGGCAAACACAAACGGACCGAGACCGGGGAAACGCCGACTACTTATGTCGACGGCCCTCTCGATCCTTCTCTACGGCGCGGAGATCTGGGCGGATGCCCTTAAGACGAAAAAATACTGCCACGCAATGATAACGGTACAGAGACAGAGCGCGCTGAGGATCGCCTGCTCATACCGGACGGTCTCTGCACAGGCCGTTTTGGTTGTAGCGGGCGTGATTCCTATAGATCTTCTGGCATTCGAGCGCAAGAGGGTCTATGGAAGGAGCGTGGATACAAGACGGCAGGACGCGGCAAAGGCGGAGAGAGACAGGACGATACAGATGTGGCAACAACGCTGGACAGAAGACACAACAAGCAACTGGACGAGACGATTAATCAAAGACCTGAAATCGTGGACGAGTAGGGAGTTTGGGGATGTAAACTTTTACATCACCCAATTAATGACGGGACCGGTTACTTCAGACGGTACCTCTACAGGATGGACAAAGTACAGACGCCGGACTGTACGTACTGTGGACACGAACGGGACGACGTGGAACACACGTTCTTCGTATGCGACCAATGGACAGACCTGAGACATGGACTAGAGACGACCGTCGGAAGTATCACTCCCGACAACATCGTGGAGGCGATGCTGGACGGAACAGACTGGTGGCAACTCGTCGCCACATACATAGAAACGATACTGCGACGGAAGAACACCGACGGCTGCCTGACATGACGGACCTGACGTAACACACAAGAGACGACATCAACAACGGATTTACAGAAAGACACATGGACAGGCTCCTCCAGCTAGAAGTAATACTAACGTAGTTCCTGGCTGGGGGGAGACGCGGAGGATGACGCGGACAGAAGTGGTTCCTCCGAACTGGACGAAAGCGGTCCCGTTTTTGTCTGGTGGAGGGGGGTTTAGTTGGTATGTTTCTCGCGGAAACCGTTGCCGAACGGTTTCCGCGAGAAGAGAGTCCAACACATGAACGTGGACGCTCCTCCTGGTGTTAAGGGGCAACCCCTAACACCGGGCGTAGCAAAAGCGTTTACAGTCTATAAAAGAGTCGCCCTACATTTTGCCACGATAAAAAAAAATAATAATTATAATAAGACATCATCATGGACAAGAGCAGCCAGTCGTCGACCAACTCTTAAAGTGCTAACACGTCAGAACGTGTTATTCTTGAAGAATTTGGGTCTCGGAATTCGTGGAAAAAACGCATAAAACATTTTTTCTTCTGCGCTCTCTGCATTTGTTGTACAAAATGGAGGGTGGAATAGTAAATATTCAAAATCCTATTATCTTTGATGAATCAATAATACACTGTGAGATCCATGCTCACCAACCGTATGCATCGGCATCTTTTAATAACAGTGATGAGATACGTATTTCCGTGCAACATCAAGATTTGTGCATACTACCTAGAAAAAGTTCTATACATATATGTGGAAAATTATCTAAAGGTGATGGCACACCGCTTCTCAGCACATCTCTTGTCAATAATGCCATATGTCATTTATTTGACGAAATTCGATATGAGTTAAATCACATAGAAATTGATCGAAATAAAAATGTTGGGCTTGCAAGTCTAATAAAGGGATATTCATCTCTGAGCCCGGGTAAGAGTTCCATGCTCGAAAACGCAGGTTGGCTTGACGTTGAAGAAACAAATCAAATTGTAAATGCAGCAGGCTACTTTGATCTATGTATACCGCTGAGTTTGTTGCTAGGTTTCGCCGAAGATTATCGAAAAATTGTCGTGAATGCGAAGCATGAGTTGATTTTATCGAGATCAAAGACTGATGATAATGCTGTTCTGCAGACAGCAGCGGAAGAATTCAAGCTTGTATTGCAAAAAATTGAATGGCTTGTACCATATGTGACAATCTCCGATCAACGCAAAATTCAACTTTTAAAGTTTATCGCTAAAGATTCGCCGATTTCCATGAGTTTCCGAACGTGGGAATTGTATGAATATCCGCTGCTCCCCGCCACCTCTAAGCACGTGTGGACAGTAAAGACTTCCACTCAGTTGGAAAAACCGCGATACGTCATTTTGGCCTTTCAAACAGATCGAAAAAATAAGAAATCAAAGAATGCGAGTCAATTTGATCATTGCAAAGTCACCGACGTTAAACTATATTTAAATTTGCAATGTTATCCTTATGGAAATTTAAACCTCAATATAGATCAAAATCAGTATACTTTGCTCTATGAGATGTACGCAAACTTCCAATCTACGTATTATAATCATGAGGCGGAACCGTGGTTGGATAAATCTTCATTTCTAAAATATGCTCCTCTCGTTGTCATTGACTGTTCAAAGCAAAATGATTCTCTCAAGTCCGGACCCGTGGATGTTCGTCTCGAATTTGAATTCAAAAATAATATTCCGGCTCAAACGTCTGCTGTGACGTGATTTTTCGGAATCACGGTCACAAGATTTAGTTACCGGTGAATTCGAGCATTTTTATCGTATTGTTTAAGTTCCGTGGCTGTCGCTCCTCGTATCGCCACGTTCCCTTCGTTTGTCGATCCCGTCAGTTTCGCGATATGTTGGAGTTGCGGGTCGGCCGCTCGACTCTGTTGCGGGGACGAGAGCTCAACGAACCGAGCATCCCAACAGAGAAGAGCGTACCGACGACTGTTCGCGCGGTGCAGCGAGAGTCCGGTGTAAATCCGGTGCCCTGAGAGGCGAAAAATGCACTGCGCTGGAGAGCGGGTAGTTTTTGTGTTTGGGCAGAGGGCGGAGCAGCCCTCGTGCCCTTCGTTGAGAGTTGCGTAATCGCCCGCTCTCGCCTTAAGCGTTGAGGGAAGCGCTCGCGCGGATACGTCACGAGTTACCGGCAGAAATGCGCTCTCGTGCGATTATTCGGCGATAAGAGTGAGGGCAGTAGCTCCCGGGCAAGGGAATTTGGAAATAATGATAATTGCGCGGTCAAGGCGATCGCGTATATTAGGCAGTCGATCGCGGGCCACCGCCGAGGTGCCTCGCGGTATTAACGCGCGCTCCCGTGTTGACAGTTTTTCTGTCTGTCTCGCTCGCTCGCGTACGGTACTCGGGCCACGCGCTCGCCCGTACGCCCGTTCCCGCGTGTGATTTTGCGTTCGCGATCTCGTGCTCGATTTCTCACGAGAAATCGTTGTATTCTCGCGCCGTCTCTACGGCAAACTAACTGCCGTTCGGTGCATCGTGTTCCGTGCATCGTGAAGATGCAGTTCCCGCAATTTAAAAAATTCGAAAATTAGTGAGTGATTTTCCCGTTCGAGCCCTATCTCGAACGAGCAGTGTTCGCGCGCAGTGATGCCGTGCGGCGCAGCCATGCGCCGAGTTCCGTGCACCCGCCGCTCCGCCCTTGGATATCGCTCGTGTCGTTGTCGCCGCCCGGGGCCAGCTGGTGAGTCGTTCTCGATTGTTTTTCTTCGGCGATCGAACTATTTTCGATCGCCGTTCTCGCTATCTGTTCGATCCTCGTGATACCGATGTTACGTCAGGCCGTAACTTCGCGCTACTCGCACAAACGCACCTATAGTTCAGTCATGAGTTTCGAGACTTCAGGTGAAAGGGGGCATTCGGTAGACAATAATACGAGCAACGGTCCCTGCAGGCCCCGGAAATTACAATATCTGTTGACAGATAGCGCTGGGGCAGTCGAGGTAAAAGTCGAAGTAAAAGAGTGCGGATGATGGTACAACAGGGCCCGAATTTTCGGAACACCTAGCTCTCTAGAAAGTGTCACCTACGCCCCTCGAGCGAGCGGGGATAGACGAAACTAGAGGCAGCGGGCGGGTCGGTTATCGACCGCCACCCGCGGGCCTTGGTTGACCACGCCTCTCAACGATCCTCGATCACTCGTTGCAGCCGAGCCCGCCTGTGATTACAAAAAAGGGAAATAAAAGAACTCTACTTAACCCTGAGAGCTCGAAGATTATTGGGGACACCGGGTGAATGCCCTACGGTCCACCAAAATCGTCGTTGCATCTTTCGTCTCGGAAATCATGATTTGGACATGACGGAATTATAATTTGGCCAAGTAATAAAAACTATTCTTCCGTTTTTCTTGAAAACCCCCGTAAATGCACAGATTAAAGAATACGAGAATGCAACAAGACGAAATAATCAATGTCTCAAAGAACCTTTGGAACTCAAAAGACGGAGCCCCGTAAGATAACGAGGCAAAATGATTAAAAACCTATGAACAACCGTAAGGAATATATAATTCGACAAGATAATTTGTTAACATAAGAAAATGGTGAAAGGATTAATAGTCTATAAAATCGGGATACATACATTTAAATATGAATAACTTTTAAAGTTATAACTTTCGACATGATAATTTGTTAACATAAGAAAATGGTAAAGGGATTAATAAGTTTATAAAATCGGGATTCATACATTTAAATACGGATAACTTTTGAAAAGTATAACATTCGGAAGTATACTTGTTAATATAAACAAAAGGGTGAAAGGTTCAACAATTTATAAATTGGGATTTACACAATTAGAATAATTAAGAAAGTCAAGATACGTCCCCACGAGAATATGGAACTGCGATTTTATACAAAATTTATAACAACGCGTATTAGCAACGACAAGCGAAGATGAACTTTCAACAAATTCGAGAATTACAGTCTGTAAATTCAAATCCGGGTCAATGCGATCTTGTCAAAAATTCAAGGACTCAGACAATGTACTCTATAGCAAACTTATAAACTTATAAGCGAAGAAGTCCAAATAAGGCAACAACGAAATAGTTCCAACGAAAAGCGTGAACACCTGGTCGAAACATCGAGAAGACATTGACGAAAGAGGAAGTCGTAAATGTGGAGCCAGGGCAAGGGACAGGCGCGGGGGGACGGGAGCCACGCGCGACCCGAAAAGTGCGGTGTCCTCCTCTAACATGAGCTAGGGAGTCGAAGATCACGTGGGTACTACCCCTACCATCGCTCAATCAAAAGACAAGGGACCCAATCATATAAAAAGACAAAAGGGTATCGACAAGAGACAGTGCGCCCCGAAAATTAGATCTGCCCACACCGAATCTCTGCCCGAGCATAGACCGAAACTTTAAAATCGAATTAACGACGAATTTCTGCCCGACCGCGGACTTAGAAAAAAATCATTTAAATCGAACGCGGACTTAGAAAAAAATCATTTAAATCGAACGCGGACTTAGAAAAAATCATTTAAATCGAACGCGGACTTAGAAAAAATCATTTAAATCGAACGCGGACTTAGAAAAAAAATCATTTAAACCGATCGCGGACTTAGAAAAAAATCAGCTTCGAATTTAAATCATATCGCGGACTTTGAAGAAAATCAGTTCCGAAATTAAATCGTAACGCGGACTTAGGAAATCTCGAGCTCCAATCATCATCGAATTTTAATCCGACCGCGGACTTAGATTCATTCCGTTCTTCGCCAAGATTTTTCATTTTTCGTAATTCGAACCTTTGTCCTAAACGGGGACTTAGGAGTTCATAGACTTAAATAAGACTACAGTTTTGTATTCTCGGGCATCGACCAATTTTGTATTGTATTTTATAATTTCGCACGCTTCGTATTTCGAGAAATTTGTACATCCGAACTCTGAATTTTGTTACACCACGAGGTGCCGATTTTTGTGAACATCATCACGATTAATTACATGTTAACATTCTTTGTCGAGAAAAATCGGTTTATTTAATTCCCTCGTTTTACGAATAAAATTCGACGGTTGCATTCTCAAATTCAGTGTCACCGTTTCTTTACGATCGTGTCCTTTCCATCTGCAGCATCAGCATCCAGTTCAATACAAAAAGGGTAAGTGAAATTTTTAATTATATCGGTGAAATATCATCCGCGCATTGTCTCGAGCCATCATCACATCATCATCATCTCAGACCTCAGTCAAATTCCCTTTGAAGAAGCATTCGCAGCTCGTCCCCGAGTAATTTTCCGAAAGGTTAGACTCGAAACAGAGCTTGCGCGTTTAGTGTACTTCGTCAGATGTGGTATAGGGAGGAGCCTTCCTTCTTGACCAGAGCACGGGTAATCACGCTGAACCGCACTAATACGTGTAAATTTGTCGCTCGAGTAAAATCAACGACACTTTTGACGTAACAAATTTTTGGGGGCTCGTCCGGGATCTTAAGAGTGCTTCTTTAAATAATTTGACAGGCCTGAACCATTTTGCTATTTACAACGATTTGACTTTGAAATTTTGTAACAATTACTCAACATATTACATGGACACTTTGGAAAAACTAGTAGAGCTTCACATGCGTATTGTTGAATTAGAAGCCGTCACTCAAGAACTTATTAATATAATTATAAAAGAACAATTTTTGAAAAAACTTTCTTTGAAAAAAATCAACCGGAAAAAGAATTCGGTATCAAAACCTCAATTGAGAAGATCCCTCAGGAAAATATCAAGCTCAAAAAACGAATAGAAAGTAAAATTATTCTACCTGGCCAGATCGACGCCCCAGACCCGACGGACTTAAGGCACTTCTCTCACCAATAGAACTTACTGGCTCCTCTTACTCAGACACGTATCCCACGACCTTTTACCATCCTTTGAATAATTATTGAACAAATCTCGTTGTTTAGTAAGTGAAGCGGAAACCTTCAACGGAAATTTTTTTTTTGAGAAATAGAACAACGAAATCGAATCTAAAGCTAAGGCAGGTTATTACAGAGGTTTCACTCTTAGTCTCCTACCACGACCCCCTTTTTCCGTATATGGCAAGGAAACGTCGTGGTCGAAAAAAATATCAAGTAACAAAACTACAGTCACTACAGTTGAGTCATTCCGGAGAACGCAAAGTAAAACGAATCGAAGATTATTTCTGTAAAGAATACAAATTGATTCCAATTGACATCCCCACACCAACACCACCAGTTATATCCTCCATATGGGCTTCAGACCCCAGACTGTGGAAAACTCATAGTGAATTTCTCCAAGATAACATTGACACGACTTACACCGAGATTTACTGCTCTCCCGCAAGTCCGATTTCTCCGATAACAGATTAAAAACAGCAGGAGATAAAATCTTCTCCACCTATAAATGTTGTGCGACTGGGTACAAAATATATTTCGAATAATAATTCAGTGGTGCGCACATTCATGCCAGATTAAAACAAAGGTCAACAAGAAGAGAGCAAAAACATACAAAAAAATCAAATATAATTACATCAATAGAACTCGCTAATAAAAAAAAATAATAAAAAAATAAAAAAAAAATTTAATTATTATAAATGTACGGGACTCGTTCTAAAAACCTTCCGTTAGACGATAAAATATTGAGTACATATCCCTGCGAACGAAGTCGACGTACAACAGGAGACAATACTAATACCCTTAACACAGTGACCGAAACCCACGAAATCCCCGAGACAGCAGGTAAAAGACCATTCGAAGAAACCGTCCCCGACTTTCCAGGAATCGCTGACTCGGAGAAAACCTCTGAATCAGAATCGGACGAATCAACAGAGACAGTTACGGAAGACGAACAAATCCCCGAACACACAGGAGGAAAAACAGTGAGAATTAGTTTCGAATCGGACAAAAATTTACAATCCGCGGAAATAACTGACGACGGCGTGAGAACTTATAGAATCGAAACCGACGACGGGGAAAATACGAAATCAGTAGACGAGAGTGACGACACAAAATCAGTCGATAGTGAAGATTTAAATAAAACACAAGTTTTCTTCGGATCACCCGAGGAAATTTCCGAAATAACACAGACGCAAGAACACATTAGAATCAGCGGACAAATACCCTCGAACACAGAAAATAAATCCCCTGGAAATAATTGGGCCTTAGTAGGATATATTCCAGACCCCATTCACGGGACCAACCAATATTTACTTATATCCAGCGATCGTAGTAACGAAGGTGAAACAATAGAGAGACCGCCTTCGGTCCCCGACCGCTCAGAAGTCCCCCTCGAGTCATTACAAGTGGCACGCGCCGAGGCAGGTAAAAATCCCCCCGGTCGCGCGGGCCCATCAACCGGAAATCACGCACTCCCGAACACCTCACCGGGATTATTTGGGACACCTTTAAGCACTTCAACGCCTCTCGAAGCTACCGAATATAAAACTGCTCTCCCCGACACCCCGAAGAATACGACAAACCAAAACCGCGCGGTAAAATCAATATTGAAAAGATCGAAAATCGTACCAAGGAATTTATTAGAAAGTCTATCGCATTTTTTCCGAAATAAGGAACCCGCTCCCGGGTGTTCTAAAGATCAGCCTAACGAGAATACAGATAAAGACACAAACGTGGAATCAGGGACAAAACCAAAAACAGGCATAACTGAAGAATCCGAAAATCCCGTTCACAAAATGGGATTACACAATCAAACCCTTTCACTGAGGGATGCCTTAGCGGTAATCCCTAATTATGACGGGCACACCATGTCGCTCGGTCTATTCATTCAGGGATGTAGGGAAGCCTTGGCTATGATGGGACCAGGCGCCGAAGTAAATCTAGTGAAAGCCGTGCGGATAAAAATAATCGGAGAACCCCGCAGAATAATACAAGAGAAAAATTTTGATACCATTTCTGACTTGGAACAATTTCTTAAAGAAATCTATGCACCTAAACGTAATATTTATCAACTTCAAGGGGAATTAGGATCGATATATCAACTCGACTAAGAATCAGTAATAACCTACGCGAATCGCATAAAAGATCTGGGAAAGGCAATACTCGAAAATTATGAGGGAAATATTAATCACCCGCTGTCGGCAGCATTTATCGAGAACACCAGAAAAAGTCTGCCTACTTGTTTTCGACACGGATTAAAACCTGAAATCGAACAACGCTTAGCTCCGAACGATGATTTTGAATACTTAATTAGGCAGGCGGTGCAGATCGAGAAAAATTTAGTCTCACAGGCAATCTTGAGAGGCGCCATGCCGGAGACACCTAAGGCCCAGGCTAGTAAAACCGAGGGGCGGCGCGGCGTGCATGTAGTAGTGAGCGAAGAGCCGACGTGCCAGTTGTGTGAGAAGAGGGGTCGCGTAGCCAAAGAGTGCGTGAGGAAAGGGACGGCCCAAACGCAGGTAGCACGCGACCAATCGTACGGAAAAGAGATAAAGAACCCACCCGTATGCCAGGTGTGCACGAAGACCGGCCATTCAGCCGACAAATGTTTTAAAATTTTTCCTCCTTTAAACAACAGCAAGCCCAACACTGAAGCCCCTGCATTAACAATTTGTCAGGTATGTAACAAACGTGGGCACACCGCCGATCGATGCTATAAAATTTTTCCCCCGGGAAAAAGAGAAGATGAAAAAAACACATTTTGTCAGTTGTGCAAAAATAACGGCCATACAGCCGATAAATGTTCGCGATTGCCCTCTTCGTCCTTCAGACCTGTGCATCCGTCGCAAGTACAAGTCCCGCAAAATCTGAGATACCCGAGTCCGAACGAAGTAAGATGTCAAATTTGCAAAAAAGAAGGCCACGGAGCTCATATTTGCCCATTTCGTAATAATCACTCGCAACCGCTGACCAATAATGCTGGTAATAATCGTCAATATATGGAACGACCCAATAACGCCGCAGATCCTTCAGGGCCGTGTCATTATTGCAAACAACTTGGGCATTTTATTCGCGATTGTCCCGTTCGTCCGAACAACGGACCGAGATATGGCAAACAGGGAAACGAGAATGGTCCCCCGAGCAAGAGCGCGGTGAGGGAGACTACGCAGGCCGAGCGCTCGATCCACCGTATCGCAGCCGGCAGAGCGGGTCGAGCGTACGAGTAATTCGAATATTTAATATCCACTTGAACAACGAGGGCAGCGTGCCCAGTGTAATGACGACAGCTCCCGAATTAACACGACCCGTTTTGCTCATGATCGACACCGGAGCCGGACCAAATATTATCAAGGAACAATTCTTAGACCCCAGTACCCCGATAGATCAGGGAGAGATACTCCAATTAAAGGGAATCACAAAAAATTCCATCTATACGCACGGTTGCGTTACGATTCAAATATACGGACGCTATGCTACCTTCCATGTTGTCGGTTACGATTTTCCGATAAAAGAAGCCGGAATTTTAGGATCCGATTATTTAGATGGAAATAGAGTAAAAATTGACTACGAAAATCGACAATTAGAAATGCAAAGCGTAATAATACCATTCGCGACGCCCGAAACCATGGTCGTCCCTGCTAAATCTACCAAGTTGTGTTACGTAAGAGTAAAAAATTTGTCCCTGAGAGAAGGTTATTTACCTCCAATGAGTACAGTAAAAGACGTAGAAATACAAGATGGCTTTGTTAAAAACAATAACGGGAAAGCATATATTTACATCACCAACAGTAATAATTGGGCCGTTGAATTGCATGTGCCCGTAATGGAATTAGAATCCCGAGAATATTCCAACGAAAATAAATTGAGTAAAAATAAGAGTTACGAAACCGAATCAAGTTCAGAAGACACTTTTCGCAATTCAAAGAAAGGACGCGGAACCGCACCAGAACTATCGCCAGTAAAAAGAGAAATATCCCCGGAAAAAAATACAACGACACGCAGTGAATTAGAAACGAAATCGCAAATCCCTAGGAAAGAAACTCCCGAGATTAGCCCGAATCAAGTAAACGAAAAGAAAAGTGAAATGGAAAATGACACAGAGAGAAATAAATATTATGAAGCCCAGACAATGAATTACACGAAGAACCCAGAAATTAGTGGAAAACCAAGAGGTTTTGATTTTTATCCTTCACAGCCCCTGGTAAAAGTAGATGACTCGAAAATTTGTGGGAATACGGAAAATTATGATGAAATTAAAGTTTGTTCTCTTGCAATAGGGAAACCTGACACCGAGGAACGGGCAGGACCCATTGAAGTTGAAAATTTGTGTGATGTCGCATGGACAGTAGGGGCAGAATCCCTCGAGGATGTCGACAGTCACGATCTTGTAGAAAATCGAGTCTTTGAGCAATTACCGGGTAAAGAGATAAAATTAAAGAAAGAAACGCTCAAGGAAACCAATCCCAGTAAAGATGAAGTAAACAATTGTCAATCAGGAAAACCAGATATTAAAAATGAATCGAGTAAAAATGAAAGTAAAAATAGTGGTTGCCAGTTACCAATCGAGATACCTGACACCGGAGAACGGGCAGGAAAGATTCAAAGAAATATTAAGAATACTATAAATTTCGCATGTACAGTAGGGACAGAATCCCTCGAGGATGTCGAAAAAGTCAGTTCTATGAAAATCTCAGATTGTGAAAAATTATTAGAAAAGGAAAGAAAACCCAGGAACGAAATTAGTAAGAACGAAATAATGAATAATCAAGGTAATAATCGAGTTAACGATGTAAAGCCATTGGCAAATAAGGAATTATTCACGGAAATTAAACCGGAAGTTCGCGAAGATCAAAATCAATTGAATAAAATTTATACGGAAAAACCAGAAGAATACTCTCAGAAAACCACGGAAATAAATATGATAGAAATTGAAGGCTGTAGGTCAGTAGTGAAAAATAAAAAAACCGACGAAACAGAGACAATGAGAAAAGGGTGTCACTCGGACTTTTCGGAGGCACGGGTGCAGGCGACGTCGCCAGTCACCGCCGAAGATACGCTGGTGGTCTACCCAGAATTTATGAGGGTCAACTCGCTCGCCGAAGGGGCAGAAGCTAGGACCGATATTAAAAAGTTGGAGCATAACGAAATAATGAATCAGGAAAATACTTTTGGAATAGATAAAATCCAGGAAAACGCGGAAAATAAATCGGAAGAAACACCAGATTTTGAAGCAAAAATAAATGAAGAAATTGACCTCGAAAAATGTATAGAAAAAAAGGATCGCAAATTAAGTGCATTAATAAGTGACGTAAACGCCACTTCAAGATCGCGAGACAATGAAAATACGCCTGGCAAGTCATCGGAGGGTTCGCCGCTTGCCACTGCGCTGTTACCCACGAGTAAAGAACGGGATAAAATCAAAACGAAAAATCAAATTGAAGTCAATAAACATTCGACCATACATTACGAAATTATGGACGTTGCTTTAGTACAAAGGTTAAGCAGTCATAACTTATACAGAGAAATTCAATCTCCTCTTAACGAATTCCCGTGTTATGTAGTGACAAAAGAAATATCGAATAATCGCTTGGAACAAATAAAAAAATTATTGAGACTCACAGAGTTGAACGAAGAAGAAAAAGACAGTATAGAAACGCTATTGGAGGAAAGTGCACATTTGTATCAAATTCCGGGAGATTTATTAACGTGTACAACGATATTGCGACATTGCATCCCAACGACGGATGATCTTCCCATCAATACTAGAGGTTATCGATGGCCCGAATGTACTAAAGAAGAGATAGGTAGAACAATAGAAGACATGCTCAGCAAAGGAATAATAATACCGTCCACTTCGCCGTACAACTGCCCGGTGTGGGTCGAGCCTAAGAAAGCCGACTCGCAAGGTAATAAAAAATGGAGAGTTGTGTTCGACTACCGCGCCCTGAACGAAAAAAACTATTGCCGATGCATACCCAATTCCCAATATTAATGACATACTGGATCAACTCGGTGGAGCGCAATATTTCTCCGTATTTGATCTAGCTTCGGGTTTTCATCAAATAGAGGTAGCCCCGGAAGACAGACATAAGACCGCCTTTACGACACCGCGAGGCCACTACGAGTTCGTGAGAATGCCTTTCGGCCTACGGAACGCCCCTCCCACCTTTCAACGAGCAATGGATCTCACACTAAGCGGACTCCTTGGACAGGGCGTGTTCGTCTATTTAGACGATATAGTTATATACGCCAACAGTTTAGAAGAACATGGAAAAATATATCGCGAATTGATGAAACGCCTACAGGCCGCAAATTTTAAATTACAACCCGACAAGTGCGAATTTTTGAAAAAGGAAGTCGCATATTTAGGTCACATAATTGGGAATAACGGAGTACGGCCCGATCCGAAAAAATTAGAAGCAGTACGTAATTATCCCGTGCTAAAAAACATTAAAAACATCCGTCAATTTTTAGGATTAACGGGATACTACAGACGATTTATTGAGGGATACGCGAAAATCACTAAGCCTCTCACAGCTTTATTGCGAAAAGAAAATGCTTTCGAATGGGGAACCGAACAACAAGAATCATTTGAAATACTAAAAGAAAAACTCTGTTCCGCTCCTGTATTACAATACCCGGATTTTTCCAAACCTTTTATTCTCACAACGGACGCCTCAGGCTACGCTATCGGCAGCATCCTATCTCAGGGAGAAATTAACCACGACCACCCATGTGCCTACGCCTCGCGAGCTCTAAGTCAAGTCGAAGAGCGATACGACACGTACGAAAAGGAAGCGTTAGCGATTGTATATTCGATACTGCATTTCCGCCCGTATTTATATGGACGACGTTTTACCGTGGTGACGGATCATAAACCGCTTACGTGGTTCAGAAAAGCCACGGACGGCAATCCGAAAATCTTACGCTGGAGATTAAAATTAGCCGAGTACGAATATGAGATAGTATACAAAGCCGGGAAAACTAATGTTAACGCCGACGCATTGTCAAGAAACCCAGTAGAAAAATCAATTACACCCAACGACATTTTCACAATACGAATTAATCCAATAAATGACAACAAAACTAAATTCAGACGGAAGTTAACGGACGCAGAAATTTCACGATTATTAGAAGAAGAGTCGGACGATGACATTACACACACCGACGACGAGATCGAACCCACACATCCTTACACGGAAACAGAAGAATGTAACTGGGAATTAGAGGCCCTCGACCCTAACGAACCGCCAGCGAAAACAGACCCCGTAACTGCTACGACCCGAGAGAGCCCGGAGGAAGCCCTGTCGACCACGAGCATAAAAAACGCGGTAGACCCGCGTAGAAATGGAGAATTAAAAAAGGGACCGGAGGACATCGTAAAAGTCACCCAGAGAGGCTCCGTGACGAATACCGAAGATGACAGACGATCGCTCCAAGATGGAATCAATAATGAAGGCGAGGAGAAGGAAACTCTGCATGACAATCAGGTGCCCAGCGACGAGACCGAACTCGACGACGATGAAGATAGCATATCAAGGAGAAAGAAAAGACATAAAGCGAGACCCCTCGAAGATCGTGAGTCCGACGCATCGGGCGACGAAGACAATGTTTCTGACACCTCGGAGGCTAATTTATTGCCTTCCCCGGAGACACGTGCACCTACGACCGGAAGAGTAGTAGCCAGCAACGTTAAGCTATCCCGTGACCTACTTTATACAAGAAGAGATAATTTGGTATTCTTTGTCTCAACTGAAGGGGAACCCGTGGACTCCGGAGCTGTAATGCTAAAAGATAGAGATTGTTTACCCAAACTAAAAAATTTAACGCTGAATAAAGCGCAATCCATTTCCAAAAAACATGGCAGATTTAATTTGGCACTTCCAATCACCGATAAATCGGGAGAAGGACCCAGCCTAATACTCGGAAATATCGTGGAAGTTTTTAAGAGCGCCCGACACTTAATTGAAAAATTGTGACTCCAGATAGTCAGTATAGCCAAGACAAGTCACATCTTAAACGTTCCATGGGAGGACATTGTAACACAGCTTCGTTTAATTTTCGCTCATAGTGACGTAAAAATTATTATTTGCCAGGGACTAATTAGAGAACCGCCCCCGGAAGATCATTACAAAATTATTGAAGAAATGCATTCTTCAGCTGTCGGCGGACACAGAGGAGTCGGCAAAACCTATAATCGAATTCGCCACGATTACTATTGGAAGAATTTAAAGGAAGAAATTCAACTATTTATTCAACGTTGTTTGCATTGCCAATTAAAAAAATTAGTCAGAACAAAAACTAAAATGCCAATGATTATCACCGACACACCGGCGATAGCCTTTGATAAAATTGCAATGGATATAGTAGGCCCGCTTCCCAAGACAGATCTCGATAATGAATACATCCTAACCATACAAGACCAATTAACTAAATATTCCGTGGCAATACCACTACCCAACGCGAGGGCTGTGACCATAGCCGAAGCCTTTGTTAAAAGATTTATTTGCTATTTCGGGTCACCGAAAGCAGTACTTACCGATCAAGGCAGTAATTTTTTGAGCAATTTCCTTCAACAAATCGCGAAATTATTTAAAATTCGAAAGGTTAGAACTACCGCGTTCCACCCACAATCCAATGGATCATTGGAAAGATCCCATCATGCCCTCGGCGAATACTTGAAACAATTTACCACAAAACAAAAGAATTGGGATGAATGGGTAGAAATGGCCATCTTTAATTACAATACGAACGTTCACGAAGGAACAAAACACACGCCGTACGAAATGGTATTCGGAAAAAGAGCGCGAACTCCCTCCAGTATGCCCCCGTCGGAAATGGAGAAACTCGCGACTTACGATGATTATTTAACGGAACTAGTAACACAAATACACGAAATTCAAGGAATGGGACGGAAAAATTTGATAGACTCAAAAGAAAAATCTAAAGAATATCAGGATAAAAAAATAAATCCCATCACGCTTAAAGTCGGTGAACCGGTATTTTTGCTTAAAGGACCCAAACCAGGGAAACTCGGCGATCACTACACGGGACCACATGAAGTCACGGCAATATTAACGAAGGGTAACGTACGAATAAAACTCCCGAGAAAGGAGTTAGTAGTGCACACTAATCGACTAAAAAAATCAAAGATCGCCATAGAATAATTTGAAGCACAACGTAAACAAAATAAAGGGACTAATAATAATAATTTAAATACATGCACGAATACGCCTATCCTGTGTCGCAGAAATTATAAAAAAAAAGAGAGAAAAAAAAACAACATAAACAATCAATCATTTAAATTGTTAATTACATTAATAAAAAAAAAAAAATAATAATAATAAAATATTTCTGAAGCTAAATCATGGCAATAAGAGGTTGTAACTTCACTTATTGTTTCGAGCAGATACGACTTGAAAGTTTTGTAAATTGGCGTGTCGCTAATCCCGAGCCGGGTAAATTAGCCGCAGCAGGATTTATTTATCTCGGTACAGGGGATTTAACTAAATGCTTTTGCTGTCAAAGAATAATTGGAAACTGGAGAACTAACGACGATCCCAAAAATGTGCATCGAAAATGCTCGAGTGATTGTAAATTCGTCAGAGGACTCCCGTGTGGTAACGTGCCTCTCCCCGAGCCCCCTTTTAGGCTACCCAGCGTCTCAGCGGGACAACCGCCCGTCCCCATCACCGAAACAGCGGCGCCCCAAGGCGCATTAACAATCGCTCCGGTGATGAATCCCATATACCCAATGTACGAGAATTTCATGACTCGCATACACTCTTTCGTTACCTGGCCAGCGAGTATACCGATAAGAGCGGTAGAAATGGCAAAAGCAGGGTTTTTCTACACAAGAATAAATGACACAGTAAAATGCTACTTTTGTAACCTCACGATGAGCAATTGGCGAGCTCACGACATCCCGTCGCAACAACACGCTTTTCGACAAGCAAATTGCCGCTATCTACAATCATCGACAGACGTTCAAACAGAAGCCGAGGGTTTTTTGAGAATATCTCTGTTTATGACCACCCCTTATTTTGGGACGGAACCTTGTCAGTCTGACCTCGTACCGATGAGTGGACTGATTCGCGAAATAGTAGAAACTACGATACCGATTGCCCCGGAAAAGAGATCAAGGGGACGACCACAGTACTCACAGCAAAAGTCGTAAGAAAGGGAGTTAATAACTTTTCCTTTAAACACGGATGATAATTCAACAATAAACTACGATAGCGAACATACAAAGTAACACCACGTCTCAACAAATTTACGTATCAATTATAAAATCGATTATTCAAGTTAGTGAAACGATATTTTTTCTTAAAGGTAGCGACGAAAGAAAACACACGGAAAAATCGGAATCCCGCAAACAGCCTCATGACATTGTGCCAGTAAAATAAAAGAAAAAAAAACGGTAAAGTACCGGTTGAATTTTAAATAATAAATAAGGGGATCAAGGAAAAAAAAAATTTTATAACAAGTAATAAAAACGACTTCGTAACCAATATTAACAAAATAACAACGTTTGAAAGAATTGAAAAAAAAAATATATAAGTACATATAAATTAATTAACCACAGGGAAAGGTTAATGCACTAAAATTAACGAATTTTCGGAATAAAATTACATCAAAAGAAAATATCTACAAAAAAAAAATATAATAAATAATAATAATAATAATATGTCGGTACTAACAATACACGAAAAATATCGATTTGAACAAGTTCGATTAGACAGCTTTCGGAGATGGAACTTGCATATAATAAATCCCACGGCTCTCGCCGCCGCAGGATTTTACTACACGGGATGGGAAGATACGGTTAGCTGTTTCGATTGTTTAACAACGATCATTACGTGGGAGGAAAACGACGACCCCATGGTCAGACATCAAAAAGAGCATGAGCACTGTCGATTTGTAAGAAAAGTCGCGTGCGGGAATGTGCCCATAGGCATTGACCCACGTATAGTCCCGTCATACTCCATGCGAGCAGAGACACCAGAGCTCCCCGAACTGCTCGAGGGATACGGTACTCTGAAACAATATGTACACCCGGTAGAACCGCTCTACGAGGGATATAAGAAGAGAAAGGACAGTTTTAGTGGTTGGCCGAAAAAACACGGAAATATATTAAACCCCGATACTCTCGCGATGGCAGGATTTTTCTACACTGGAACAAAAGACAAAGTAATGTGTTTCCACTGCGGAGAAAAAATTCGCAACTGGAAACCCACCGATAATCCCTGGGAACAGCACACCCGATGGTTCCCATATTGTCAATTTCTTTACATGACCATTGGCTCTCCTCGCGTCTCTCCGAGCCGTAGTTCGACTCCCCTATCTGAGGAAGATCAAAGCCGCGGTGACTCCGCCCGCGAACGGGTGTCTTCCCGCGAAGAACGTCATTACAAGCGAAAATCCTCCGCGCTGAACGGGACGGCCCCTACACGCGCGACCGGAAGAGCGAGAGTCACTCGAATCAACCGACCCCCGACCCCCGGCCTCGCGGCACCGAACTCGACTCCCGTAACCTCCAGTCACTCCGACACGTCCGAAGCAACCGAAACTGAGTTATGCCAAACCTGTCATTCCCGGGAAATAAACGTAGTATTTTTGCCGTGTATGCACTCGACTAGCTGCGCAAAGTGCGCCAGAACCAAGAAATTATGCGATCAATGTCAGCGCAAAATAGATTACACCATGAAATGCACAATGGTATAAAGGAAAAGCTAACACGAAAGGAAGTCAGAACGCATTTTTTTTTATCATAAGAAAAATTGCAAACAATTACAAAAGAAAAAGAAAAAAAAAAAAAAAAAAAACTTCCTTCGGTGTTAACTCGACAATAAAAAAAAGAAATACGAGAAGACGGGTTGCAAGTAAAAATGTCACTTTTTATTTTTTACAAGGTACAGGTTCCGTGTCGCGAAAATAAAAAAAAAAAAAAAAAAAAAGGGGTGTACGCATAAATATTCATCGGCAGACACCAGCCCCTGAAATCAAACAAAGACACAGAAAGTTATAGAAAAATCCCCAGCGAAAAAAAAAAAAAAATAACATATATAACGACTACAACGATTGAGACTCCGGAAAAAAATATTCGTAATAACATTACCTGTTACCAAAAAGGTGAGGAGCGAGAAATAAGGACGGACCCTCGGTGGCCACGCCGTCCCCGAATACCCTTGACGAGCTAGAACAAGAAAAAACGGCGGAAAATTCCCTCAATTAACGAATGCAATAAAAAAAAAGGAGAGAGAACCAGGAATATTTTTCCCACCTCTTTTTTATGGTCCAATAACGAGTCGTGACCAAATAACCTGAGAAGTCCCAAAGGATCGTCCCCAAGGCCCACACTAGAAAACAAGCTGGAAAAAAAATAATAATAATGATAATAATAATTTTCCCATCGCAAAAAAAAATAATACATACATCTACAGGAAAGTTTATCAATTTTAACTCACTCGAATTCGACTTGTCTCTTCGACACACGCCGCACGTGAACCACTGTTTGGATGGCCTGTAACAGTGAGGTATCCTCGTCCAACAGAACCAAAAGATAGTCCATCATGTCCTGGGTCCATGGTTCCCAGGTCCGAACGGACAGATAAGGCCCATCAAGGTCGTAATGTTCGGGGACCCAGAATGAAGCTCTCCCGACCACCAAGCGTCGCGACATAGGCTCCATCCCGAACAATTTGCGCAAATCAAATGGACCAGCAAAAAAGTCGTCTTCCCAACTATTCAAAAAAAAAACGGAAAACGCGTAAAAATAAAATCAACAACGCTATAAAAATATGATAATCAATCAAAATACAAAAAAATAATAGAAACGATAATATATACACTTTTACTCACATCAGTTGATTCACTATGCGTCGCAACCCACGAGCGACACCAACGATATCGCCGCGCCACACGACTCCCCGCCCGTCACTTTCACAAGGGCTCGCGAAATTTTGACTGTCTTCCAGTGATTCCAGAGTAACCGCGAGATAGGTTTTCAAATTTTCCAACACCACGGCAGTCATTGTATTTGATTGAAAAGGGATAAAACGACAAGAGGAAAAAATATGGATATAGAAAAAAAAAATAATAATGTCTGCAAAGATACCACAATGGAATCGTCTCTAAGAAACAATCACGAATGAATGAACTAGGAAAAAAAATATCGGAGTTACTCCGGGATATCAATCCCCACTTAACTATCAAAAGGTACACGCCCGCTTGGATAAAAACTTAGGAAAGTACCTAGCCCTTCCCCACCACCTATCTTGATGCGATGCACCGACTCACCGATTCGTTGACCTACTTACGCACCGAGACCAACCAATCAAGCACGACCGGACGACACGTAACGGATTGAATAACCGAATAATGGAAGCCGGAAAATACCCACACGTGAAAATACAAATATTCATACACAACTAATAAAACAATAAACGGCCGATCTTGGAAATCAAAATCAAATTAAGCACGGAAACTTAACAAAAAAATATATATCTTTTTTTTTACATAAAATTAACACGGAAATAAATAAATAAATAAATAAATTCTGAAGAAAAAAAAACACGAATAAAAGAGGAAGAACTAGAGGACAAAGACCTCATTATTTCTGAATATTTATGATTAAAGGCAAGCAACGATGTACCATCTGCTGCTCTTGCTCCTATTTGGAGGATGCCTCGGGTCACCGGAATTCGAGATCCAACATATCAAAAATGACGCCGGACTGTACTACGAGAAATTGCAAGACGTGTATTTGGCGCGAGACGAATGGAAATTGGTAACGTTCTTCGATTTAAGACCGATCGAAAACCGACGGCCTAGTTTTTTGCATCTACCCTTGGACACGATGGAGGAAGAATGTCGGATGTTTTTATTTGACCGGTGCACCTCACTCGTTAATAGAAAGGATTTGGAATACAGAGTGAAATTAATTACTAGCAATTTCAACCTCCTACACAAATTAAAAGGAAAAACTCTCTTCGATCTACGTAGAATATCTTCGAGCAACGAAAAAATAACTATAGGACCATTATTCGAGGAAATGCCTGAAACTATAGCAAAATTTATTGAAACCGAATTCGAGAAAGCTAATGTCAGCGAAGATGGAATGGTAAGGCTAACGAACGACCAGACGCACATAGTGAAATCAGAATATCGCGTCATCGGGGAACACTTAGAAGCGATGGAAACACTCCATAATAGAGCGTGGTCCACATTAAACACGAACCGCAGTTTAACCAGGCAATCCAGGGAGGATTACGCTTTGAGAATGCTCGGATGGAGGAACAGCGTGGAGCCGGTCCTCGAGGCCTATTTATCCAGCATAAAGACTATAATCGACATTATACATTTTGCAAAAATGGGATTGCTTCACCCAGAATTATTAGGTCACGAGACTTTGGAAAAGGTCGCTCAGGATTTTGCCACCTCTGGCCAGTCGTTAACGTTCCCCGTAGCGGTCAACGACGGACCGGAAGCACTGATAAGAATGTCGCGAATCACCTTAGGTTACCAAGACGGAAAAATCGTAATTATAATGCACATTCCCCTAATAGAACCGAATGCGTACTCTCTGTTCAGATTACACCCTTACCCCACAACGCAATTTCTCGGGGAAAATACGCTAGTAGCCGCGTTCATACAACCGAAAACGCCGATGCTAATTTTGTCATGGGAAAATAAAAAATATATGGAGTTCTCCAAGGGAGAACTGAACAACTGTCGCTCTCACAAGGACTACAAAGTGTGCGTTCCCTTCAAACCAATCTTCGATATAACACTTTCGCCGATTTGCGAAACATTGATAATCACTGGAAATCTGCATCAAATCTACAGTTTTTGCGACATAAAATTGGTTAGAAATCAAGGCCCACATTGGAAACGATTTGGAAAGACCAACCGCTGGTTATTTTATCTACCTGACAGGGAACGAATGGAGATCGTCTGTGGAAACCATACGCAAATCACACCAATCGCAGGAAGGGGAATTATTCAGTTACGCGAAGGATGCTCGGGGCACACTAATTACACCAGTCTTATAGCCACGCGAGAAACCGGAGCCACCCTCGAGGACCAATATGTACCGGCGGCCACATTAAACGTTACAACATTGTTCCCAGACATCGCCGATTACCAAAAAGAATTAGACGCGATAATACCCCAAGTGTACAGACCTTTATGGGTCCGCGAGACAAACGGGCTTCGGTACGAA
Source organism: Pimpla rufipes (assembly GCA_963932165.1). NCBI lineage: Eukaryota > Metazoa > Arthropoda > Insecta > Hymenoptera > Ichneumonidae > Pimpla > Pimpla rufipes. Next base: position 6,417,552 of record OZ010634.1, read on the forward strand.
ATAACGCTAAAGGAATTGATAGCAAATCTTGAAGGATTTAAATCAGAGCGGAAAAAAGAAACGGCCAGAATAATTCGGCTAAAGAGCCAAACCGCTATATTTACAGTACCACTCATCGTAATTTTACTCTCATCATCACTAGTCGGAACGTTAATAATCTATATGTGGTATAACGCACAACAAAGGATAGTAACGACTGAAGATACTGTCAGCTACCGTCGCGCGCTAGACCCAGAATTTAATGTACGATTCAATGAAGTAATATACAACGTCCCGGGTACGCCCAGGCCCGTCGACTCCGAAACCAAGGTCGCGCCAATGTTAAACCCAGAGGAACCGATCTACATGGCCATGTACCATAGAGTTTTATCCAACCGTATGACTCAACCCCCGCCTATGTTACCGCCATTTCCCCCAGACTATCAATGAAAACAGAAATAAGGAGAGAAGAAAGAAAAAGGGGGAAAGTATGCTCACAAAAAAAAAAAAAAAAAAAAAAGAAAAAAAAAATTATTTTTTCTGGAGTTAAAATTAATCTATCGGTACCGGAAGTTTTTATGCATATATTGAAAAAAAAAAAAAACGAATGAAAAAAAAAAAAATAAAAAATAATAATTTTTTTTTTACTCCGGGATTCGAACCCACAACCCTATGGTTGCGGGCCGGGTCCTTTGCCGCTCGGCCATTTGGGTCAGTGTAAGGCCCTATATAATTCATTCCTCATAAGCTTCAAAACCAAAAAAATAAAGAAAAAAAAAATATGAAATCAATTTTCACCCACAGAATTCGTACATTCAATGTGCACTAGGGTGATAAAATTGGTTAATTAATTTTGGCGATGTTTCCCAGATTTCATCGTATTAATCTATAAGTAGCTAAATTCAGTTTTTTTTCCTTGGACAACATTTATAAGGCGAAACATTAAAATTTTAGTTTGAACTTGTATTTCTTTGTGATTTTATAAATTACTCTTCATACGCAAATATAAAGATGATAAAATAACAAAGAAAACTATTATATTTATAATGGTAGGGAGATTTGTTTACACCAGGATAATGTATTTTCCAACATTTTCCATGGTGCAAGAAAAAAATGATGAGAAAAAAAAGAGGAAAATACGAGAGAAAGAAAAAGAAAGGCTGGAAACAAAAGGGGGAGCATCCCACGCCGTAAAGACGAGCATTTCATCGCGTCATCCGCTCACCGATCGGGTGACGGACCGCCGGCAACTCATACCTACAAAAAAGGGGGGAGGAAAGAAAGGAATATGGCATGCTTTTTGTTCTCAACGAACTATTACTGTTCGGAGAACTGAAAAAGAAGAGAAAAAAAAAACCCACCAAAAAAGCAATAAGTGCAAGAGCACTCAGAGGCAGTAACCCTTACCCGCGTGGACGCCCCGCGGAACGTTGTTGCGGCTTCACCTCGCGAGGAAAAACCGACCGACCAACCGACCGACAGAACGACCAACCGACCGACCGAACGACCAGACCGACGAAATCCGACCGACATCTCCAGCAACCAACCGAAGAAACAGAAAAACCGCATCGGCAAGTGGGCAGAACCACTTTGCCATACTTAAAATTAAAGAGTAAGGGGAATCTCGCAAAGAAAATCAACACAAACACGCCGAAAATTAAAGTAAATTATTTTTTTTATTTTTTTTTTTACCCAATACATAAGGAAACCTTAATAATAAAACAAACGAAGAAAAAAAAGAGAAAAAATTAATAATAAAAATCATTCCTTAAAGACTACTCGAGGGCGAGGTAGTGGTCGTCGCGATGCCCCCGGGTGTCGTATACCAGGCGAACATTTCCGTTCCGGTCCACGAACCCGGGTTGGCGACGAACCTGCGAGGGCTCGCCCAGCTCGCAGCGAACGCAGCGGCCCGTTAGCGGGAGAGGGGCCCTCATCTCGTCCCAATTGTCCCGGATCGTCCTGACCCCGGTGTAGGTGTTGACCTCCACCGTTATCTCGTCGATCTTGTGCCAGCAGTGGTACCTGCACAGGCCCGGGTAGCGAGGACGCCGTTCGAGGTCTGGAAAAAATAAAACAAAACGAGGAAAAGGATTAATTAAAAGAAAAAAATAAATAAATGAAAAGCAATAAGACAGTTATCTGTCAATAAGACTTACCAAGGATGGCTGGTACCCTGGCCCCCGGATGCGTGGGGAGCGGCTGCCTCGGCTTAATGTGGGCAGCCAAGGCCGCCCTCTTCTCCTCGATCCATTTTCTGTCCTCCGCGGAGAGAACAAATCCCACTGAAAAGAAAATACACACAAACATTAACACACGAATAAGACAAAAGATGACTACCGCTACGAACGACCACTTACCATCATAATCGGAGCTAGCTCCGGACGCAACGAACGAGGCGGACGAGGAGGCCATTGTTTTTTTGGGGTAGTTGCTTTTGTGACAAAAGAAACGAGAGTGATTTTGATTTAAAATTTTCTTAACGAAGAAAACTTCACGACAGCCTTTTTCCCCACTCATCACAATTTTTCTCCCACCAAACACCCACACGCCACGACTCACTGGGCAGGTAGAACCATGAAAAAATGGAGAGAAGGGATAGACAGCGAGAAAAGCTAACGCGCGCGACAAAATATTCGGAACCCAGGTAGCTAAAGAGGAAAAGGGTAAAGGTGTGTTTTAACGCCATATTACAGATGAGTCCGACAAGGAGGGAGCTATGGAGCGTAGCAATACTACTTCTGTACCGCCTCCTACTCCCCGCGGACGCCCTGATTGGTTACGACTGCGGAGGAGCCTCAAGCAACATCACCACCTTATCTTTATTGGAAGTAGGGGAATGCAATATTCCACAACCCGAGGTTAATGTTACTAAAACTTACATACAAGTAGTGCAAATCAACCAATACGGGTCAATACACGTAATACAATGCAAAGTCGAAATTTTGCGCACGATAAAAAAATGCGGAATGTTCTCGCACACCATGGACGTACCTAACGGTGAATATGCCTATGTCGACGATATATCACTAGATCGCTGCCGACAAATGCATCGCCAGGGAAATATAAAAATCGGAAACACTGAAATCGTTGGAATAAAAGCGAACCATACTACCTCCAGGCCCGTGTCAATTAGCGGAAGCTTAGATTCAGACGGCAAGTGTCAAGGAGTTTATTACTCCGATCCCTACGGTAATTGGGATAATGTAATAGTAAAAGGGACGGTGAAAATATCTTTGAGAGATTATACGGCCGAAGTAAATGTCGACGCCAACAAAGTACATTTACGCTCGGGCACACGGTGTAATTTAAACGAAGGACAATGCGACGACGTGGACGGAGGAAACACGTATTGGGATCCGCTCCCGGAAAACGCGTGTAAAACAGACAGATACGGGTTGCTATACGAAGGAAATGCAGATCAAACAACAGATATACACACTAATTTTAAACAAATAGTATATTCCATGACCGAAGGGGAAATTGTATTCGCACTTACCGCCAAGGGCGTGACGCACGTCTGTGGATACACTTTAATTCGCACTGAACACCCCAAATTAATTATTGTACCCACTGAAAGAGGAAATCCGTTTATAAAAAAGGAATTGATCTCCGTAAACAATTTAGACTTGTTTGCATACATGAATTCCAAATTCGTATATGTCGAAAAACACATTCGTACGGAACTCAAACATATGTACCATGATATATTAACGCAAAAATGCAATCTCGAGCGTCAGGTCCTTCAAAATGCCCTAACCATCGCTAGGCGTTCTCCCGACGAATTCGCTTACAATATAATGAAGGGACCCGGTTATATGGCTCTCCCGGCCGGAGAGGTCGTACACATAGTTAAATGCATCCCAGTCGACGTAAAAATCCATCAGACTAAAGAGTGTTATGATCAATTACCAGTTTACATTGGAAATAATACATATTATTTTTCACCTAGAACTCATATTTTGACAAAAATGGGGCTGCAAGTCACGTGCAATCGCTTGGTATCGCCTATGTATATGCTCGACGGCGTTTGGTACAGCATGGGCCCGGACCCCGTGCGTGCCATGCCGCCTGCAGTCGTAAAACCGCTCACGGCACCTACCTGGCAATACAGAAACCCACACAGTCTCGCCACCAGTGGCATATACACACAGAAAGACCTCGACGAGCTAAGGGACCATATAATGTTCCCCGCCGAACGCCCGGCTATATTAAATTCAGTAGCTCGAGGAATATCTGGTCAACCCACTATCATGCAAGGAGGATCAATCTCTAATTTACTCGATGATGAATCTGTCACAAAAATTATTCAGTCCACTTGGGAAAAAACGTGGGGATATTTATCCATTTTCGGAAATATCAGCGCCGGACTAATTGGACTCCTATTAATTTGCCGCATAATTAAACTCATTTTCGACACTATTATCCACGGATATACATTACATACTGTATACGGTTGGTCTATATATCTTTTAGGCGCAGTTTGGGACTCTGTCACTAATCTGCTTTTACATTTGAGTCGACGACCAAGTAATTCTGGAAAACCCGAGAAACCCAACGGAGAACCGTCAGCTCCAGGTAGAAAAAGCGAAAAAGTAGTACGAAAAAAATCTAAGGGAGATGACTCTAACGAGAATCCATTAAACGACGTGGCCGTTATGTACAATGTACGTGAACCCGAATATAGAGAGGCAAATCAGCCCGAAGCCGCTCCTGGCTATACTCCCCCGGGGTTCCAAACCTTTTCTGAAAATTGTTTGCCTCCACAATATAACCCTTACTTTATGAAAAACCAATTGACACAACCGTTATCCTTCGTCTGGGCAACGGGAATGCCCAATGCAGCTCCGCACAATATCACCGCCGCGCCGTCAACCGAAAAACGCAAGACAAAGAACACAAAAATCGCGGACCCCAGTACTGCAGCTAACACGGGAGAAAGCAGTAAAATGTACCCAGATTTGAGACAGGAAACAACCTAACATTCCTTGAAGGGAAAAAGGGAAACGATCATTAAGCCAGAAGGAAAATTTTATTGGAAAAGATTTACGAGGAAAAAAAAAGAGATTCATAAAAAATATATATATATACATGTGTGCTAAGTCACAATTGATCTGAAAAAAGAAAAATAAAGAAAAAAAAAAAAAAACGACATTTGAATTAACAAATAATTATATAGCCTGGATTTAACAGTAAAAATACTAGCAAAATATAAAAAAAAAAAGAAAAAAAAAAAATATATATATATATATATATCTTATGTTTACAATCGGTTATGTTAATGTCATAGATAAGATTAGTTCACTAAAAACGCTTGCTGCTTCATTGTACCTGTAATTGTAGAATTAATTCAAGAATTTTAATTATAGAGCGAGGATCTTCATGGTGCACACGGAAAATTGTGGAGAATGATGCACCCATAGTAGAATAACAAATAATAAATGAATCTATACAATCTTAGGCCTGCAACATGTGTCCACGCGAAGGAAGGAAGCGCCCCTCGTCCACCAAGAGTCACCGTAATAAATCTACGAAAAAATCACGACCAGATGTTCCCCCATCAAATAGAGTACTCCGAAGTCACAAAAGAACAGATTTAATGGCAACTGTGAAGGCGTCATCAAATCACCACGACCACGTAAACCCGGAGAAAATCCTGGACCCTCAACCCTCTACGAAGGAATCATGCGAGGTTCCAGCACCGGAAAAGGCTTCGCAGTCTCTCATTAAATCCAATACAGATGCGCCACCACTGCCATGCCTAAGCGGAGAGGAAGTCGCCGAAATACTGAATAATCTTTATTCAAAAACGGAGGAAATACTGAATGCGCTTGGAGACGTACGAGCCGCAACGAATACCACAAACCAAGGCTCGGGTTACACCTCACCGAACGAAGGACCGAGTACCCTAAACAAAACCGCCACCTTCGTGACGAATGATGATTTCGAACTTGCACATCTACTCATAACCTACCTTAACCCCGTCCACGACGAAAAAAGGTACTGAACAATATTTCCACATCCATCTGGTTAAGACCGTACGTATCACCCACAATTTCGTGAGTAAAAATCTTTTTTTTTTGTTACAACTAAAGTTAACCGATTTCTGGGGTTAAATTTAAAATGACCTTAAAGGCAACATCTTGAGATGACCACGGATGATTTATACTAGGGCGCTGTTTAACAAAAAAAAAGGAATGTTCATTATTATTTTTTGTGCGTCAATGAAGAAAAAAAAGTGAAAAAAAAAATACACATATATGTATAAATATATATCAATAATAACCAATAATAATAATATATTAACACAGAGTAAATGGACATATTAATTAATGAAAAAAAAAGAGATGAACTAGCGAAAAAAAAAGAGGAAGAAAAAAAAAAAATAAAATAACTTGAAAAAAATAAAAGGGGAACGAACAAAACGCACTTGTAAAGTCATCCATTAATTCATTTGTTACCATTACATAGTCCAGATTAAGACACATTATGTCGATTGAATAATGGGATTACACGATGAGTCACCTAGTCACCTGAGGCTAAGAGGGCTATTCCAGGCACGCGCGAGGCACGGGCAACACGAACGCAACGGGCCCGAAGCCCGGAAGCCATTCATACCTGTCAGCGGAGAGGCAGTCATCGCGCTCTCGGATACATCTGGTAAAGGCAACCCAAGGGGCAAAGGAGAGAGACGGAGGATTCACTTTCTCGTCGCGACTCATCAAAACCGCCGTGACACCTAGTGTCACGCCCGAACGAAAAACGCTCGCTGCTGACGTCGAGAGTTTTAATCCACTATCAACAACGCAGACGAAGACATCAGGTAGACATCTCCAACAAGTCATTGACCTGCCGACATCGACGACGAGAATCCAAAGAAGATGCCCCGTGACCAGAAGCCACCGTCATCACACGTGCGACTTCAAGACCGTAGGAAACACCCTCTTCAGATTATTACATGACGTAGATATGTTACATTAGGTAGGTTTAAATTTAAGAACATCGGATTAATTAGGGCACTAGTTAAGTATATAATTCTGATTAACTTGATATAGGACCGCATAAAAAAAAAAAAAAAAAAAAAAAACAAAGAAAAGAGGCTAATTGTTATAAAAAAAAAAGAACAAAAATTTTTCACCTAAGTTACATTTTGAACGATAACACTCTAACTGAATTAACAAACAAATCAAAAAAAAAAAGAGAGGGAAAAAATTTTAAACTCCAGAAAAAAGGGAGACAGAAGAAGAGGAGAAAAGGGGAATTTACTCGCAGCACGCTTATAGGTAGGGAAAACCTAGTAATAATGCGTTTTGAATATACTAATTAAAATATAATTGCAAATATTTGCGAGGGAATACACAAACACGACAATCGGAACGATACGAACAGGTACAACGAGATACAATGATAGATCACGGAAAGTCCAGGGAAATCGAATACTTTTTGAATAATCGAAAATGAAAAAAAAAGGGAAACTGACGCGTGCCTTCGTAGAGATTACCCACTTATGAATTCCAAAGGCAAAGCGGGAAATTGATTCTCTTAATTAAAAATAATTACATCAAAGAAAATCGCAAAAAGAGAGAAGAACTCACGCGAACCGATCATTAACAAGTACGAAATGATTACAACAACAAAATTTTTTTTGTGGTAAATTCAAGAAGGACGGAAATATACCATCACCCCCATAGGCGTACGTTCGATTATTAGTCTTTTTATCCTAATAATCGTTTTAAGGGGGGAGGTGTTACGTCAGGCCGTAACTTCGCGCTACTCGCACAAACGCACCTATAGTTCAGTCATGAGTTTCGAGACTTCAGGTGAAAGGGGGCATTCGGTAGACAATAATACGAGCAACGGTCCCTGCAGGCGTCGGAAATTACAATATCTGTTGACAGATAGCGCTGGGGCAGTCGAGGTAAAAGTCGAAGTAAAAGAGTGCGGATGATGGTACAACAGGGCCCGAATTTTCGGAACACCTAGCTCTCTAGAAAGTGTCACCTACGCCCCTCGAGCGAGCTGGGATAGACGAAACTAGAGGCAGCGGGCGGGTCGGTTATCGACCGCCAGCCGCGGGCCTTGGTTGACCACGCCTCTCAACGATCCTCGATCACTCGTTGCAGCCGAGCCCGCCTGTGATTACAAAAAAGGGAAATAAAAGAACTCTACTTAACCCTGAGAGCTCGAAGATTATTGGGGACACCGGGTGAATGCCCTACGGTCCACCAAAATCGTCGTTGCATCTTTCGTCTCGGAAATCATGATTTGGACATGACGGAATTATAATTTGGCCAAGTAATAAAAACTATTCTTCCGTTTTTCTTGAAAACCCCCGTAAATGCACAGATTAAAGAATACGAGAATGCAACAAGACGAAATAATCAATGTCTCAAAGAACCTTTGGAACTCAAAAGACGGAGCCCCGTAAGATAACGAGGCAAAATGATTAAAAACCTATGAACAACCGTAAGGAATATATAATTCGACAAGATAATTTGTTAACATAAGAAAATGGTGAAAGGATTAATAGTCTATAAAATCGGGATACATACATTTAAATATGAATAACTTTTAAAGTTATAACTTTCGACATGATAATTTGTTAACATAAGAAAATGGTAAAGGGATTAATAAGTTTATAAAATCGGGATTCATACATTTAAATACGGATAACTTTTGAAAAGTATAACATTCGGAAGTATACTTGTTAATATAAACAAAAGGGTGAAAGGTTCAACAATTTATAAATTGGGATTTACACAATTAGAATAATTAAGAAAGTCAAGATACGTCCCCACGAGAATATGGAACTGCGATTTTATACAAAATTTATAACAACGCGTATTAGCAACGACAAGCGAAGATGAACTTTCAACAAATTCGAGAATTACAGTCTGTAAATTCAAATCCGGGTCAATGCGATCTTGTCAAAAATTCAAGGACTCAGACAATGTACTCTATAGCAAACTTATAAACTTATAAGCGAAGAAGTCCAAATAAGGCAACAACGAAATAGTTCCAACGAAAAGCGTGAACACCTGGTCGAAACATCGAGAAGACATTGACGAAAGAGGAAGTCGTAAATGTGGAGCCAGGGCAAGGGACAGGCGCGGGGGGACGGGAGCCACGCGCGACCCGAAAAGTGCGGTGTCCTCCTCTAACATGAGCTAGGGAGTCGAAGATCACGTGGGTACTACCCCTACCATCGCTCAATCAAAAGACAAGGGACCCAATCATATAAAAAGACAAAAGGGTATCGACAAGAGACAGTGCGCCCCGAAAATTAGATCTGCCCACACCGAATCTCTGCCCGAGCATAGACCGAAACTTTAAAATCGAATTAACGACGAATTTCTGCCCGACCGCGGACTTAGAAAAAAATCATTTAAACCGAACGCGGACTTAGAAAAAAATCATTTAAATCGAACGCGGACTTAGAAAAAATCATTTAAATCGAACGCGGACTTAGAAAAAATCATTTAAATCGAACGCGGACTTAGAAAAAAAATCATTTAAACCGATCGCGGACTTAGAAAAAAATCAGCTTCGAATTTAAATCATATCGCGGACTTTGAAGAAAATCAGTTCCGAAATTAAATCGTAACGCGGACTTAGGAAATCTCGAGCTCCAATCATCATCGAATTTTAATCCGACCGCGGACTTAGATTCATTCCGTTCTTCGCCAAGATTTTTCATTTTTCGTAATTCGAACCTTTGTCCTAAACGGGGACTTAGGAGTTCATAGACTTAAATAAGACTACAGTTTTGTATTCTCGGGCATCGACCAATTTTGTATTGTATTTTATAATTTCGCACGCTTCGTATTTCGAGAAATTTGTACATCCGAACTCTGAATTTTGTTACACCACGAGGTGCCGATTTTTGTGAACATCATCACGATTAATTACATGTTAACATTCTTTGTCGAGAAAAATCGGTTTATTTAATTCCCTCGTTTTACGAATAAAATTCGACGGTTGCATTCTCAAATTCAGTGTCACCGTTTCTTTACGATCGTGTCCTTTCCATCTGCAGCATCAGCATCCAGTTCAATACAAAAAGGGTAAGTGACATTTTTAATTATATCGGTGAAATATCATCCGCGCATTGTCTCGAGCCATCATCACATCATCATCATCTCAGACCTCAGTCAAATTCCCTTTGAAGAAGCATTCGCAGCTCGTCCCCGAGTAATTTTCCGAAAGGTTAGACTCGAAACAGAGCTTGCGCGTTTAGTGTACTTCGTCAGATGTGGTATAGGGAGGAGCCTTCCTTCTTGACCAGAGCACGGGTAATCACGCTGAACCGCACTAATACGTGTAAATTTGTCGCTCGAGTAAAATCAACGACACTTTTGACGTAACACCGATCACGATTTTTCGCGTTTTCCGCGAGTTTTCGACACGATAATAATAATTGAAGATTATTATTTTTCCGGTTTTCGGAATTTCAATCAATGATTAGAGTTGACGTTTGATTATGTTTTCGCGTTAGGCTATTTATTGGGCCATTACCTCGACCCTCTCTACCACGACCTAGCAGCCTGAGCGGCCGGACATTTCCGCAACCGTCCGCTCTCGCGAGTGCATCGAGTTGCGTTTGTTAACTTCTCGCGATCTCAAAAGTTAACTAAGCTACCGTTTTCGTTAATGTCGTTCCCGACCGGTAGTTGTGCTCCCAACTTCCGAGTTTTTTTTGGGTCGCGTCGAGCCTGCCCAACGCGACGCGCGGGGCATACCGGTTTGTTAATTCCGGTGACACAAAAATTAACTGGCGCCACCGGGTTTGCGGATGCGCGAGCGTGAGTGGACGGCCGAAGGTGACGTTACCGTTCGTGATGTTTACGATATTCGCGTTCGCGTTTCCGCTCACGAAAAATACGTCACATATACGTCTGCATATTGTTTAATTCTACATGATCGTATAGTTGAGTATAATCCAATCAGTGGTGGGGTGAAGAAATTGGTATAAAATCTCAGGCAATGAATTTGTTCCTATCAGTCGCCGTTGTGCCATGGACTTTATCGTCGATGTTCAAGGGTTCAAAAGACCTGTCAATGAATTTGTGCTCAAGGAAATATCATTTGTGGAGCTCAATGGTGACGTAAATTCCATTCACGTTATTCTTCGAACCGCCAGTACCCTGGAAGAATCTACCAGCGCAGTATAAAGCAATGAATTCCTGGTTGGAACGCAATTTTCATGGAATGCGATGGAGTTTTGGAGATATACCATACGAAGCTGCCACAACAATAATTCAAGCTGTCTTGAAGAGCGCTCGCATTATTTACGTGAAGCGATTGGAGAAGACCATTTGGTTAAGAAGATTCATGGATTCATCATCAGCAAATATTATCGATATGGAATCACTCGACTGCCCATCTTTGCAAAAATTACCGAAAATATCAGCGAATAGTGAATGTCCGTATCATTCATGCGACACAAAATATAATTGGTCCAACGCAAATGTGAAATCTCTAAGGATTTGGATAGAGAAAGAATATCCGTAAAATATGTACAATGGATTTTTGAAATAAATTAAATATTTTATAAAACTGTCTTTTTATTAATAAAACTATGGAAAAAGTGCTTTTTTTACATATAAGTATTTTGTAACGCGGTTCGTCCGTTGACATTAATTTTTATTTGTTTACGGAAACCGAACAGGGAGTGATTAAATAATCAGACGAGGTAGAGGGTAAAATTGGTCTATATTGAGCGTCAAATAGCGTATATACAACAACGAAATTATAACAATAAGATTAAAATGTCCTATAACTAATTATGCTAATTACAAAATAATCGGGAAATTTACAAATGATATTAACGTGGGTTGTCGCAATCTCCAGTATCCTTTCCTATCTCGAGGCTCATTTATCGCTCGCGGGCACCGCTGATTGGCCCCTACGCCTGTCCACCCGTATTTCCCTTGTGATCTCTAGCTGTTCCCCAGTCTACTCTCGGCTATTCCCGTCGATCTAGGGAGACTCTTGGCCCGTCGTTCCGCGTCGATCGATATTCGAACTCCTGGCGTCCTCTAGTAATGCCAATCCTCAGCTGTTCGCATGACTCGATATAATTCTGTCCATCTCCTGGAGGTAACGGGTTACCCGCGCTCGACACTATCGACCGGTCGTGGTTGCCGTGACGCGTCGCCGCTCGTCGCCCGCGAGAGCCCACTGCGCGCGCCCCACTCTCGCCGCGCGGCACTAGAGTCCGCCCCTCTATCGATCGCCGTGGTCGCGATCTGTGGCCCACGCACACAGCTGTCACCCGGCAGTCTCGGCCAGATCGCGGCTTGATCGGGGGGGGGGGGGGGGGGGGGGGTGTAGCGCTCGACACCCCGAAACCGTTTCTTGCGGTTTTCTCGGGTTTTCACCACCTCGAGTGTGACGTGTGTGGTATCGTCGTGACCGGACATTTCTCCCGCGTCTACGCCAACAGGAATATCGACACCCCGAGGCTTCTACGAAACCCGGTGAGTCGTTTTATCTTTTTACTTTCCCCTGGATCCTGTCACTTTCCCTTGGATCCGGTCCCTGCGGCTATCTCCACGTTCCCTTTACGTTGATAACGTTTTCTCCTTATTCCGTCTCCCTGATGTGAGCCCCAACGACCCGATTTCGCCCAAGTCCGACGCGCCTGTCACATTCCCTGGTCACCGGAGAGCAGAAATCCGACCGGAATTCGGCTAAGTCCGCAGTCTGGCTCCTCGCCCAATCTCCAACGTCGCGCCGCGTCGCGGTTCTAACGGCCTGGCCTATCCCCGGTGCTCTCGGGTCGACTGACAGCTCGGCTCCTCCTATCCTCGTTCCCCTCTGGCTGGTTGCGGCGTCGCTGGTGGCTGAAACAGAATGCCTCGACTGCCGCTCCAGCTACCCCTTTTATACCCCATTTTGTCTGCACCCCTATACCTATATCGGTCCAACCCCTACTCTTCCTACCCCTAGCCGTTACGGGTGGACTTTGTACCCACCAACCCCCTACGACACACCCCTCTATGAGCCTCAGAGTGTACCCCCTCGCGAGTTACCGACTGTCGGTCTACTCGGAGGGTAACCCCACCGTTTCAATTTTTTCTTTGTAAATTCAACTGACACAATTTTTTTCCTCGTCGTTGTCACTAATTATTCACTAGAGTCCCTTTTAAAGTCTTTGTTGTTGTTCACTGTACACTTGTTGAGATGAATTTTTCTCATCACTGTTATATTCATCGTTGTTGTCGTTATCATTGTCGTTGCTGTTGTCGTGTTCTTCTTCATCGTCGTAGCCGTCGCAGTTGAAGCGACCGTCGTCCCTGTTGCTGTTGCCGCCTTCGTGACTCTCGTTGTGCTCGCTGCCATCACCACGTCGTGGGAAGGAATATTCGAGGAAACAGTCTTCGTTATACAGCAACAGCATGAGATTTGCATCATCTTTTTTATACGCCTCTTCTAAATTGCATGTTGCTAAATTTACCTCCAGAGTATCTCATGTAGAGCTTTTTCTTTTGAGCAGCATCGGCCATATTCTCCAGCAGATCAGGATCACTATCAAGCACTTTTGAAAATTTCGATGGTAGAAATACGGCGAATTCATCGTTTATCTCCACGACAATTCGCTTGCCGAATCGTGTCTGAACCAGTTTCAGCTTGGAAATTTGATATTCTGAGCCGTTCGAGAGATCGGCGAGCTTCTTCGTCGGCAGAAATTCCGGGATGTTGCCCACCTTGTTGATATTTGATAGATCCATATTGGTGTATCGTGGTATTTCTCAGTTTCTTCGTAATAATGAGAAGATCAGATCTCACACGAATGAAATTTTTTAAGTCTTCAATATTTTCCAAAAGTATGTCCAAACGTTTTCTTAGCTCACAACGTTTGCTCTGCATGACAATCTTGACTGATGGATTTTAAGCTTGAAACAGCAGATTATATGCGTTTGGTCTAGTATCCCCTCCATTTTTTGGGGGTCCTACTCACCCCCACCTGCCTCCAAACCACCCACATAAAAGATTTTTGAATCAAAGCGGTTCTTTGTTTTCCTTTCCATCCCTACTTGGTTCCACAAAAATTCCCCTCATTTTCCTCCGGTACATTTCACAGTTACGTCGAAATGGTGTTGGACCATCGATGTGCGATTGCATATGGGGCATATTCCAATGCTCAACGCATGGAAGGCATGATATTACTTCATTATCGGTGCGAATACGTTCAGGCAAACGATCCCACAACACATGGATATATCGAGGCCAATATTTTAAAAGCATAGACTTTGGAATATTTTCGAGTTCTTTCTTTGTCAGCTCCCACGGCTCGCTAGCAGGGGGTGTCATATTCAGACTGACGTCAACTCAAGGGCTGTGCAGAGAGAGAGAGAGAGAGAGAGAGAGAGAGAGAGAGAAAGAGAGAGAGAGAGAGAGAGGGAGAGAGTGAGACTCGCTTTTCTATTCAGCTAAACAGTGAACCTCTGTAGGACTCAAGTGTGTATACACGATAAATTTGGTACTCGACTGAGGGTTGTCAACGACTGGCAAGATATGAAGTCTTACCACACCCCAACTCCATTCGATCGTAAACTTGCACACAAGCATCCACCCACCCACCACCCTCCCACCAATCCCAACAGAAACCCACTCACAGACGCCACAATCCACCAAAACTCCCACCGTGGTCTGAGAGCAGAACGTATCGTATCCATTTTAATGTCGAGTCTGAGAATGAGAGAAAATTTGTACTTGACCTCCCCCCATGCAACCAACCACCCTCCCACCCAACCGTCCTGCGATTCTCCATCACAGATTGAATCTGGGGGGGCAGGTGGGCGGGTGGGTGGTGGGCGGTGGGTGGTGGGCGGTGGGGAAGGGGGCAGGTGGGCGGGTTAGTGGTGGGTGGTGGGTGGTGGGCGGTGGGTGGGGGGGTCGTTGGTGTGGGTGGGTGGTGGGTGGTAGGTGGTGGGTGGTGGGTGGTGGGTGGTTGGTTTGGGGGGGTGGTTGGCGGGAGGTGGGTGGGTGGGGGGGGCTAGATGGCGCCATCACCCGGGTTCGAGTCTGAACTAAGTGGTTCGTGTCTGAGCTAAAGAGGTCGGTAAATGCCGGTAACAGATCCCTTGATCCAGAACCGGCCTATTATATCTACTTTCGCCTTTTATCATTTGTGTCTCAAAAATAGCAATTCGCAACATAACAGTAGCTTCCGTCGTCGGCGGACCTCGGTCGACGAAGCGTATCGGTCGCGTTTTCCCAGTCACGCTCCCGATCGTCTGACGTTCTGACGTCTGGGTGTTAGATCGCACCAGGTAATTTCCACAATGTTTGTGTGTCGGGTTTGACTCTGGGTTTTTTTTGTGTAAGGGGATGTGGCCTCTCGACACGAGATCTTTTAGCTTCAAGATTGTGTTCGTGGCGTGACCGGTTCGTTTACGGCAGATCCCACCGCTGCCACCAAAATGTTGTGCCCGGCGACTCGGTAATTGATCAGTTTACGAGTCAAAGAGGATTTATTTATTTATTCGGGATATTTCGCCGATTTAAGAGTTAAACGCACACGAACACGGGATAATCTTGAAGAAAATTTATTTGAAGAAAATATATTACTGAGTTACGTTACAGATTGTTAATTCCAATTTATAGTTTCTACTTGTTTTACAACTTGAGGGTACCCGAGTCTAAGCCGAGTCCGACTGGTCGGCTCCGAGTCTCTTTCGAGACTGCCGGTGAATTGCAGTGGATCACTGCGATTCACCGAAAATCGGTGCGTAAGCATTTCGTGACGATCGCCTGATTTCTGAATCAGCAAATTCCGGCACGCGTTCGATCGTTCACCTCGACCGGGCGTTCGATTAAAGCAATGGAAATTTTATCATTGCTTCGTAATAAAATAAAAAATATTCCGGGGTGCAACAAATTCGATGATTATAAGTTTAATCGCACTCGTACACAGGAGAGAATTAATTTGCTTATTCCGAAGAACGAGGCGAATGACTTCTGAGGACGCTTCCAAAACACAATAATTTATTCTTAGGTCCAGTATACGATCCCTGTCGTTTCCCGATAGTAGAAATTACTAGAATTAGGAATTCGAGTATCCTAATTAGCAATTTCAATCAAATTACATTTTATTGAAATCGCTTCAGTATATTATAGCAACGTTTCGTAACGTATCCGTAACGTTTCAGTATATTATAGCCTTATGCGGGAAGACTATAATAAAGAGAACCCAGTGGGCACCTGTACCTAAGGGCATAAGCGACACGTAATTTTGAGCCTTCCGTTGTATGTATATATGTATGTATGTATGTATTTATTGCTTGTGCGGGGTACAAAGAAACCCCTCTTGCAAGGGATGAGGGGGGGGGGGGGGGGTCGCTGTTTTTCTTTTTTTGTTACATTTTTTCTTTTTCCTTAATTGATATCATTATTATAATTCTTGTTGTAGGTATTACTCGTTAAGCGAGAACGCTCTCAGCATCAGACATTGGCTGACATAGTACAATTTTTTTTCAGTGTTTTTTTGGTTAGATGTACATAATATTTTAAGTAGATCGCGGTCGGACTTTTCTATCGAAAGCAAATCGCCTAGATAATAAGCTCTGTGTGGTTCGTACAGTGGGCACTGGAGCATAAAGTGCCTGACCGTTTCGTGTTCCTGTAAATTGCAGTTTTGACCGTGTAGATTTGGGTCTAGCTTTCCCATATATTGTTTGTAGCTCAGGGTGTACAATTGACGTCGGCCGACTGTAGCGTGGGGCTATTCTCGGTGTTGGAAAATCCATGTACGTTCCAGAAGACAAGCGAGATTTCCTTTTCCCATCTTAGTTTTTTGGAGGCGCTCTGCTGGTTGAGGTCGATGGATCCAGATTCAGTGCGGGGAGCTGAACAGAATTCGGTGCTGGCTACTTCGGAGATTTCAGTCTCCCTTAGCTTTCGTCCCAGTGGTGCCAAATTCCGTCGACTTCGAGCTTGTTATGTGCTATCTTTACTTTCCTGCCGTCTTCCCGATGCTTTCGTGCTAAGTCGCGGAGGTGTTTTCCGGTTTGGCGTTCTTTGAAAGTGAGCTCACCATTTATGAAAATGGTGAGCTCACTTCCATGAAAATGGTGAGCACCCTTCGAGCTGCTTTTTCTTCATAAGTATCTCGCTTTTCGTTTCCGAGGAGTCCAGTTTGACGGCGTACATGGTGCTCTTACCGATCGGTATTTGTCTCTGCTGAACTATCTTTCCTTCGACTCCAAATTCAGTTGAGAGAAAGTTGCTTATTGTTGCTTTGGCGGTTTTCGGCTCGGTTTTTAAGCCTTTGATTATAATGTTGTTTTTTATTTCTTTTTTTCCAGATATTCGATTTTCTTTTCCAGTAATTCCATCTTGCGGTTATCTACAGTTGTTGCGCTTGAGGCGATCAGCGGTTTTGCTTCAAGTTTTGTTAGTCGCTCCTCGACAATTCGATTCCGTTCGCTTCCTGTCACTTCTAGAGTCTGAATTCTAGTTGGGAGATTCTCGTGGGCTTTTACAAGTTCTTTTTTATTTTTTTTCAGTTCCTTCTTTATCTCGGTGAAGTTTTTTCATGAGTATCGTTGCTGTGTGCGATAAGGTTACCCATGTTAGCAAATTGCCTCGCGTTGTCTTCGCTCACTTGCTTTAGTTGAGCAATAATCACCTCCATGTTTGTGCAGGGCGATTTTTCGACGAAAGAGGTACGCAAACAAATGGTTGTTTCTGTGCTTTGAGAGTCTTGAGTGTTAAGTTGTTTTACTTCCGGCGGGGATCGAGGTGTTAACGCCGAGGTTTTGAAGGCCTTTTGGTCTCTTTTATCGTGTGATTCGGAGGAGTTGTCTATTGTATCTGCGCGATTTCTTTTTTGTTGAATAAAATCTTTTATAGAACCAGTTGAGCTGCTCCTTTCACGCTGAAGCCGGTAGTGTGCTGGCGGTCGGCCTCTTGTCTTCGGAGTTTTCAGCGCTGCAGAAGATGGTGCGGTGCTTACACCGCTAGTCGGCGCAGTAGAGGCATCGATCTTGGCATCGATTGATTTATCCGGGTTCGGTAACGTTGATCCCGCCGGTGTTATTCCCCGACAGGTATCGCCTCCAAGCATTGAGGTTCCGTGTCACTTCCTTCCTCTTTACTCCTCGCCCGTCGGGGTTATAACCTCAAAGTCGAAATTAACTATTTGAATTTGTCAGATTTTGCGTCGTACCTCTATATTATTCCTGGTGTTTGCGGTCCTTGTTGTCTGTAGCGGATTCTGCTTTCTTAACAACGGGCCCAACGTTTTTGTGTGTTGTTTGTCGGTCCGGAGCTGTCAGAGTTCTGCGAGCGGTTTCGATGCACGTCGTTCTCTTAGGCAGTTCGCGCCATCCCCCCTTTTTAAGCCTTCCGTTTCAACGCCCAATTTAAAAATCCAATGCTTTTGTCTTCAAATCTCAGCAAGTTTTGGAAAACAACGACATCCAAAATTATGGACTTGCCCTCATCGTCCAAGTTGCCGCACACTACATTTAGAATCGCTTTAATTATGTTGTCATCGATGTGCGACTTCGGTGTCAGAGTGAGCAGGAACTCTGTGCTGATATGCAGCCCAAGGAGATAAAAGTCCGTAGCCTCCCAATCAGCCGGATAGTCGCGTACGTGTTTCCACGGGAGCTCAGACGAACCAGGTTCAACCGTCGTCACTCCAGCTTCGATCTCCCCCATGACCATCGAATTATCGCTCTCAGTCACTTGACTTCGTTCCTTCTCGCTGCTCTTATCTTCGCGGTTAATGCTCTCGACTTGTTTTGTCTTATTAACCTACGTCGTTATTTTTTGGTAGCTGCGAAAAAAAACCTCTTCCTCGATTACGATGAATCGAACCACACCTCTTCCGCCAAGTCGAGAGATTCCGGTGATTCGCAACTCTTCAACGGTTGTTGTCGAGAGGTTCGCTGCGGATACTTTCTATCCTTTACCCACCCGAGGAGCAGCGACTCTTGCGTCTGAATGAAACGCGGGATTTTTTGCTTCATTTTTTTAACACGATGTTCTTTATCCCTCGGTTCCACGTTTCAGCCGTTGCATTCGAATCTCGGGCCAAGCCGGATCGTTGCAAAATTATACCCGACCATAGAGGGTAGTGCTGGAACAATTGATTGCGCAAGTACGCGATGAACTGCGGTACATACATCTCGTCGATTTCTTGTGTATGGTCCTCTTCGATTTCTCCGACAATCTTCGAATGCACCGCGTTGAAAAAAGTGAAAACGGCGATTGCTCCGGCACTGTTACTCCAGACATCCATTCGTCCTCGGCGATATCGGAAAAATCCTCTTCGAAATTTCCAGACTCCCACGCTTTCTTCACTGCAACTACGGTTTCCCTAAGCTCAAGCATGTCTGTTACGGCACCGTTCTTCTCGATGTAAGAGGAATATTCCTCGAATTTCTTTGTTTTCTTAGACGATCCAAAGAGGACGATGCATACCTCGAAAATCTTCGCCGCGTCCGTTAGAGTTGTCATGTGGACAAGCATCGCCACGCACGTTGCCAATGGTGTTCGAAATTTTGAATCCTCCATAAATCCCTTGATTCTTTTGATAGCAGCGTGAATTAAATGCGATGAGCAGACATGTACGATTGTGAGCTGACGAAATTCTTTATGTTGGTTTTGGATTTCCTCCCAGCGGCATTGTAAATATGTCAAAATCGTGAGATCATTGAACGTTTTCAGCACAGCCTGAATAAGGAAACCTGAATAAGCGCGCCGCTCGGATGACTACCGCGACATTTGGGACGTAGTTAGTCGCGTCTTTACACTTTTGGATAAAATGTTCTACCAATGCATTTGTAACGGCCTTCACATAAGAAGACGATTCGAATGAGACAAAAGCATAGGTAACATTAGCGCAGTGGTTAGCGCCCTGACTAACTAATGAACATTCCGGGTTCGAGTCCCGGAGATCACCATATCTTTTCTCTCTTCGAAACTTCGCCAACTCATCCGCACTACCATCCTACACACATCCCCGAATTCTCGGCCCAGCCGTTACACATTGTTACCATCGAACTCTGGTATAAAATCGAGTACAAATTTAAAAACATTGAGATCGTACTATCGTTTTCACTCATTGTTGTATTCTGTTGAAAAAAAATATATATATTGTAACGCAATTTGTCGTTACATATTAAACCTCTCATGATCAGGACACCGCGTTTTGACAACGCTCTCGCGGAGGCGGGATTACCGCCCATTCATGTGCGTGAAGACGTCATCCCGCTCTCCAGCTCGGTAAGGTGCCTCGGTGTGACGATCTCGAGCTCGCTGTCATGGCGGGAGCACTTCCTGCGCGTGGGGAAGGTGAACAGCGTGGTTTTTCGCCTGAATTCGCTCCAGAGTCGTCTGTCTCGCGAGGTCCGGCTGATTCTCGTCCGGTCGCTCGTCCTCCCGCACATCGACTATTGTGCTGCGCTATTCACCGACGTCACTCTGGAAATCGACCTCAAGCTGCAGAGGGCACTGAATCGTGGAGTGCGATTTATTTTCGGGATTCGGCGCGACGAGCATGTCACGCCGTTTTTTCGCGAGCTGGAATGGCTTAAGGTCGCCGAGCGTCGCCGCTACCTCCTCGGCGGTCTGGTCTTTGCCCTACGCGTGCGCGGGGCGCCGCGTGCGCTGTTTGACCTCGTCACACGTCAACTGCCCGACCTGGAGCATGATACTCGGGGGCCTAACCCCGGGCTGGATTGTGTGGTGCCGCGTTTTCGCACGGAGTGCTATCGGGGTTCATTTGCGGTGTCGGCGTGCACTTTATGGAATGCGCTGCCGGTAGATTTGAGGCGAAGCGAGACCCTGTTGGGTTTTATATCCGCGTTCCGGGCCGCGCTGCTTGCCGCGACTTGAGCAAGCCCTGTGTTTGTTGGTTAGGCGCTTGTTCGTTTGTCTTTCGTTTCGCGAATTGCCTGTCCATACAGCCGTTTTTTTTTCCTGTACGTTAAGTTTAGTTCTAAGTTAAGTTTAGTCTAGTTTTAAGGTAGTTCTTAAGTTGTAGGTATTACATTAATTTCTAAGTTTTTCTTTTGTATTTGTGCCTGGGTTTTTATTGTATACGTGTAATTGATTCTTGCGTGTAATTTGTTTTGTGGCACGGTGCGCTCAAGGGGACTTCGGTCCCAGCGCACGAAATAAACTACACTTTCTCTCTCTCTCTCTCTCTCTCTCTCTCTCTCACACACAACTGACAACCGTTCGCCTCGCTGATTTTCCCTTTTTTTATTCGCTCTCGCGAGCTGGGCGCCAGGCGCTTCCGCGCCGTGGAAAAATCAGCGCTAAATCCTTGCGAACCTCAGCCCTGCTATTCCAGCCTGGAGTGTAGTAGAGTGGGGGGACAAGACGCCTAAGACTCGGCGGGACGACACAAAATAAATTTATCAATGCTCGTCAGAAATTACGAGACGCACAGGAGGATTTTTATTGTCGTTGATTGACACCAAACAAATTAATAATGAGAAAAGGTTATATATTGAGAAATTAATAATGAGAAAAAACTTCTCGTTGTCGTGACCAAACCGTCACTAACATTATTCCCCGGAGATACAGCCGGTCCACGCTCGCATTCACTCTGCGAAAAACAACCAAACTCCGCACGGAAAGATACGACTCGGCTCGCGACCTTCGCGCGCTCAACAACGGGAAAAAGAACAATAATTCGCGGTACAACGCGGAGGCGCACTTTCGCTTGCTCGCAACACACACACACAATTACGAATTTAATCCGAACAATTAACCTACGGCTTTTCCCGTGACCCTGACTCGAGGTGGCTCAAATTACACTAAGGACAAATATCACTTAAAATCGCCAATTCTTCAATTCTACGCCCGGTACAATTCGGGCCTCGAACGCGGCACCTCCGACACGCGGATATTAACGCGGGCGAAGCGACACAAGTACGCCCGAACAACAAAAATACTCTACGCGAGCGGGAGGAAAAACCGTAACCGGCGCGACCGAAAACTAAGGCACCAACACGTGCTCCAAAAGAACGCGGATCTACGAAAGAGCGGAGAGAGAAGGAAAAAGAAAGAGGCCACCGGACGTACACTTTATCCACCAATTCCTCCTTGTAATTTATCCCCTCGGATCCGCTCCGCGAGCCCACAGTGCGAGAGATAGAAGGCGGTACAAATTCCTCGGTCGACAGGTAACAGCGCGGTACGTCCTGCTCGCTCTGAAGATTCACGGAAAAAGCCTCGAGGTGTTGCTCGTACTCTCGCTCGCGGACACTGACCCCCACCCTTCCCTAATAATCAGGATCTTCGGCCCTTGTCGGGGATAACGCTCTCGCTCGCGAAGCCGGGACTTGGCGCCACGCGTAGGCCTAAAGGCTAATTACGGCGCAGGTATTCGCACGTCGGCGGGCTCGGTAGTATGCTGCTCTACCGGCTCGGCCGAAATCTTTATTTTCGGAGCGCCCATTCGAAGTTCATCGGGGGCCAGAGCGATTTCCGCGAGCCGACGACGGTGGAGGGCGAGCAGAACGAATCCCGGAAAAAAAACCCCTGGAAAAAATACCCCCGGAGAAAATACCCCAGATAAAATACCCCCTGGAGAAAATACCCCTGGAAAAAATACCTCTGGACAAAATACCCCCAAATAAAATACTCCTTGGTGAAAATACCCCCGGATAAAATACCCCTCGGTAAAAATACCCCCGGATAAGATACCCACAGATAAAATACCCCTTGGTAAAAATACCCCCGGAAAAATACCCCTTGATAAAAATACCCCCGGAAAAATACCCCTTGGTAAAAATACCCCTGTAGAAAATAACCCCGGAAAAAACACCCGACAAAATACGCCCTGGAAAAAATACCGCTAGGTAAAAATTACTCCTAAATAAAGCCCCCTGGAAAAAATATCACTGGATAAAATGATTAGCGGAAAATATGTCTAAGAGAATTGTATTAAAATGCAATTCTTCTAATAACAGTTCATCCAATTTCCCAACTAAAGCGGAAATCATTAGTCGATTTTGTCTACATTAGACGGAAACATTTATCAAATTTCCCAACTAAAGCGGAAATCATTAGTCGATTTTGTCTACATTAGACGGAAACATTTATCAAATTTCCCAACTAAAGCGGAAATCATTAGTCGATTTTGTCTACATTAGACGGAAACATTTATCAAATTTCCCAACTAAAGCGGAAATCATTAGTCGATTTTGCCTACATTAGACGGAAACATTTATCAAATTTCCCAACTAAAGCGGAGATCATTATTTATTTTCAGGTGAATTGTGCATTATGCGAACTGTTTTAAACAAATTTTCTGCAGACGGTAAAAAATATCTCTCAATATCAATCCCCGCAGGAACAAGATTCTTGGTAAATATACTCCTTGGAAAAAATACAATTTTTTATACATTTTATTTGTGTTTCTTTTGCATCGTATATATAATTATATACATTTATACGGGAGAGAGGTTCAACCGACCTGTGCAGCGAGGTTCTAATGTCAAGACCACATAAGGTCAAAAAAACTGTTTTTGCCGTGAAAGGGGATGTTCGGGGTACGAAAAAATAATCATCTTTTTTCACTAATTCCCGCACAATATAAAGAATGGGTCAGATCAATCGCGAAAAGAAAAAACAAAACGATAAATACTTTCTAGAGATGATTTCGTATCTATAACTTCTGTTTCGGTGATGGCATTTTTTTACATCAATATTGCGTTACATTATCTATTTGAGTTTTTAAGCGACAGCATTTTATATAATATAAAATAAAAACAAAATAAGTAAAGAATCATTCTCTGCATCGTACGAGCTTCAACCTACGCCCTAAACAACTCGCGACCTGATTGCTTCGCTAATAGCTTTCAGAAAAGATTCAATAGTGTGCTCTTCCCGATCATACGCGGTGCAAATGTTCCGTAACTTCAACTGTCTATTCTCCACTTCAGTTCTTTTTTTCTTTCTTTCCATTACGCCGGCACTACGTTGAGCTAGCTTCGTAGCATCGACAGCGAGCTCATCCCGTATTTTTTCGATGAACACCCAGATCGTGGGATGAGCGACACCGACAATGTGACGAAACCGATTGTTCCATCCTTCAGTTTGGTTGTTAGTGCGATCGCCATCCTGTTTCGTAATTTCATTGACATTCCACAATTCTTTTGGAAATTTTGGTGCGATTCGACAAACTTTTGCCGCGAGCGAACCGTCACTTTTCCGATGCAACTGCCGAGTACCACCATTGACGTACGTTGAGTCGAAGTAATCAATTAGTTCGATACCTTTCTCGCCCATTGAAGGTGGCAGGTCGCGAAGATATTCCATCCCTTTTTCGACATCGGCCTCAGGAAGGAATGCCAAACCGTCAAGCATTCCACAAAATCGATTAAATGCTTCATTTTGGAGATAATCTGATTGCAAGCCTAGCTTTTGTATTTTACGGTATGTACTTTGGGTAAGATGGTAGAAACACCCTTGTATGCGGACCTCATCACCCAATGTCCATTTTACGGCTCGAATCACTGCATCTTCGAAATCCACGTGGATGACTTGCGGATTCGGATAGATTTCTCGTTCCCGGCATTTGTCCAAGATCGTTTGCAGCATCTCCTCGTATGTATCTTTAGTCTTCCGTTCAAGTAAACAATATGCTACAGTGACGCACGAATTGTTAACGCGGACACGCAAAACGTACAACTGCATAAAAAGCGATGGACAAACTTCAAAAGTACCATCCATCCACCACTCTTTTGCTTCGCCAAGAAGTTCTAAAAATTGATCTGTTGCGAATATAATGATTCTTTGATCAGCTGACGGTCCATTATCACTCAGTAGAAATCGACGCTCCTCAGTTTCGCCGGTGGTCATCCAGTTATCTAATATGAAAGTAAATACACGATTTAATTACGCTTAACGATTGTAATCGACTTAACACACACCAGACAGACACACACATGTATTTACAAGTCCGTGCAAACAAGCACACATGCGCACACACACGCGAAAACACACGAATTGAACCATTTCACGCATGCACAAATACACGCATAAGAACACGCAAACGCAGACAGATGAAAACACGGACAAACACAACACGGTTAAATCCGCATACACAAATACAGGCAAACAAAGACGCACATTGAGACATACCTCCAATCACAAGATCTTGCAACGACTCTGGATTTTTTGGGCCGTGTATTTTTCGCTGATTTCGTAGACACCGTCTTACAGATTCTTCCACTGGTAATTTCGCACGTGTTGCATCCGACAGCGCCCGGACGCCTTGGGAAAAAATCTGGCTTGGGTTCATTGACGTTTCTCGAGCCACCGCTTTCATGGATTCGACTGCTTTTATCGCCTGAACGTTATCCGTATCCAGGGCATGGTTATGAGCGGTAGTTAATTCCGGATTTGTTTTTTCTAAAGTTGTCGTCAGCACTCCACGACACTATACGATAGAGAAAAATATATTTAGATACAAAGTAGATAAAATATTTAGATTTAATGGTACATAACTTTGTTGTACACAATACAATATAATGCTGCAACTACATATGATAAGCACTTTTAAACGATTTGCTAGGAATAATTTAGCGGACGCCTAGATAAAGTTACTAACACAAATAATGACAAATCAACGTGATAATTTCGGATTTATAAATACAAAAGGGTTGAAAAAATATTCCAAATAATGGACGTACATCGTCCATCGTGATAAATGCGAAATTCATTATCACCGATTTATTCACGCTCTGATTGGTGGCCGGTATCGTCATGCATTGACATTTTTGTATATTAAATGTCAAAACTGATATAATAACATTCAAAACAGAAACGAAAAAAAAAATGTTTGGGTATGTTGAAAAGTAAAGTAAAGTAAAGTAAGTAAAGTACAGTAAAGTAAAGTAAAGTAAAGTAAAGTGAAGTGAAGTGAAGTGAAGTGAAGTAAAGTAAAGTAAAGTAATGTAAAGTAAAGTGAAGTAAAGTGACGAAAAAAATAGTTTTCACTGAAATAACGCCGTCATAACAATGATTATATTCCTGTAGAGTTTTTAGGATCGCTATGAAAATTGTGAAACTTACCTTTTTCGAGCCATACTTGGAACACCTCCATCGAATCAGTGTTAAGCACGTTTTGTGCAGCGTATAAGTGTGTCCGTCTAAGCACAGCCTATCCTTTCCTTTATTTGAACGCACGATTTCCATTATCAGTCTATCTCGCACAAAATGTGCTCACAAACTGAGACTTCGTGAAAACATTTACGGGAAACGAGATGCCTAGTTTTATTATCATTATACGTCCACAGAGGCTTCGACAATCAACAGACATAGACAGAATACGTTTGTAAATAAACGCATAAACAGAGTTTCCAGTAATGTCAACAGTCGGTTCTGTTATGAATTCGTATCCCTATCTATAACGAGCATCAACACACACGCTTCGCTCGCATTCTTACAAATTAGTACACGTTCCGATACAAAAATTTCGAAGATATTTTCTCCAGGGGTATTGTGGGTATTTTTTCCGGGGTTATTTTCTCCAGGGGTATATTTCCCAGGGAGTATTTTGTCGGAGGTACTTTTTCTGGGATTATTTTATCCGGGGGTATTTTTACCAAGGAGTATTTTATCCGGGGGTATTTATACCAAGGGGTATTTTTACCAAGGGGTATTTTATCTGTGGGTATCTTATCCAGGGGTATTTTTACCAAGGGGTATTTTTACCAAGGGGTATTTTATCCGGGGGTATTTTCACCAAGGGGTATTTTATTTGGGGGTATTTTGTCCAGGGGTATTTTTCCTAGGGGGTATTTTATCGGGGGTATTTTCTTCGGGGGTATTTTTTCCAGGGGTATTTTTTCCGACTACCGAGCAGAACGCCCGCCGGTGGTGTCTAGGAGGCAAGCCTGACGCTCTCCTAGGCTGGAGCATCCGCGGCGACGAAAGGGGCCGGCGAGGCGCACACGCCCGCCGATATTCTCTCTCTCAGCCTCTCTCCGATCGTTCCTCTCGGCGACGTATTGAAAAAAAAATAACAGAGGCACCTAAAACCTAATTAAGGAGGGAAACCAGTTTAGACCGATCAAAAAATCGACTTTTTTATTGCAGAAATTGTTAGTATAACTCCTCAAGAATATGTGGTAAAAATTTGAAACCAAAATTCGCATTATTTCCGATGTTATGAGCACTTGAGTGACCGCCCGTCGGTTCGGCGCCGAAGCGCGCGGTACACCGAACGAAAAAGTTTCCTTGATTCAATAAAATTTCCTTGAAATCTCAACCTATGAAACATTTCTTTGAGGTCAATGAAATAATATTCTTAAGTTAATATTATATTTTCTTTGAATGATGTCATCAACCAAATTATACGTTATGTACACCAAGTTTTTGGTTACGTACCATAGTACTTAGATATGTTCACCAATAACTTCGATGGTTTAACCAATGATTATCTTCTTGATTTGCCTTGACTTAACTATAACATGTGAGCATGGAAATTAATTCCGCGCCACCTTCGTGCGCCCTCCTCGCCCGTCGCCAAATGCCGGTGGGCGCCAGCCAATTTTTATTTTATTACGCGGGCGGAATCGGCAAACCGCCCTAACTCAAACTTAACCGAAACGTAACCGGCGACGGACTCGGAGGAGCGGTTCACGGAACCTCGGGGTCGCTCAGTGTGCTAGGTTGTGGAGAGAGGGCGTGGATCCTTAGTGGCACTGAATAACGGCGAAAACGTAACGCAATTATATCGGAAAATTCGGTCGGTTTATTAATAAGATACCGGAATCTTTTACACTCATTTCACGTAACAGAAACGACAAAACCGAGAGAACGAGGTAACGAGATAACACTGACGCTCCAAAATTATGCGTAAACGAAAATACCTCAAAAGAAGAAGAAAGCGAATTCTTATTAAAACCAAAATAGAGGTAACCGGGGCCAGGTAGCGCGAGAGCGCGTCGCGTCGTGGTCACCCATAAAAGAAAAACAGAAAATCAGAGAACGAATCATAGCACTTAATAAATCGGTAAACTAAAAGGTAACGTGCACGAACTAACTAGGGAACAGCAGTGAACGCGCACGAATATATTAGAGAACACTAGAGAACGAACGCGAACTAATCAGAGAACGCAAGGTAATTGCCCTAACATTAAACCGTGGGTTCGCTAGTCGTTGCACTGATATTAAACCGTGGGTTCGCCAGTCGTTGCACTAATTAACTGGTACCGGGCGAAACGGTAATCTAAAATTAAACAGGAACTCGAAAATAATTACGGACAACGCCGTGAAACTTAAAGATGACGCCGAGAAGATAACTAAACTCAAAATTAATTAGCGAGAACGCCGGAAAACTAATTACAGGTATCGCCGAGAAAATAGAAGAATATAAAACTAATAGATAACTTAAAAGAAAGGTAATACGACGACATAACTAACACTAAGTAATTCTAACACTAAGAAGGTAATTTTAGGTAACATTCGGTAACACTAGGTAGCATTAGGTAATAGGAGGTAACATCAGAGAACAAGAGAGAGCTGCTTGCCGGCCGAAGGCTGGCCGACGAGAGATCGTCGGTCGGCGGCTCATCACCCAGCAGGGTTGCGAGATCCGCGCGCCCCACTCTAACCGCGGTCCCACTCTCAGCGACGCGCGGCGATGCTGCGGCGGTGATGCGCGCGCACCTGCGAGCGTCCGAGCGAACCTAAAGGCGGACGCGACGCCGAAAATCCGCAAAGATGACTAAGATAGCGAAAGATAACCAAAAGATACCGGAAACGTAACCAAAACTGACCGATATTTGACAAACTATCGTGGTGATGATCGATAACGAGGGAATCTCCTTGTGACGCGGGAGTCTGAACAAACGTAAACGTAAAGATAACGGAAAACTGAACCGAAAAACGACCGGGCAATCCGAGCGTCGGTGTGGCCGTAGGCACCTCCGCTGCGGCCTTCCAAACGTACGTGAAACTTAATCAATCTTTCCCCCGAACCTCACTTCCTCAGTGGAGCGTCGGAATTTCACCGGTCCTTTATCCTCTCCTACCGATACACCCTGAGCGTTATCACCGAGATGTCCCGGGTGGCACAGTAATTCGGCCCTGAACCGCGGTACCCTCGGTGCACTGACCACTATAATTGACCGTCAGATAACGAACTCGGTAACATTACCCTAAAACCGGAAAAAGACCAATTGGAGGTCGGAAGGAACGCTAAAAACTTGCAGATTCGCGACTCTGCAGACCGGGGGACAGAAGATTCCAAAAAATTCTGTCACAGTCCCCCCTTCCTTGACCGGTCCATATCGGATTTCGGTAATAACTCTTGTAGATAGCACTAAATGCAAAGAGAACACGGACCCACAACCTGGGAACCCTTAAAGGGAAGGTAACCAAAATAAAGATAACGATCGTTGTGGTACTCGGACCTTCTGTTTTAATCACGGCCTTTCAATTTGACAGTTGTACCTTAACTCTATTCAGTTGTCTCATAACGAAAGGTAAAGGTAACGTATTACATGTACCTGTCGTAACCGCAAAACACAAATAACGAAGATAACGTGAGGTTGGGAGTGGCCCAAAGGCACTGGTGGTCTTCCTCCCCTCAGACTTTTGTACGAGTTTTCGGTCTTCCCGGGACCATAAAAAATAGGAACCCTTAGATAACAGACAGGTAACTGATGAAATAATATACGAGAGCTTATAACGAAGATAACAGCGATAATTGATCCGTAATCAGGTACGGTGGGCGCCGTTAACCGGCGATTAACCCTAATCAGTCGATAGCATTAACAAAACGAAGATAACATTAACCAACTAATATCTTAGATAGCACTAACAAACTAATAGCTTAGATAGCACTAACAAAGTAATACCTTAGATAGCACTAACAAACTAATACCTTAGATAGCACTAACAAAAGATGACGACGGTAACGTCGGATATCACGGCGGAAGCGTACCCCTCCAGATAGCAACGACACTTCCTCATTGCCCAGATCACAGCTAAGTACTCTTTCTCCGTAACCGTATACCTCTTTTCTGCGTCCGTCAGAGATCGGCTGACGTAGGCGATTATTCGCTCTTGCCCGTTCATTTCCTGCGTCAGGACCGCTCCTAGGCCTACGCTACTCGCGTCGGTCTGGAGGGTGAAAGGTGAATCAAAATTGGGACATGCCAGAACCGGGGCAGTTGCGAGGTGGGTTTTAAGTTGCTCGAAAGCGACTTGTTGTTCCTCCGCCCATACCCAGGATTGGGTTCCTCTGGTGAGGCGGGTCAGGGGTTCCACGATCGTGGCGAACTCGGGAACAAACCGGCGGTACCAAGAGGCCATGCCCAGGAACCTGCGGAGCTGCTTGAAGTTCTGCGGCGCGGGGTAATCGACCACCGGTGCAACCTTCTCCGGATCTACTTGTAGACCTTCAGCGTCCACAATGAACCCCAGATAGCGGACCTTGGAACGGCAGAATTCGCATTTGTCACGATTAATGCTTAGACCAGCCTCTTTGATTTTAGATAACACCCGTCCGAGCCAGTGACGGTGTTCTTCAATGGTTCGAGTCACGACGATAATGTCGTCCAGATAAACAAATACCTGTGGATACATTTCCGTGCCGATGAGACGGTCGAACAGACGTTGAAACGTCGCGGGGGTGTTAGTCAAGCCATATGGCATCCGCTTGAATTCGAATAGGCCACGACCGGGTACTACGAACGCGGTAATCTCTCGTGACTCTGGATCCAGCGGTATTTGAAAATATGCCGGATTTAGATCGAGAGTCGTAATGTAGTGGGTTTGGCGTAGTACATCCAGAATCCCTGACATATTGGGAATCGGATACGCGTCGCGCTTCGTGACTGCATTGACTCTACGAAAGTCGATGCAGAAACGGTACTTTCCATTTGGCTTTTTCACCATGACTACCGGGCTCGACCAGTTGCTTTTGGACCGCTGTATAATGTCGTCACGCAACATGGTGTCCACCTCGGTCCACATGATATCTCGGATGGCCGGGGTGACCTGATGCGGTCGCTGCCGGATTGGCGCGTTGTCACCTACGTCGATGTGATGACAAATCAAGGAGGTAACACCGGGCCTGTCAGTGACCGGCGGTAACTGGGTCTCGCCGACCGGAACGCCTGAGCTCGGGCCAGCCCCCTGCATGGCCTCAGGTGTGCAGCGGGTTACGACGACTTCGGGCACTCGAGGTCGCCGAGTCGTCGTACGCTTTTTGGGAGGTGCGGGGAGATCGAGCTGATCCGTTTGCACGCCTTGCGACGTAGAGAGTGCAGGACCTCGGTTGGGGTCACTGTGGCCTCTCACTGCCCCTTCGTCCTCTTCCCGTGAGAAAGAGCCCCCTGATTGCCCCTTCAAGGGGGCGCCTAGGTTGGGATCCTGTCGACTCATCTCGAACCGGGGTGCGAAGAGATAATACGGAGGAACGGGGACGAGCGGAATACCCTTATCACGCGCAAAGGAACTTATCTCAACAAAACAACCGGTAGATAACGTAGGGCTTGAAAGATAAACGCAGAGTCAAAATTTGGGGAGGTAACGTACGCAATCCGAAAGGTATCGTAAAAATCGATCGTTCCCGCGAAACCCGTAAGATAACAATAAAAACAGATAATACCAAAAAATGCGCTCGGCTTCGCGAAACCCGGAAGATAACAAAGGAAACGAATACTACCAACCAAAAATTCGATCGGTTACGCGAAAGCCGAAAGATAGCAAAAGGAAAACTAATAATGCCAAAAGAAAAACAAAAAAAATTCGATTGATCACGCGAAACTCCAAAGATAACGAAAAAAAAATCTGATAACGAAAAGATCGATTGGTCGCTTGTCAACCGAAAGATAACACACTCAAAAAATAACGATCGCGTGAGCACCGGAAGAGGGTCTGAAAACCGTTTGATCGCACAGAATCCCGATAATAGTACGGGAATATCGGGTGATCACTTGGAAATTGGCCGATAATGCGCGAGCCGTACAATCACCGAGGGCACGCGAACCAAAAAAACGATACATAATCCTAAAATCGAGAGATCGTTTGAAATTCGGGAGATAACACGAAAATCGCGATATCGCACGACACCGAGAGATAACCCTAAATTCGAGAGATCGTTCGAAATTCGGGAGATAACCCGAAAGTCGCGATATCGCACGACACCGAGAGGTAACACAAAAATTCGAGATATCACGCGACACCGAGCGGTAACACAAAAATTCGAGATATCACGCGACACCGAGAGGTAACACAAAAATTCGAGATATCACGCGACACCGAGAGGTAACACAAAAATTCGAGATATCACGCGACACCGAGAGATAACACAAAAATCGAGAGATCGCCCGAAATTCGGAAGATAACGTCGAAATCGAGAGATCGCCCGAAATTCGGGAGGTAACACGAAAATCGTACGACTACCCGTAATCCGACAGGTAGCCGAAAAATCGCGAGATAGCACAATTGTAGGTAACCGCGTAAACCGCGAGATATCGTACGACAGAGAACGCGCAAGCCGAGATACCAGTCAAAGAAAACACTATCACCAGAGAACGTTGCGAAAACCACGAGGTAACACCTGAACGGAGGACGCCAAGATGGCGGAAACGCGCAAGAACACGATGCCGGAGATACGCGGGACGGAACGGCGCGGTATCGAGTGCGCGAGGGTGACTCAATCACTAGGGATTGGATCGGGATAATGGATTCCTCGCGTAATTTTGATTAAGTTAACAGTCGTTACCTCACTCGGAAATCTAAGTCCGAACGTCGTTCGGTCGTTCGTCTTCATTGTCTCGCGAGAGGTCTGTCTCGTAGCGAAGACGGCGTCGTAATGCCGGCGTCGAGCCTGCGGGCGTAGGTCCCGCGGTCGGCGCGGTGGTGAGGGAAGCGACCGCGGCGTCGGTTGCCTAGCAACGACGCCGAGCGCGTTCGAGGCCGCTGTTGGGTATGCCGCCGAAGTTCCCCCCCGCAAGGGTGGCTAACGGCGTAGATGAGCCCAACTATTGCGTCTTGGGCTTCCCAAAATTCTTTTAATTTTTATTCCCGAATAATTTCGGGAATTTGGAAAAATGCGTTGCGGCAGCTCATGGCCGATTTATTTTCCACTTTCAGGTAGCAATGCTGATGGCTGCCGATAAGGCAGGTAGCTCGAAGATAACTTTTCTTTCCTTTTTTTTTCTTTTTCAACAAGTACTTCAAAGATACCTGATGAAATTCCCCCCAAAAAAAAGAAAATAATCGAAAGCACCCAAAGATAACGCCCAAAAATACATA
Organism: Pimpla rufipes; assembly: GCA_963932165.1. Classification (NCBI taxonomy): domain Eukaryota; kingdom Metazoa; phylum Arthropoda; class Insecta; order Hymenoptera; family Ichneumonidae; genus Pimpla; species Pimpla rufipes. Next base: position 6,450,783 of record OZ010634.1, read on the forward strand.
ACGCACAACTAGAGGTATTTTTCTTTTTTTTTCAACGAGTACTACGTAGGTACTTAATGAAACTAAAAAAAAGAAAATAATCGAGAACACCTAACAGATAACGCCTAAAAATACATAACGCACAAATAGAGGTATTTTCCTGTCTTTTCATAAAATTAACGGAGGATAACGAAGATAACTGTACAAAATTACCGACCGAACCGAAAGAGAACTTACTAACCGCACAAAACTAAACCCGAAAGATAGAAACTCAACCGAATATTCAGTGCCAGGTGGGGCCCCACGTTGGGCGCCAATTGTGAGCATGGAAATTAATTCCGCGCCACCTTCGTGCGCCCTCCTCGCCCGTCGCCAAATGCCGGTGGGCGCCAGCCAATTTTTATTTTATTACGCGGGCGGAATCGGCAAACCCCCCTAACTCAAAACGTAAACTTAACTGAAACGTAACCGGCGACGGACTCGGAGGAGCGGTTCACGGAACCTCGGGGTCGCTCAGTGTGCTAGGTTGTGGAGAGAGGGCGTGGATCCTTAGTGGCACTGAATAACGGCGAAAACGTAACGCAATTATATCGGAAAATTCGGTCGGTTTATTAATAAGATACCGGAATCTTTTACACTCATTTCACGTAACAGAAACGACAAAACCGAGAGAACGAGGTAACGAGATAACACTGACGCTCCAAAATTATGCGTAAACGAAAATACCTCAAAAGAAGAAGAAAGCGAATTCTTATTAAAACCAAAATAGAGGTAACCGGGGCCAGGTAGCGCGAGAGCGCGTCGCGTCGTGGTCACCCATAAAAGAAAAACAGAAAATCAGAGAACGAATCATAGCACTTAATAAATCGGTAAACTAAAAGGTAACGTGCACGAACTAACTAGGGAACAGCAGTGAACGCGCACGAATATATTAGAGAACACTAGAGAACGAACGCGAACTAATCAGAGAACGCAAGGTAATTGCCCTAATATTAAACCGTGGGTTCGCTAGTCGTTGCACTGATATTAAACCGTGGGTTCGCCAGTCGTTGCACTAATTAACTGGTACCGGGCGAAACGGTAATCTAAAATTAAACAGGAACTCGAAAATAATTACGGACAATGCCGGAAAACTTAAAGATGACGCCGAGAAGATAACTAAACTCAAAATTAATTAGCGAGAACGCCGGAAAACTAATTACAGGTATCGAGGAGAAAATAGAAGAATATAAAACTAATAGATAACTTAAAAGAAAGGTAATACGACGACATAACTAACACTAAGTAATTCTAACACTAAAAAGGTAATTTTAGGTAACATTCGGTAACACTAGGTAGCATTATGTAATAGGAGGTAACATCAGAGAACAAGAGAGAGCTGCTTGCCGGCCGAAGGCTGGCCGACGAGAGATCGTCGGTCGGCGGCTCATCACCCAGCAGGGCTGCGAGATCCGCGCGCCCCACTCTAACCGCGGTCCCACTCTCAGCGACGCGCGGCGATGCTGCGGCGGTGATGCGCGCGCACCTGCGAGCGTCCGAGCGAACCTAAAGGCGGACGCGACGCCGAAAATCCGCAAAGATGACTAAGATAGCGAAAGATAACCGAAAGATACCGGAAACGTAACCAAAACTGACCGATATTTGACAAACTATCGTGGTGATGATCGATAACGAGGGAATCTCCTTGTGACGCGGGAGTCTGGACAAACGTAAACGTAAATATAACGGAAAACTGAACCGAAAAACGACCGGGCAATCCGAGCGTCGGTGTGGTCGTAGGCACCTCCGCTGCGGCCTTCCAAACGTACCTGAAACTTAATCAATCTTAATCAATCAATCTCCCCCGAACGTCACTTCCTCAGTGGAATGCCGGAATTTCACCGGTCCTTTATCCTCTCCTACCGATACACCCTGAGCGTTATCACCGAGATGTCCCGGGTGGCACAGTAATTCGGCCCTGAACCGCGGTACCCTCGGTGCACTGACCACTATAATTGACCGTCTGATAACGAACTCGGTAACATTACCCTAAAACCGGAAAAAGACCAATTGGAGGTCGGAAGGAACGCTAAAAACTTGCAGATTCGCGACTCTGCAGACCGGGGGACAGAAGATTCCAAAAAATTCTGTCACAAACATAACAGATCAGCTTACGCGAGAAACACCAATACGACTTATCGCGAATGAGCCAAACGTTGACAGACCGGGTGCCGTCAGGCATATCGTTTCTTTAAATCAAGGAGATCATGTATTTGAAATTCAAGTAAGAGGAGATGCAAGCCCGAAATGACGCGTACGAACAAGAAGAGGGACTGCTATATGGTGCTGGCATAGCCGATTAACCGCTGATCATTTTATATAATTAATTACTGCCATGAATGTCTTGTTTTCGCTTCATTTTATTTCAAACGCGTTTTTCTCGAAACGACTTTTTTTCAACTGGTGGGCGTTCTAGCTAAAAAAGTTATTGACCAATCGTTCTGAAATTTTTTGTGAATATTCTTTATTCGATTCCAATCTATATGAACCTAAATCTGAGATTATATTGTTATTAAATTTTTTTTTATGCAAAAAAGGTGAAAAAATATGGTGTAAAACAATGATATCGTTTTCAAACTCTTCAAAAACATGAACATTTTTTTTTACCAAATTGAGGTTCATATTCTTAGAAAATATGTTGTTAACGAGAAAAAAAAATTTGGATGATTACAGATAAAAATTGCGATTTCAGGAGTTCCCGCCAGCAAAATACTTGGGTGGCAATCGTCCATGGACAGCACGTTCTAAAGCCACTATTTCCGGGGGAAATTACTTGAAAAAATTCTAAAGTGTACTTCAAACCATAAATAAAATACCCTCCAAGTTTAAACAATTTCAGATTATTCCTTCCCTATTTAAAAAATTCACGAAAAACATCAAAATTTCGGCCTCCTAAACCGGTTTCCCCCCTTAATAATTATTCTTTATTTTCCCCTTTACAGCCCTACGAGATCCTTCCACGAGCCACGGAGCGAGGAGGACGTACCACACTTTGTAACCGGTCATTTGGCGCGTTACGATATATTCTACTTCATTCTGTCTAAAGTCACATTATGGTGTCTGTACGGGCAGAATATTGTCCCTTTTTTATAACCCTCAGATATTTAAAATTCACTACTGTCTGGATCAATTCGCAAAAAAAAACACGTCTCACCAAATATGTAGATACGAAGCACACATAGTGATAGAGAATGAAAAAGGTACTCACAGTGCCATGACGAGAAGAACCCTCCGAATCTCCATGCGTGCCCTTGGTTTAATTTTGTTGCGCTTCCTTCCTTTCATCGTAATAGTCTCAGTATATTTAATCTTCCTTCCTTCTGGATGTTTAATGATTGTTCATGGTGTTCATTGGGCAGATGTTGGTGATTGGTGATGCAATATTTCATTGTCGTTTTCTCTACTTATATAACTTTTCTTCTTGTTATTTTCTTCTTTTTTAGGTCAAATTTCACTCGGATAATAATAATAGAAACAATCTTGTCAAAATGTTCACTCCGAAAAAGGGTGGACCGTGGTTTTTATGTTCGCAACACTTCTGACACCAAATGTAACGATCGGAATGATAGCCGAGATGGTTTAGTTGAATGAAGGTTTATTGCAATGAAGTATTTGGTGGAGTGAAGGTTATAACGTATAAGGGTCTGAATGTAAAATGAAGTTGAAGTGTGTCGTCGAAGCGCGAGAGTAGAACTGAGAGCCGCCGTACGCTGAAATGCTGCACCGACGGCGATGATCCCGGGGTCAGTTCGCGAGAAACGCGTCTGGGAATTGTCGGTGATATTGATATAGCAAGTTTAATGCGCATGCAAAATATGAATTTTAAGGGGCCGTCACAATCTCAAGAATTCGCTGTGTGGCGATGCGTTAAATAAAGACGCGATTTATAATGTGAGCGAAGAGAACTACGGGAACGCGTGGCAGTTGCTGATCGATTCGTACGAAAAGCGTCGTATACAGAAACCCGAGATTCAACAGTAACAGAGACACTTCCCGTGAGAGATACTTTCAGAACCGGCAAAATTATCAAAATCCGCGTAATTTTCAACAAAATTATCAAAATCCGCGTAATTTTCAACAAAATTATCAAAACCGACCGAACTATCAAAACCGCTCAAATTACCAAGACCGGCAAAACAATCAAAACCAGGGTCTGCGCGGACGCGTACAGGATTCGCGATATTTCCCGAATGATTCGAATAATTCCCAAAACGCGCAAAACGGACGGAATAACTCGCGGGGAAACAGCAGAAGTGGTTCGCGAGACCGAGCTCCATCCGGAAATTCGGATACGCGTAATACAAATAATGACGCTTTCATCGATTCGGTCGTCCAGCGAGTCATTGCTCATTTGGGAAACCAGGAAAGTACTTCTCGGGAAAGCGCGACGGGGAGCCAACAGTAAGAGCGCAGAATGTAAACACGAAAGCCGCATCTCACGCGGTGATCACCGTTAGAAAAGCAAAAATTCATTTGGGTCTCTCTAAACGTCATAAGCCCGCTACAGTCATGATACATTCACCTGATTTCTATTGCGAGCGAACAATGGTCCTCGCAGACACTGGAGCAGAGATAAGCCTCGTGAAACAGACAAAAATCGCGCGCGAGACGCGCGTCGATCCAACATCGCTTTACGAATTAACGGGAATCACAGAGGGCAAAATAATGACACTCGGTATGTGCCACATTCGGATCAAAGAAGTCAGGGTTGAATTTCACGTGGTGGCTGACGATATTCCGATCGGGCAGGATGCTGTTCTCGGAGATAATTTTTTCCGAGAGACTCCAGCAGATATGTTATACAGTCAGCTCTGCTTATCATTTCGCGGACATAAAATACCTTTCGAGACATCTGAAACGATATCCATCCCAGCCAGATCAAAGGTGGTCATCCACGTTAGATTAAAACGAACTAATCTCAGCGAGGGTTATATTCCCAGATTTGAAGCGAACAACAAACTGTACATCGGCGATGCGCTCGTGACAAACAGAAACGGTATAGCGTATTTAACAGCGATTAATGTGAGTGACGACGATTTTGACTTGCCTATACCCGTACTCGAATTGTTTCCAGTCGAGACGGTCTCCGCTCAACATATTAATACCCCGGAGAGCGTTCCATGTGCCACCGAAAAGTCGGAGCACAAAGCGATAGTTTTCTCAGCGGCGGTAAACGAACGGAACAGGCTGAGTGCAATCGAGTCGCTCCTCGATCTCAAACACCTAAACGCGGAAGAAAAGAGGCACGCGCTAGCGCTCGTTGCAGAACATCAGCATTTGTTCTGTTTACCCGGAGATGAGCTGGGTTGTACCAGCATTCTCAAACATCAAATTTTTACAACAGACGAAAGACCAATTAACACCAAGCAGTATAGATTCCCACAAATTCACAAACAAGAAATTCAGACCCAAGTTGATGGATTGTTGCTTGGGGGTATAATACAGCCCTCCCTTTCGCCGTACAATTCCCCAGTTTGGATTGTACCAAAAAAGGCGGATTCTCAAGGAAAGAAAAGATGGCGAATGGTAATTGACTTTAGGAAACTGAACGAAAAAACAACACCAGACGCCTACCCTTTGTCGAATATCGTGGACATTCTAGATCAATTAGGAAACGCAAAATATTTTTCAACATTCGACTTGGCATCCGGGTTCCACCAGATCGAGATGTGCGAGACGGACAAACACAAAACCGCCTTTTCGACGCCGAACGGACATTTTGAGTTCAATCGTATGCCGTTTGGCCTCAGGAACGCCCCAGCAACCTTTCAGAGGCTGATGGATGTGGTTTTGTCAGGTCTCCAGGGCACCGATCTCTTTGTATATCTGGATGACATTGTCATTTACGCGAAAAGTCTCGAAGAACATAAACGAAAGTTCTGCGGTCTGGCAAAACGCCTCACTACCGCGGGTCTAACGCTGCAGACGGACAAATGTCATTTTTTACACCGGGAAGTTTCGTATCTGGGCCACGTCATTTCAGAGGCAGGTGTCAAACCAAACCCAGACAAGGTTAGGGCGGTAAAAGAATTCCCAGTTCCAAAAGACAAAAAGAACATTAAGCAATTTGTGGCACTCGCTGGTTATTACCGACGATTCATTCGCGATTTCGCGGCGATCGCGATCCCGATGACACGACAGTTGAGGAAGGATGCAACATTCGAGTGGACTGCAGAGTGCCAAAGGGCCTTCGACTACCTGAAGAAAAGAGTAATAGAATCGCCAATTTTGCGGTATCCGAACGAAGAAAAGCAATTCACGTTGACAACTGATGCATCGGATTTTGCCATTGGCGCCGTGCTCAGTCAAAAACACGACGACTTTGATCACCCAGTGGCTTTCTATTCCAGGTCATTATCAAAGCCCGAGACAGCATACGATGCGTTGAAAAAGGAGCTATTGGCAATCGTGAACGCGGTGGAGCATTTCGATACGTATTTGTACGGACGACACTTCGTCCTAGTGACGGATAATAGGGCGCTCGTGTACATCACAAGCAAACCACAGCCACCACAACAATTGCGTCGTTGGCAAGCAATCCTCAACAATTACAAGTTCGAGATCCACCATAAATCTGGAAAGCTTAACGTCGTGGCGGATGCTCTCTCGAGGAATCCAGTATCGGTGCTGCCAATCAGGCCTCACGAAAGCACATCAGAAAATCAGGGGCAGGAATCGAAAAAAATGAAAACTCGTCATCAAACGCCGCAAGTAATTCGCGGTCACTCTACAACGGATGAAACGGAGGGAAACCCGAGAGTCTGGAAAAAGTTGCGCATCGACCAAGCAAAAAACCAATCGGAAGATGATAGCGAACACAATCAAGAGATGATTGTCGAGATGGACAAGGCGACTCCACCCAGGGTTGACTCGACGATAGATGACAGCACCCCAGAAACAGAAATATCTGAAGATGAAGACAGGGCTACAGGAGAATCACGGAAAGAGCGAGCGAGACCGAACGAATCAAGTCATCAGTTAAGGAAGCGGAGAGAGGCTACAGAAAAATACGATTTATCAGAGGGAGAATCTACAGAAGAAGAAACAGAAGAAAGCTCATCGCAGCAGGAAACAGAAAAATGCTTATCGCAGCAGAAGACAGGAAAAAGCTCATCGCAGCAAAGAAGGACAAGCTCATCGCAGCAGGAGACAGTAAAAAGCTCATCGCAGCAAGGAAGGACAAGCTCATCGCAGCAGGAGACAGTAAAAAGCTCATCGCAGCAAGGAAGGACAAGCTCATCGCAGCAGGAGACAGTAAAAAGCTCATCGCAGCAAGGAAGGACAAGCTCATCGCAGCAGGAGACAGTAAAAAGCTCATCGCAGCAAGAAAGGTCAAGTTCATCGGAACAGGATATCGGGAAAAGCTTAACACAGCAAGAAAAGGAAAGCTCATCGCAGCAAGAGAAAAGAGACGAAAGTATATCGCAACCTCAAGGAGTACAAAGCACGTCCCAGAATAAAATTCGAGAAGTAGCCGAAGGCCCAGGTTACTTATCACCGGAAATGACTCCGGAATACTGGAATCAATCAGAAGGTGACGGCAAACAGAGTAATGGTACACCAGTGCAGGGACCAGCACTTGAAATTTCGCATTCAACATCAGAACGTGATTCAGCACGTCCGGACGTGGAACCAACCTTTCGATCAACCACAAAAATAGTCCCAACCAAAAAAGCAAAGAAACGGAAGAAAGTGAAAACACGGTGGACTAAACGAAGAACGAATCCAGGATGCATTTCTTGTCACACGGAATCTATATATGACTCATCAACAGAGGGCAATGAGGCTCTTCCAACGCCACCAACACCGGATTTCAAAGGTTTTACGCCCCAAGAGAAAGCGGCAGCGGATGAAAGACTTAAACAGCCAAAGGCCCAGCCGTGTTTTCGGTCACCAACATCACCACCTGATGTACTGGAATCGCGGGACGTTTCGCCGGAAAAAGAAACTGGAAATCAACAAGGAACTACGCAACAGAAATTCTCATTGCCGGCACCACAGGAATCGGAGACTGTGGTCCAAGAGATGTCGTTGGATGGAAATCCTTTAAACAACGCTGGTAATGATTATTTCAACAACGTGCCGAACATGCAACTAACTGGAAATCCATCGGATCATGAACCACGAGCCAGTACGTCAAGACAAGCCGACGAAGTCGAACGATTGCCGGAATTCTATTCTGGCCCTTCGGATAATGATGCACCGTACCAACCAACGCAATACCACCGGAAACGTATCACGTTACCAAAAGCAGGCCCAGCAACAAGAAGAGCAGTAATAACAGAAGATATACAAGTCAGTGATAACATAAAAGTAACACAGAACAACATTCTCGCAAATAAAGATAATTTGGCACATTTTTTGGCAGCGGATTGTGAAATGAAAACCATGGTCGCAAAGATACTCGTTAAGCAAGGGAAAATCAACCAAAGGGAATTTCTGGCGGAAAAACCAAGAGTAGGAAACATATTCACCATACCCAATGGTGATGGCTACATCCTAACAATGATCTGTAAAGAAAAATTAACTGATGTTACCACTATACATATGATCAAGAGGTGTTTGAGTGCGGTTATCAAATTTTTGGGAAAAGAAAAACTACAATCTTGCACATTCTCAAGGGATCCCGAAATAGTCGATTCACTTTCGTGGAGCGGCATCAAAGGGCACTTACGAGTGCTCTCGTTGAAATCGAATATATCAATAACACTGTGCGAAGGGCTTGTGACTGTTCCGGAACTGGACATCAGGCAGAACATCATAAAAGAATTACACGCATCGACAGTTGGAGGTCATAAAGGGATAACGAAAACCTATCAACGAATATTATCGCAGTATTACTGGAAAGGACTAAAAACGGACGTAAAGGAATTCATCAAGTACTGCCCGGAATGTCAAACAAACAAGTTGGTTCGAGTTCGGAATAAAGCACCAATGATTCTCACTGATACGCCAGCAAAACCGTTCGACAAAATTGCCATAGACATAGTGGGGCCATTTACAGCAACAAAAAACGATAATACATGCATCCTGACAATTCTCGATCTGTTTAGTAAATTTAGTATAGCCGTCCCGTTGAAGGCCCAAACAGCTGTCGATGTGGCTACGGCCTTATGTGACAAACTAATAACTACATTTGGCGCACCTCGCGCCATTTTGACTGACCAAGGGCGAAATTTTATGTCAGAAATGTATAAGGAATTCGCAGATTTTTTCCAAATTAAGCAATATAAGACAACCGCGTATCACCCACAATCGAATGGTGCCATCGAGCGAAGCCATCACACTTTAGTTGAATATATTAAACACTTCACCGACAACAAAAGAAATTGGGACGAATTATTAACACTCGCAACATTTGCACACAACACAAGCGTGCACGAAAGTACTGGGTTCACCCCCTTCGAACTGGTTTTCGGTCATTCGGCACAACTACCATCAGAATTTCCACCAATTGAAAAGACAGTAACTTATGATGACTATATGGCAAATATGACAGCAAATTTCAAACAAATTCAACAGTTAGTTTTGAATAAGTCAATCAAATACAAAGAACGAACAAAGAAATATTATGATAAAAGAGTTAAAACACCAGATTTCCAAGAGGGCGAACTCATCTATTTGCAAAAAGAACCAAGAATGGGAAAATTCGATGCCCATTGGTTAGGTCCATACAAAATTTTAAAGGTTTTGGAACGAAACAATGTGATCCTTCAGATTAAAGAAGGAGTAGAGAGAAAAGTTCATATAGACAAAATAAAGAGGGCATATGTTGCAGATGTCACATGGGAGCTTTAGAATCTCAGGATGCTCTCAAAGTCGTGCAGTTTACGCAGAATCCTGGACTGTATTCGGAACCACTCGGCACACTACGTTCATACCACACCACCTGGACCCTTGTCACGTTCATCAGCACGCAGGGACTTGAAACCAGACGCATTCAAATTCAACAAAATTTAAACGCTTTAAAGAACTACTGTGAACTGATTAGCGGAATGAGATGTATACTGACGGGACAATTACGGAACATGCAAACTCGACTCGACGCTGTACAAAAAACGGAGACAATTTTGGGAGAATTGCTGCCGTCGACGCGACCAAACGCGGTAGATAATGAAAACAACAAAATCAGGAGAAAACGGGCACCTTTTGAATTTGTCGGAAAAATTAACAACATTCTTTTTGGAACAATGGACAGCGAAGATGCAGACAGAATCAATTATCAAATCCACTCGCTGACGAACACTTCGATTGAATTAGCCGAAATAATGCAAAATCAAACGCATATCATCAGATCAAACTTCGATGTCACTCAAAAGCAAATCAGATCTCTAGCTACAACACTGTATGAAGAAACAAACAAAATTAAAAGCAAACTGTTGTCACTCGCAAAGGAAATTCACATTATTGAATATAATCAAAAAGGCGAGCAATTCGCGACTGAAATAGATGACGATTTGAGTGAACTCGAGGCGGATATAAACATACTGACGAACGCCATACTTTTCGCGAAAATAGGACAGATACACCCGCGTATACTCTCAACGCAAAAACTAATGATCAGTGCCGACGCAATCAGGAAAGCTTCCCCGAACACACAATTTCCGATTCCTCTAGACTCAGAACACGCACCTCTTTTGACATCGGTCGCTAAATTGACGATTTTCCACAACGGAAAAAAACTTGTATATGTACTCAGTATTCCGTTGCTTGACTTGACTACGTACAGACTTTATCAACATTTATCGGTACCGATACGTCAGTTCTCCGCAACTAAAGGTTCGCGTTTTGCGTTTATCAAGCCAACAGTCCGCTATACGGCAATCGCAGAAGATTTCAACAACTATTTCAACCTAGAAAATATGGACGAGTGCAAATTCATGTCCGATCACTATATGTGCAAACAAGGTTATCCGATCGAACGCATTGTTGAAGAAACGGGTTGTGAGGTTCAATTGCTTGTAGACCCTCGATTTGACAATTTGGATTATTGTGATATTAGGCTCAAGACGCTAAAACAAACATATTGGTCACAAATACAGGGTGCGAACGCCTGGTTGTACGCGGCACCGAAAGCAGAGACATTGTACCTTCTGTGCAAAAATCACGAGACAACGATGAAAGTAATAGAGGGGTCGGGAATCGTACACATCAAACCCACTTGTCAAGTAAAAACGCGCACAGTCACACTGACCCCGTCGGTAGAATTAACATCGACTATTTACACGGAATTTTCACGAACATTGGTACTAAATATCACAGAAATAATAGAGAAGTCCATAAAAGCGCTAAAAGATGTAAACGTCACAGAGGTTCTGACTGAGATAGAGGTGTTTGCGGAATTATTAAACTCAAATTCGGCACACGACGACTTGACACAGAACGAAATTGCTTTGAAGGCCGTTATTGCAAAGGCCAAAGAAATAACTAAAACGCATTATCTCAGAAACAGGCTGTCCACAATAGAGTCTATACTAAAGTTTGTAGGGATTGCCCTAGGTTCGGTCGGAATACTTTTGACGTTCGCTTGGAAGTTTTCGATGTTTGGAAAAATATCAAAATTGTGTAAGGTTATATCATGCATATCGAGACAGAAAAAACGGATGGAAACAAAACAAACCGAAGAAGTGCAAGAGCGGCCGGTCGAGTTTCGCAGACGACCATTAGAAATTGCAGAGATCTCCGACGCACCGACGAATGAGTGCAGAGAAATTATGGTTCACACCAATCGACAACTGACGCACCGACCATTGTATGCGTTAACTTACAAACGAGATTCAATCCCATAATGCGCGATGAATTTTTGTTTTTCTATTATATTAAGGAAAAAATATATGAATATTCTATAATTATTCGCAAGAGGTCGTCAGTATTGAAAAAGAAAAGAAAAAGAAAAAAAAAGTATTGATATAAACGTTATTAAAGTATAGGAATAATATTGGTCTACCCATATTCATATAAGCGGTATTTGAAATACGTCTTATTAATTTTTGTTTTCATGTTTTTTTTAATCATTATATCTTTTTCAAAACAAACAAAAAAAGCACTGTATCGTAACCAAAATATAATCATATCACAAACCCATGAACTCTTTGTTTACAACTTCTCCACACAAATCGCAAACCAGCTGGATCCCATCACATCCAAATAACAGTTCTGTCCTACTAACCATCCCAAAAAACTAATAGAAATCAGACTGTTTCAGATTGCGCAGAGAGAGCGTATCCAAATTAATAGGAAAGGAAATATGGAAGTTGCTACGCAATTGTTACGCAATCAAAACAGTCATTGGAAAAGGAAAGAGGGAACAAAATTTGCCATCAATATATCTTCACCATATACTCTTATATACAACCCTATCAAACCTACTCCACATAATCATACCCACCCTTACTAACACGAACCACTAAATGTGTTTAGTTAGTTTCAGATGCATCAGACTTTTTCAGAACAAACAGAACAAAGAGTTGATGGAAGTCAAACCATAAGGGAAAAACGAATTGAAGGACCGGAATTTTGACCAAGAATATTGCAGTTCGGAAAATCATCAACAATCAACATAAAACATACAACAGAAATGAAACTATATCAATAATATTTGATTTTTTATATTGTATAGAGTCGCACACCTCAAATTTATGTAAACACCATTCCAATGCAGGAGCATTGTTTTTTTTAAGTGGTGGAGTGTGACGGCCCCTTAAAACTTATATTTTTCATGCGCATTATATTTTTGCGATATCATTATCACCGACAATTCCCAGACGCGTTTCTTGGGAACAGACCCCGGGATCATCGCTGACGGTGCAGCGTTCCAGCGCACGGCGGCTCATGCGCAGCGCAACGTCGGCGCTTGGGCCCGACGGCCCCCGAACGGCTCGTCAGTTCGTCTCTCGCGCTTCGGCGACACACTCCAACTTCAACTTCAACTTCACTTTCATTCAGACCCATATACGCTGTAACGTTCACTCCACCAATCATTGCAATTCAATAAACGTTCAATCACCATAAATCATTCCGGCTATTATTCCGATCGTTACAACCTTAAGTCTGAGAGCGCTTTTTTATGTTTATTTTCTTTAGTGTATAAGTCTGTTATTTCTTTTGTTTTATTTTATTTTTTATTTTTGTTTGCGGTAAGATGTTTGTATTGGTGTGCGCCGGGTTGTGGCGTTCCGCTCTCAAGGGAGTTCCCCGTAACTGGGGTTGCCTAACAAGACCGATGTGGTCCTAGTGCAATAAACGCATCTATCTATACCGCTGACATTTCGAAAATGTTTCGACAAATTCTCGTGGATCCAAAAGAGGTCGACTATCAGCGTATTATATGGAAGCGGGAAACAGATAAAGTCGCGACTCAATTTCAATGAATGACCGTGACTTACGGCACCGCGTCGGCCCCTTTTTTGGCAAGCCGTGTTCTGCGACAACTCGCGGACGACGAAGGGAGCAACTTTCCGTTAGCCGAGTCGATTCTCCGACAAAACTTCTACGTCGACGATGTATTGTTCGACGCCGACACTGTCGAGTCTGCGCTCAAAATCCGCGAGGAATTAAATCAATTGCTGTCTCGCGGCGACCTGCACCTCCGCAAGTGGGCAATATGGAGGAATTATTGCTGGATAGTTCGCTCGGAGATCACGAGTTGGCTTCTGACGTGCCCTTCGACGAGCTCGAATCCATACACGTCCTCGGTATCGTGTGGAATCCGGTTCGCGATGCTTTTCAATTTAAATTCACGCCCGTGAGAATCCTTCGGCTCACAAAGCGAGCAATTCTTTCGATCATTGCGCGCCTCTTCGATCCGCTCGGCTGGGCCTCACCCATTGTCATTACCGCGAAGATTATTCTCCAAGAGCTATGGATTCGGAAGATCGAATGGGACTCGGAATTGCCAAATGAACTCGCCGAGCGTTGGCTTATTTATTATCGATAATTAGGAAATATTCAGCAAGTCGCGATCCCCAGATGGACCGGTCAATCACTCGAAAACCCCGCGTTTGAGATCCACGGCTTCGCCGACGCGTCAACTCGGGCCTATGCCGCGGTGGTATATTTACGGAGTTTGCGAGACCTTGACGACTCGCCGGTTACGTTGCTTCTTGCGAAAACCAAGGTCGCGCCGGTCAACCCGATTAGTATACCTCGTCTCGAGCTTTGTGCTGCAGTTCTATTAGGCCGGGTGATGCGAAACATAATCGACGATCTCAGCTTGAAGGAGACTCCTGTTTACGATTGGAGTGATTCCACGGTCACTCTTCACTGGTTAAACCGGCATCCGTCAACCTGGCAAACCTTCGTATCTAATCGCGTTGCGGAGATAAACACGCTCATCCCCAAGGCTATATGGCGTCACGTGCCGACGGACGATAATCTGGCCGACTGTGCTTCGCGCGAACTTCTTGCCTCGGACGCTGTTGAGCATCAATTGTGGTGGGCCGGCCCTCCTTGGTTGCAACGGCACTCGAGGTGGTGGTCGTCGAATCGCGCTCCGCTTTCGAGTCAGGCCGAGTTGGAAGAACGAAAAGTGGTTCATGCGCACGCAGTTCAGATCGAGGAAAACGCACTCGAAAAATTGCTCGAGTCAACATTGTCATGGCCGCGGTTGCTTCGTGTCACTGCAAATTGTCACAAATTTATTTTGCACGTTCGAAAATCGAGGCAGCAAACCCGGTTTGGGAAAAGAAAAATTTGTATCGGTTCCGTGTTGCTTACAGCGCTCGACGTGCAGTCGGCCAGACCATTCTGGGTCCAAGCGGTTCAAACCGAGAGTTTTCGTTTGGAAAATTCGGCCCTTAGCGCCGGGCAAGCCATCGCAAGCCGTAGTAGTATTCGACGGCTAAATCCTTTCGTGGACGAAAACGGTATTTTGTACGTAGGCGGGCGGCTCGCTCACGCCTCGGTATCATACGACGAGCGGCACCCGGTCATCTTGCCTAGGCACCGTGTTAGGGAGTTAATCGTTTTGCAAACTAATGCGCGAACGCTTCACGGGGGGGCCCGACTAACACAAAAAGTCTTGCGTCAAAATTTCTGGATAATGAGAGACAGTACACTCGTGAAGCGAAACGTGCGTGAGTGTGTGAAATGCGTGCGCGAATGCGCAGCGCGACCCGCACTGATAATGGTGGATTTACCCGCCGCTCGAGTCTCGTCTGGAAATCGACCGTTTGCGCATACCGGGGTCGATTACGCCGGACCACTAACCGTCCGATTGACGAAAGATCGGGGTCACAAGACACAAAAGGCATACGTAGCGCTCTTTATCTGTTTTGCGACACGCGCTGTGCATTTGGAGCTCGTGAGTGATTGAGCGACGTCCGGCTTCCTCGCAGCCTTTAAGAGATTTGTACCCCGTAGTGGTAATCCGACGGCGATGTATAGCGATAACGGCACGAATTTTGTAGGAGCGGATAAGGAGTCGCGAGATGCACTACGCATGATCTCTCAAGACGCGAATCTGAACGCTCAGTTGAGCACCGATGGAACCGAATGGCATTTCAATCCTCCTGCAGCTCCTCACATCGGAGGGCTGTGGGAGGCGGGCGTCAAACGTGTAAAACACCATTTGCGGCGGATCGTAGGAGCTCACCCGTTGACGTTCGAAGAGCTGACGACATTACAAGTTCAGATCGAGGCCTGCTTGAATTCGAGGCCAATAGCTCCGCTGTCAAACGATCCCGAGGACTTGTCGTGTTCGACCCCGGGTCAGTTTCTAATAGGCGGTCCGCTTATCGCGGTACCGGAACCCTCACTTTTGGAGATTAACGAAAATCGCTTGACACGCTGGCAGATTATTCAGCAGAAAACCGAACACTTTTGGCGACGTTGGTCAGCGGATTATTTGCACTCGGTTCAGCAACGTACTAAATGGACAACAAGTAAGCCCGATTTTCAAGTAGGCGACCTAGTGCTCTTGCGTAACCCACTTAGCCCACCTTCGAAGTGGCAGCTCGGGCGTATTGTCGAGCGTCATCCGGGAATCGACGAGCGAGTGCGGGTTGTCACGGTAAAGACTGCGACTTCTATTTTAAAACGCCCGATAACGCAACTGTGTTTGCTTCCAGTTCGGGCAGTCGAGACTGACCCGAAGTAAATGGCCACGATCGCTTCAGGGTGGGCGGTAAACAGAGAGCTGATTTGTATATTTCGATATAATTACGGGCGCCTCTGCATCACCGAGTCAGGATCGTTCGTAAAATTGTTGATGTTCGTTATTTACTATTAAAATTTTATTCAGACGGGAGAGTGCGGAGCGTTAGTATTTAATAATTCGTATTTTGTTGTTCCGCAAGGGACCAAGGTGGGTGGTATGTTGCGGCATTTAAATATTAATGCCACGTTCGCTTGCTAGCTCGGATAGACCGAGATGTATACATCGCTCGCTTTGCCTCACGTACTCTCGCCGTCTCGTTCTGCCACGCGGGCAGCTATAGTGCTGTACCGTGAGACAGCAGCGGTCAGCTGGGGAGCAACGACCACGCGGACTTGGCCGTCAATTTCGAGGTGCGAAAATCCCCACCTTTGTCTCTGAGCGGGCCGTTCCCGAAATTGCTAACGTCGCGCGCCGGGACACTTGGGGGTCGAGTCTCCGTGCCGAACGAGCGCACGGCTCGTTTTGTCTGTTGCTTATTTATTTTTGTGTTTTACACCTGTGTACCTCAACAACATCCTATCCAACAATACCGGGACGACTTCGCGTTGAAGGAGTTTCGACGAAACACTCTGGATATCACGGCAACAGTCTGTTATTATTTTAGAGTACGAAATAATTGCAGCTGTGAGAAATGTGTAGTGTAAAAGAGGACAAAGAAACTTTAAAAAAATTCTTGGGTAGATCTGAAAACAATTAGTTGCAACCGTCACTGGTATTTTTATTTTCTTTATGTTCAATGATTTCTTTTCGTTCGATGTGTTGGGAGCCCCTCGGCCTTATTGTAATAGACAGTTTAAGATAGCTGTAGCGCCTAGTATTGATTTCGCATAAATTCAAGAAAACTGACAGAATTGTAAACAATTCTCGATTAACTAAGAATCTAGAAAAATTCATGCACATAATGATGTCACGATCTGTAAATATGTTCTTTATCTCGTCGATCATTTACGAGGATCGCATACAGAACAGATTTGAGGAGCGCCCCGGGGAAGAATGTGAAAAAATTGACCACGGAAATATACAGTTCACACAGTGTCGTTGATTTTACTCGAACGCCAATTTTACACGTATTAGTGCGGTTCAGCGTGATTTACCCGTACTCTGGTCAAGGAGAATTGATCCTCCCTATACCACACCTGACGTAGTACACTAAACGCGCAAGCTCTTGTTTCGAGTCTAACCTTTCGGAAAATTACTCGGGGATGAGCTGCGAATGCTTCTCTAAAAGGAATTTGACGGAGATATGACGTGATGGTGAATTGAGACGAGGCGCGTTCTATGGTTTTAAAATATAATTGAAAATTTCACTTACCCTTCTGTATTGCTGTGGACGATGAGGATGCAGATGGATGGGCACATTCGAAAAGAAACTTGACACACCGAATTTAATGTACAAACGTCGAAATTTATTCGTAAAACGTGGAAAATGATAAACTGAATTCTCTCAACGGACAAATGTTAACGTAAGATAACCGAGTCGTCGCACAAAGATCTCCGGTCGTATCGTACAAAATTTCAAGGCTCGTATGTACAAAATTCTCACAATCCGCAGCGCACAAAAATTATAAAAATCCGAAGAATACAAAAAATGATTCGAGTCCAAAACGTACAAAATTATAAAATTTCAATTCGCTCGATAATTTCTTTAGTCGCCAGTTAGGACAAAGAATGCTATTATGGTTGGCAGAATCGTTTGCGAAGAATTGAATTCTTTTAAGTCCGCGGTTGGACGAAAATTCGATATTAAATTTGAACTGAATTTCTTAAGTCTGTGGTCGGATAACATTTTTTATAAAATTCGAAACTGAATTTTCTAAGTCCGTGGTCGGATAAAAATTCGTTATAAAATTCGAAACTGAATTTTCTTAAGTTCGCGGTCGGAATAAAATTCCATATTAAATTCGAGGTGAATTTTTCTAAGTAGACGGTCGGACAGAAATTCGAAATTAATTCAGAATCAAAGTTTCGGACGTCGATCGGGCAGAGGTTCGATGTAGATAGAACTAATTTTCGGAGCGCACTGTCTGCCGTTCGGTGTTTTTTCGTCTTTTTATACTATTGCTCCTTTGTCTCACATAGACGAAATTTTAAGTAGGGGTAGTAGCTAGGTGTGATTCAATCCACCACATCGCGGGCTAGGTGACGACGCGCCCATCGGGATTCGCTAGCCAGCTAGAAGATCGAGCGCCTGGGCCTTGTTGCCAGATTCTCATAGACTTTTTGTCGATTTGTCGTGTGTTTTATGCTGATTAAGAAAGGATGGAGTATACTCGTTTTATTACGATCGCGAGAAGGACAGTGATGTGACTACTATATTCTCGTTGCAGAGCGTTCGTTTCTGGAAGTCTGGCATACGCGCAAGGTAGACTCGCACCGAGGCATCGGACATACGAGAGGGATCGGAGATGCTGCGTCTCGAACCCCTCGTCGTCCGCGCGTTCGCTCGCTCGCGGTGTTTCCGTATTCCCCGAAATCTCATAGGTGCTCGCAGGTGGTGTACGCTTCCTACGCTTTTTCTGATGTGGACATGTCACATCTCGCTGTTCGGGCGCGCTCTTATCTTAACTGATGTAGAAATGATCAAAGTTCTTAGATACGTTTTTGTTTCATTGTTAATTCGTTCCTCCGTGAATGTAGATGTTGTTTGTTGCGTTAACAAATAAATTCAAGGAAATTTTTCCGCTTGTTTTGAATGGTCTTAGTGTCTGATCGAAGATGAATTCTCAATAATACAATGAGGTCACTATGATTTTACGACAGAGGTTTTACAGACACTGACTCTCGTACGTTGAAAATTCATCCTTGTACATTATTTCCGATGAAAATTACTGCTGCTTTTATATAATATTTCAAATCCCTATTTTGCGCAATGCATGTCCGTTTCCTAAATTTTTCCCAAGATTATATAACGTTGTTATACTGTTTAAACGTCAAAACTGCATTTTTATAGCTAATTAATTCCTTCACCTTTCTATATTAATAAAGTATCCTTGCGAATTCTACAATTCTCAGGATTATTTTGTTATTTCATACATTTTCTTGTATGTTTTGATAATATATATATATATATTTTTCTGGTTAATATTTTATTTTGTGAAACGGACATCTTTTAAATTCCAAAGTTTATCTTGAATTGTTGGTTACTTTAGTTCGTTTCCCTTCTTTTGTTCATTATTTATTGTTTCCATTCATATTTTCGAAAAAGGCGGGAAATTACTATAATTTACTCATCAAATTATTATTTGTTAGAATTGAACTCGTAGTCCTTTTGATGCGAGAGAGACAGAGTGTCGGCTTCGGTGGGACGGAGAGCGTCTTCACGGTGCCCCAGCATTTTTTTTACTCTCAAGATCTAGTAGATTTCTTTTATTTTTACTGACAAATGGTGGGTTTCGGCTGTAACGGGCGATCGAGCATCGATCGGAGGCGTGGTGTCGCGCGGGCCTTGGACTGACGGTCGATAACCGTTGCGCTCACTTGACACTAGTTTTGTCTATCGCCGCTCACTCGAGTGGCGTCAGCGACATTTCTAGAAAGGCCTGAGATTTGGGAAATCGGGCACTGTTGTACCATCTTCCGCACTCTTTTACCTCAACTGACCCACCGGTATCTGTGTCTAGATATAGTAACTACGGGATCTACCAAGATCGTTTCCTCCGTCTCCACTAGTCGGGTATTTTTCTCTGCCTAAGATTTCAACAGGTCTACGGTCAAATCATTGACTCGATCGGTCAAAATAAAATGAAGTTACGGCCTGACGTAACAATAAAAATAAAAAAGAAAAAACCAAGTTTCCTTGAACCCAAATGAAAATTCCCACTAATATCTCGCGATTAGGTTTGCCGATTCCATCGATTTTCTCTTGTATAATACCGAGATTAATTTTTCATCTCGTCCAAATAATATACAACGCCCAACGCGCCGTCGACCGATACACGGAACAAAAATACGAAAAGTCGCAACGAATCACCCGCCATACGTATAAAAAAGTGGCTTCATTTTTTTCGATTCGGAGAGGCTGACGCTAATTCACGAAGAGCCCGGGGGAGTCGACGGTACCGGTAAGTCCGACTCTGACAGTTTCCAACGGGGATTCGTGTACCATTCGCGACGCGTCTAACTATCCTATTATGAATTATCACCGTGTATTCCGGGTGTACGTATTGGTTCACGCATCAGACGTGTCTCGCGAATTGGGTAAGGCGGAAATCGTCGTGGTTTCGGTAAGTCAAAAATCTCTGTATCGCCTCATCGAGGATGACTTTCAACAAAAAAGCTGCTGCTGACGCTATCGTTCATTGCGTGAAAGATCTCCTTGAACTCCGTAATGGACGGACATTTCGGCCCTTACTCGTAAAAATCCGTAAACGCTTAGGACTACAGAAAAAAGTAGAAAAAAGTTGCGCACGTATTTGTTCTTCAGCTGGACTCAAGATCGCGATGGCTTCGCTGAAGACATACAACGACGAATTTTGTCAAAAAACCTTCTCGTTGACAACCTAAAAACATCAGATCGAGACAAATTGACCTTAAATGGCGAACCAAAAGAATTTATTCCCCGTATAAAAAGTTCATCTTTGACGCCAGAACCGACAGTTAATGTCGAGTCCCACGCTCGTTCAGAGGAATCTCTCAGCCTCGTTCCAAATCTTAAACCGACGACAAGTGAGTACCACCTCGTCGGCTCGATCGAAGTTCCGTCGCGTACGATCACGACGGATAAGATGGGACTGTCAACCAATCTATTTCATGCACATGTTCGCGAGATTCTTCCTACAAAGCTGAACATAACATGTACGTTGCGCTTCGAAGGCTTCAAACGTGACACAGAACCGTACAACTTTCGTGACTAAGCTTCCTGTCGACAACCCGGATACATACTGAGGTTTAAATTTAAAGGTCACACCGTAGGATTGAGCATATCGATAGACGTTAGTTGCGCTGGTCTAAAATCCGAGCACGCGCTCCCTCTTGCATATCAATTGCGTGGTGTCAAACGAGAGCAAGCAAAAAGTGTTTTATTACACGTAATGCCGAGCGTCGTACATGCGAAATAAGTCAATGATATGGATGAGGCATTGGCTGTCGAGGAAGGCAACTATCAATCGTGTCATTCACTTGAAGTTTTGCAAAAAGCAAGGTCCGAGGCGCTAGGTAAGAACGATCTCGATCCAGACGTTATCATGGATATCATTTAAAAAAAGTTGCAAAGTAGAACTTTGCACATCGCTTCCTCCTTAATTTTCGTTTTGCACAAAGCCACCTCTATGAAGAAGCTTTGTGAAAAACGAAAATTAATGTGGAAGCAATGTGCAAAGTTGGACTTTGCAACTTTTTTTTATTTGAACAAAAGAAAACTCCGTCACAAACACCGTTACATCTAATTTTGATTAGATACAAAGTTTTGACTTACTTTAATAACTTTTCCATAAGTTACAGCGAAAATCTTAATTTTTTCAAAAATGCATAAGAGCGTAAATTCCGAACGACTTTACCGATCATCACCACATTTTATACGTTTCAGCGCTGCATGTTATTTTTTGACTGTTGAATATTTTGGTTCATTTGATGAGATTCGACGTGATTTAGAGCAAAATTTATTTTTTTCGAAAAATTCAAAATTCTATAAAACCGGAACCGCTTTACCGATTTCGCTGAAATTCAATACCAAACAATATTGAACGTGTCTTTATTTATGAGGAAGTATATAGCTGAATTGTCGAACTTCTACGAAGGTTAGAGCGATCACGCCATTTTTTTGAAAAATTTAAAATTCGATAAAATGTGTATACATGGATATATTTAATTAAAAAATATGTGAATTACAGAAGATATAATACTCTACTTGCGTGCCAATTTTTAGCTCGATCCATCATGCCATTCCTGAGTTATGAACAATTGAATGTTCGGTGACTGGATCATTCATACATACGCACACACATACCCACATGCAGCTATATTTTCTAGACCACTTTTCTCGGCGTTTTAGGTGATTCTGAGTATGTTAACATGAGAATCTCGAAAAAACAAATTTCACGAAAACAAAGCTTCCTCTATGAGGAAGAAAAAATGTTAAATAAACAAGCTTCTTCATAGAGGTGGCTTTGCAAAAGACGAAAATTAATGTGCAAGCAATGTGCAAAGTTCTACTTTGCAACTTTTTTTATTTGAACAAACGAAAACTCCGTCACAAACACCGTTACATCTCATATTCATTAGATACAAAGTTTTGTCTTACTTTTTTATCTACCGCCTTGCAATCGGCATAAAAAAAATTGCGCACGTAGGCAATTAAAAAACGCAAAAAATGAGCCCCGTATGAAGTCTGTACGTTCAAAAACGTAGCAGCTACAGCTTCCCAAAAGTTTGTCCTCCAGTAATGACTTTGAAGGACGCAAAAAAATATAAACAAAAAATTTGCGCCCCTAGGGAATATAAAAACGAAGAAAAACGCTTTCGGAGTGAAGTCTGGACGACGAAAAATTCGGGAGTTATGGCATGCCAATGATTTCTGATCAATGCACTCCCTTAATGCACTCCCTTAAGGAATACAAAAAAAATAAACAAAAAATATGCGCACCTAGAGAATTCAAAAAGGAAGAAAAACGCTTGCGGTGTGAAGTCTGTACGATGAAAAATACGGGAGTTATGGCATGCCAAAGATTTCTGATCAATGCACTCCCTTAAGGAATACAAAAAAAATAAACAAAAAATATGCGCACCTAGAGAATTCAAAAACGAAGAAAAACGCTTTCGGAGTGAAGTCTGTATGATGAAAAATACGGGAGTTATGGCATGCCAAAGATTTCTGATCAATGCACTCAATTAAGGAATACAAAAAAATAAACAAAAAATATGCACAACTAGGGAATGTAAAAACGAAGAAAAACGCTTCCGGAGTGATGTCTGTACGATGAAAAATACGGGAGTTATGGCATGCCAAAGAAAAAGTTTTGTCTGATGCAGATATCTTCAGGGTCATATTTTATAGGCATGCTTATCATTGTGATTTATCTCAAAGTTTTTATAATTGAATCCGTTTAATTTTTTTTATTAAGAAAACGGGCTGTGCCCAATTACAACTATTTGGAATAGTGCCCCGAACAGCTGCATAATTAAAATTATTACATCTTACTGCTAGACATACTTGACAAATATACAGCAAACATAAGGAAAAAGCGCAAACACATTATTTTTAAGTCTAAACAAGGTGTCACCTTGCAACGGAGCCATATAACAATAAAAATTCTTATTCATTGGAGCAAAATAATGATTTTCACAAGAGTAACATTTTGTCGAATTCGGCTTAGTTTAAAAGATACGTCCCATTTAAACAATATTTAAAGGTCGATGTTGCTTCATCATGGTCAATTCACTGATGGTCATGGTCGTGGTCGTGGTCGTGGTCGTGGTCGTGGTCGTGGTCGTGGTCGTGGTCGTGGTCGTGGTCGTGGTCGTGGTCGTGGTCGTGGTCGTGGTCGTGGTCGTGGTCGTGGTCGTGGTCGTGGTCGTGGTCTCGTTTCCCGACGAGAGCATCCCGGTCAATAAGCCATGTAGTTTCCGAAGCTTTGCTTTATTTATTCGAACCGGCCCTTCAAGTTCTTAGTCGCTCGCGTGTCTAAGAACTTTTACGTCCCGCGTGCAAGAAAGGGAGAAGCGGGTGGCCCCGCGTAGAAATACGCGGTGCGAGAGACCGGGTCCCGGTCGTACGGTCGCGGGAAGATGCCCGTTTTTGTTTTGTACGTCGTCCGAAAAATTGACGTTTCCAATAGAATTTATTGTTTCAAATAGAATTCGAGTCAGTGTGCGAGAGCGAAGGCGACGCGGGTGTACTGATGGTGTGAGATAGGTTCGCGATTAAAAATGTATTGTGACCGGCGGATTGAGTAGCCGGTTTATGTCCCGCGGAGAGAGTGTTTGGCCGCGAACCTTGTAACCCCCGTCGAGTGTGAACTAGTTTTTTTTCTCTTTAACGTTCTATTTCGAGTACTTATTTTATCGCCGTCGTGTCCCGTCTCACCGCGAGTGTAGCCGCGGGAGCGAAAAGGAAATAGAGTCCCAACGGAAAAATTGTAAGATCTTGAATATTGCGACCTGAGAACCGCTCGGCCGAAACATGCGTTTGGAAAAGAGTCGGCCTGACGGGAACTCTTGATTTTTTTTTCGCCGTGGATTGTGTGATTGTGTGAGTGGCGACAGCCGCGGCGCGCGCGAAGTCTCGCGTCCTTGTGAGGACTGGCTGCCTTTGCGCCGAGAAACACGCATAATAATATTTACTTATTATTTCTTCCTTGGATCGTTTCCGACCCTACTGAAAAAAAGTAATTAAGACTGTCAAACCCCCTCTCGGCGAGACTTTCGGTAAGTACCTCGGCAAGACTTCGGATATCAATCTCGACAAGACATACTCAGATTTTTAATACATTTATTTTTGACAGCCTACATAATGCAACAACAAATTGTAACAGCAAAATGAATTATTTTCGTCCTTCTACTTCTTCTTCAATCACGCACAATAAAATTCGTCGCACCATCTACGCCGGTCTCTCCCAGAACGCCTTGATGGCCCTGAGCTCGTCGTGCTTGACGTAAACTCCCGAGTTAGGTTGGAGTTCGATCTACAGGATGAAAATATACTCGATTCAATCAATAATGGCCCAAAAATGAGACCGAGAAAACTTGATTTATAATCTTGCTGGACCACGTTTCTTGCCAGACACCTTTTTTACATTTTTGGGACCCCGAATGTGGCGATCGCGACCGTGACGATCGAGAGGGTGGCGATCGGGCGTATGATGGTTGGGAGCGCGACTGTCGCGCGTGTAACAATCGAGCGCTTGAAGTTCGCGAGCGAGGCGATCCTGAGCGCGGCAGTTGCGTGAGGGGCGATCGGGAGCGTGATCTTCGCTCGCGAGACGATCGAGAGCGCGATTGCTGCCTGAGAGGCGCTGTATTATTTACCGTGGTAATATATTACTCGTGCTAGCACATGGAAACTAGTAGTCATTTAAATTTCTTTAATACAATTACCGTGCTGCGCATGTTACCGTGGTAATATATTAACACTAGAGTTAAAGTATTACAATTGAAACAGCAATTATACTATGTAAATTTTGGTACGTACAAATTTCTTCTCACTCAAGAATTGTCTAAATCCAGTACATATTTTGCGATCATATGTACAACAAACATAGTTACACAACGTTGTACCGTTTCCAGTAGCAATGGAGACACTGAGAACAGCCTCGATTTTTTTATTGGCACTGAATAGCGTAATTGTCGTTTTTATTAACAGCGGACAGCTGCGATAAAAAAAATCCATGAAATTTAAAGTAAACGCATGCTAAACATTGCTTTGGAACCTGTTTTCGAGTGATCTTACAGTTGTTTTGCGTTTATTCTGCTTTTATCGTTCGTTTTTCATCATAAAGGCCCCAAAACTGACATTTCATATATTGTATATATTTACTTCGCAGAGCGGTAGTTGTAGGGACTCAAACAAAGAGAACACCGTGAACTTGAAAGAATCTACTGGATAATCTAACTTACCAATGTTAGTGCAGGGACATGTTTATTAAGAAAGGGCTTTAAAGTTTTTGTGGTGTGTTCAGCATTTCGACAAAGGAAGCAACTTTAATTTTTAGAAAATATAAGTCATTCTATCAGGACATTGAAAACCGTCTACGACATCGCATCATCAATATATAATCATTATAAAACCATGTAACTTTTTCAGTAGCATTCGCAAGACAGAGAACGGCATCGATCAGCTGATTGGCACTCAATAGCGTAATTGTCATTTTTATAAACGGCGGGGCAGCTGCGAAAAAAAAATCCGAGAAATTTGAATTAAACGCATGCTAAGAATTGCTTTGGAACCTGTTTTTGAGAGATCTTACAGTTGTTTTGCGTTTATTCTGCTTTGTTCGTTCGTTTTTCATCATAAAGGCCCCAAAACTGCCCTTATATTGTAACGGGACCGCGGTACCCCCACCCATATTCCGGTGTTAGGCCGAATATGCGCGAGCGAGGAGTGGGGCCGTCCCGTCACCCGCGGCCCGCGCGAGCGCTCTACCCCAACACCTCCCACCAGTGGGCTAGCTCGCCGCGCGGAACGCCGAAATATAAGGCGTCCGCACCTCACCTCGGCAGTCACTTCTCTCTGGAACTACCTACCCGCAACGCGAATTATAATTCCCTGTGAATTCCTGCTTTCCGCAGAATACTTAGTTCCATAAGTTTATTTCCTTAAGTTTATCCCTAGTTTCTTTTCTTAGTCCTTAATCCTTAATTGAATAAATAGCATATCTAGCATAGCATAATCCTTACTTCTGTACATTTTAGGGTAACTGCCGTAAGTATCAATAATTAATTCACCTCGATATAGCATGGACCTGAATTAATTAGGCTTATCGCCAACACACACCGATAGTCTGAGGCCTTGGTATTGCTCCAACCCCCCAGACTAGAAGTGTGTAGATCATTATAAGTAAAAAAAAAAGTTGCAAAGTAGAACTTTGCACATTGCTTCCTCATTAATTTTCGTTTTTCACAAAGCCACCTCTATGAAGAAGCTTGTTTATTTAACATTTTGGCTTCCTCATAGAGGAAGCTTTGTGAAAAACGAAAATTAATGTGGAAGCAATGTGCAAAGTTCTACTTTGCAACTTTTTTTATTTGAACAAAAGAAAACTCCGTCACAAATATCGTTACATCTCATTTTCATTAGATACTAAGTTTTGTCCTAGTTTCTTAACTTTTGCTGTAGTTATCGCGAAAATCTAAATTTTTTGAAAAATTCAAAATGGTGTAAAATCCGAACGACTTTACCGATCATCAACAAATTTCGTACGTAGCAGGGCTGTATGTTGTTTTTCGACTGTGGAACATTTCGGTTCTTTTGTTAAGATTCGACGTGATTTAGAGCAAAATTTATTTTTTTCGTAAAATTCAAAATTCAGTAAAATCCGAACCGCTTTACCGATTTCGTCGAAATTCAATACCATACAACATTGAACGTATCTTCCATTATGAAGAACTATTTAGCGAAATCGTCGAACTTTTACGAAAGTTAGAGCGACCACGCCCTTTTTTCAACAAATTAAAAACTACATAAAATCTTAATGACTGTATATATGTTATCAAAAATCTCGCCATTGGAAGAGGGGCAACTACTCTACTTGCGTGCCAAATTTGAGCCAGATCGCTCGAACGGTTTCTGAGTGAGAGGCGATTGAATTTTCGAGGCCCAGCACACACACACACACACACACACACACACACACACACACACACACACACACACATACATACGGACATTTTTTCTAAACCACTTTTCTCGACATTTTAGGTAATTCTAAGCATACTGGCATGAAAATCTCGAAAAAAATTTTTTTCATGAAAACAAAGCTTCCTCTATGAGGAAGCAAAAATAAAGAAATTGCCTTCTCGTTTCATCGGTGCCTCGATATAGCTTCGACCTACCAATTACTCGACGTACTGAATACACCTACCCGTTCCCCGTTGCCTCGACACAGCGTTGGCCCTTCGGAGGAACGCGGAAACATTACAAGCGTTGCGTCTGAGCGACCCTCGATTTTGTTTCGACCCTCTTCTCAGTTCACAACTCCACCTGCATATATGTCGCTCGGCCTCAGCATTGCGCTGACCCCGAAGGTTGAGAAAAATTGAATTGTTCTCGAGTCTACCGAATTTTGGACCCCTACTTTATATCCGCCGCGACAGCGATATCAGTTAATTTGGGGATACGTGGGCAACAGCTCTGCGCACCGTGTAGCGCGCCTTCAAGGTCGCAAAATAGAAATAGGCCGTGGGAGTGAGAGAGTAAGGAGCACGTACGAGAGTCTTAACGTTCTCGACGCTTACGGGGGCATATTTCGCGTGGTGTACCGAGAGCAATACGCTTGACGGTACTGAGGTAGAAAAAATATAAACACTCGCGACGCCCGTGTTGTCGCGCCTTGTAAATCGTGCCGACGCGTCCATCTCATGCCCTCGCCTCCCCACTCTCACAGACCCGAGCAGACCTAAGCAGCTCCTTTCGTGGACGCGACCTCCCGTCTAGAGTCTACAGCGCAATACAAGCCGAGTAGTCAAAATAGCCCAATCGTCCACGTGTATCCGAATAAACTTATTCCCTCGGACATATCCCTTTGGCCTTGAGCTGGGCATGCTCCATACGAGGGCGTCTGCTTCCTCGTATGACCTTAAATTCTTAAAACTTCCCATACTCTCAAGGCCATAGGGACTCTCAACTTAAAATCTTAGTATTCTTGTTCCGCATCAAAATAAAGCAAAATAAAAATACTTGCTGCTTTATTTTCTACATGTCGAGTCATTCCTTTTACACAAGAACCGACGAGGAAAGATAGCCGGCCCGAAGGTAAAGCGTAGCGAGTGAATCGCCACGCCTGTGTACCTCGCGGCCACTACTGAGGTTCAATTTCCCAAAAAACAAAATAAAACGGCAAAATTCCTCTACCTCGGGTCCAGTACGTTTACTCCTCCCTCACCCTCGTTCAAAAAACGTTTCAATATATATTCTAAGTATTTATTTCGCTGAGCGGCAGTTTTCGAGACTCAAACAAAGATTTATCGCTCGAATGCACTTTAGCCGTACCAATTGAATAATGTACTTAGGAGAATAAAACACATCGAATTTTAGACGTTTTTTTATGTAAATTCGTTACCGACACGACGATTAATGAGCCCTGATTGCATTCGTCTCTTTATAAAATATACACCTTTTCTATTTGTTTACTACTTTCATCGTTTTGTTTTCAACGAAGGCATTGAACAACTTTTCCGTATTTCATGCATTTTTTAGGTAATTAATTCGCTTTAATGTTTTATTGATAATAAAACATGATTGTTTTATGATTGTTTTGTGATTGTTTGTTGATTGTTTTATTGATTGTTGTATTTTTATTGATATTCTTCGTCTGCATTTTACATAAACAGAATATAATCTTTGGAACAACATTATAAGAACACAAACAGCATATAACTTTTAACGTGAATATACTGTCTAAATTAAGTTTTGAGAAGGAGTTTAAGGAAGAAAGGAAGGATTCGTTATCTCATTCTTTTCCAACATCTTATATAATATCGACTTAGAACATGTGAAGTGTAGCCTCATTTTTCTTTTGATTCCCTTAACTATTCCTTTTATTTATTTTCAGTACACTGTTATCACGCAGTGATTAACCTGAGACTGATTGATAATGTTTAATTTTTATCTTAAATTTAATATATAACTTCTTTGGAACCACATAATAAGAACAGGTAAAATCAATAACTTTTAACTTGAATATACTATATAAATTACGACTTGAGACGGAATTTATGGAAGAAAGGAACGTTTTGTTATCTCAGTCGTCATCCAATATCTTATATTATATCAACGTAGAACTCGTTACATTTACTTTAATTTTTCTTTCGATTCCCTCATCACTTCGTTTTATTTATTTTCATTATACTGTTATCACGCAGTGATTAACTTGAGACTGATCTTAAGGAACTTTATTTTTGTTAACCCTTACATGCATACATTTTTGTTTGGGTTCTATGGGCTTGAAATTTGTCACTCGAGGGTTTTTGGGGTCGCTGATTACGAATTCGAGCTCAGAATTTCGAAATTCAAAATGGCGGATCCAATATGGCGGACCGAAACGCAAAAAGTTACTTGATTGGGATAAAATTCGATACTCGGAGGTTTTCGATGTCGCTGTTTACGACTCCGAGCTCAGAACTCCGAAATTCAAAATGGCGGATCCAATATAGCGGATGAAAACGCAAAAAGTTACTTCATCGGGATGAAATTCGATACTCGGGGATTTCCGGGGTGGCTGATTACGAATCTGAGCTCAAAATTTCGAAATTCAAAATAGCCGATCCAATATGGCGGACCAAACACAAAATTTACTTGATTGGGATGAAATTTGATACTTGGGGGTTTTCGGGATGGCTGATTACGAATCCGAGCTCAAAATTCCTAAATTCAAAATGGCGGATTCAATATGGCGGACCAAAACGCAAAAAGTTACTTGATTGGGATAAAATTCGATACTCGGGAGTTTTCGATGTTGCCGATTACGAATCCGAGCTCGAAATTCCGAAATTCAAAATGGCGGATCCAATATGGCCGCCATATCAGACTGTCGAATAAAAAAATCCATGTTGGTAGATCCAAGATAGCGGAAAAAAATTAAAAATCAATTTTGATTTTCCTATATATAAGTGTATGTGCGCTTTCAGGGTTGCTAATGTCGAATTTGGAATCAGATTTCGAAATAAAAAATGCGGATCTATAATGCCGTACCATATTTGTGAAGTTGATTTTTACTATTGTAGGTTAGATATACACTTGATTCACCGAGTATAGGTACTTTCAATATGAAACAGAGTCGACAGCGATATATCTGAAGATGTTTTTTTTTCTAATGTGTAACATGCTCCTGCCGCTTTTCTCATTGAGTCTAGTATATTGAGATTTTAGAGGTTGCACTTGTCACCCTTTTATTCCCTCGTGTCCTCCTTTTCCTACCCATACACTTTATCCCTCTATCTCATTCCCGTCTCCGCGCGTTCGTCTCCCATCATTTCATTCTGCGCCGCGCCGTTCACTGCAACTTCCAACGGCATCTTACTTGCCCTTCCTCTGTCTTGCTCTTTCGAATACTGCCTTTTATTTAAAATCAGAGTTGAAAATATAAAAAACATTCATTTCAAATGGTGCATAGAGGATTTTTAGGGTACGGTACAGAAGAGAACTTACGCCGGTGTTTTTGCAACATTCGAATTTAGGAGAAAAGTTGCGAAGGGCTGACAATTCTCATTTAGATCATTCTATTTATCTGTTGTTTGTACGTCGCCGAAATGCCAAGGAAAATAGTGCAAACGAATATTCCTAGTGACACTGAGTCTAATGATGGACTTTGCGGTGCATCAGACGATGAAAATTTTGCAGAAATACCAACTGACGAAATTCCAAATTGTTCTGATGACGACTCTTCTGACGATAAAGACGTTGCAGAAGATTCTGGAGATGACGTATGGAAGAGTTGTGGGAAGAAGAGGAATGATTTATCATTCACAAAGGACTTTGGACCAAATATCCCCGAAAATGCAACATCTCCACATGAGATATTCATGATTCTTTGTCCCGATGATCTGGTAGATTTGATAGTTTACCAAACAAATCTCTACATTGATCAAAAGAAAAAAATGACTTTATAACAAAAGACGAATTGATTACGTTTTTGAGTATGAACATTCTAATGGGAGTGAAAAAGTTACCTGCGTACCGTGACTATTCGTCTACTGATCCGAAATTGAATGATCCATATATCCTTCCATATATCGTTCCTTGATGACAGGTTATCGTTTTGGATTTCTTCTGAATCATTTACATCTTTCGGATAATACCAAAGAAGCTTAAAAGGGTACACCAAAATACGACAAATTGTATAAATTGAGACCATTATTGACGAGGCTTGGCGAAACATTTAAAAGCTGTTGGAAACCAAGTAAATATCAGTCCATCGATGAATCTGTGATAAACTCGAGGGTCGAAGTAGTTTGAAACAGTATACGCCGGCTAAACCAATAAAAAGAGGATACAAGGTTTGGATACGCGCGGATGAATCAAGTTACGTTTGCGAATTCCAAATTTATACTGGTAAGACAGAGAGTATCGAAAAACAATTAGGAGCAAGAGTTGTGAAGGACCTAACAAGGGAGTTTGTTGGTGGAAATCACCATGTTTATTTTGACAACTTTTTCACTGGCGTTGAACTCATGATTTCACTGAAACAAGACAATATTTTTGCATGTGGAACAATACGTTCTAATCGTACAAGATTACCAAAAGCCAAAATATCAGAAAAACAGATGAATCATGGACAATTCGAATTTCAAACATCAAACACTGGTATTCGTTGGGTAAAATGGATGGACAAGAAAGCTGTGTTTCTCCTATCCAATTATCATCATCCACGGGATGTCACAACTCTAAATCGAACACAGAAAGATGGTACTCTAAAGCAGGTAGACTGTCCAGTAATGTGTTCTGACTACAATAAGTATATGGGTTTTGTTGATAATGCGGATCGTTATTTGTCAACATATAAAATTGATCGTAAGTCCAAAAGGTGGTGGTTGAGGATATATTGGCATTTTGATGACCTGTCAGTTACGAATGCCTTCATCATACATTCCAAAAAAGACGAAAAAAATTCTCTTTCTCTGAAAAAATTCAGACTGCGATTGGTAGACGGACTAGTTGGACACCAACATGCTAAGTTGAAAGGAAGAAAGCGTCAGTCTATAGACATCGGTAATCAGAAGCCTCAAGTGCCTATTCAGAAAAGACGGTCTGAATCTTTCACATGCCGGTACATACTGGAAAACTCAGACGGTGTGCTTTTTGCAGCACGAAAGCTGCTGAAAAGAGAAGTACATGGATTTGTAACATGTGTAATGTACCATTATGTATATCAACGACCAAAAACTGTTTCTTCATTTACCACAATTAGTTATAACTATGACAATTTCAGTATAAATAATAATAAAAAATAAAACAAAAAGATGGGGGATTAAATTCAAATTATATAGAAATAAGAAAAAACATAACATACAAAAACACAAAAAACACAAAATAAAAAAAAAACAAAACAAAAAAACACAAAATAAAAAAAAACAAAACAAAAAAACACAAATTAAAAAAAAAAACAAAACAAAAAACAAAATAAAAAAAAACAAAACAAAAAAACACAAAATAAAAAAAACAAAACAAAAAAACACAAATTAAAAAAAAAAAAAAAAAAAAATGGAGGCAACACACGCCACGTTCTCGTTCGTGTCTCCGAGTTAGGCTGAGAGCGGTCCTTTAGACTTAGAAATTTTACACCACATATTTTAGTTATCAGTATATGTTGTGATCAGTTTGCATCGCAGAGTATTCAATATAGTCTATTTCAGAGATACAGAATCAGCAACATGGACAATCATCATATAATTATTTCTATAATAATCAGAGATTTGGTTCGTCATATTTTGTTCCATCATTCTGAATTTTATATATTTGATAATAGATTCGGAATAAGCGATCGCAAAAACTCGTATGCACCAGTTTTCATCAAGATTGGAGTTCATATCACTAATCGGTTGGCCATGTTGGATCCGCAATATTCAATTAGTGAATGTTCGAAACCTAATAACACATTTGAAATCAGCGATACTAAAAACCTAAACATATTCGTTTTGAACAAAATCAACGTTAATTTAACAATTTTGGTCCGCCATATTAAATCCGGCATATTGAATTTTGAAAATTTAATGACAGATTCGAAATCAGCGATCCCGAAAACCCATACACACCGATTTTTGTCGAAATCAGCACTAATTTTACGAATTTGGTTCGCTTCCTTGGATCCGCCATATTTGATTTCTGAATTCTCAAATTCTAATAGCAGATTTGAAATTAGCCGCCCTCAGAATGTATATATACCAATTTTTTATAAAAATAAACGTTGATTACACGATTTCGGTCCGCCATATTGGATCCGCCATATTTAATTTCATGAATTTGATGACAGATTCGGAATCAACGACCCCATAAACTTATATACTGTAACGGAACGAACGCGTTGTTTACTTCGCTCGCACCCGCAGAGGATCGAGTTCGTCAGAACGTGTCGGACTCCCCACCAGTTACCAATGTGCCGCCGGCAGAGGAACGTTCAGTCCGAGCAAACCCCCTCCCCAACGCTTCGTATCCATTGGTAGGGGCAAGCGTATAAAAGCCGGCTACTCTCAGCAGCTATACTCAGTCTCCAAAAATCCAACCATCCTACCACTAGTATTACAAACCCAACTCTTGTGCGGCTCGTTACAGCTATGACACGCACAAGTTTCCTTGAGCAAGCCCAGCTCACCCGCGTGGCGCGATATTGCTTCGTCACACGCGGTTTTTCCTTGAGCCAGCCCAGCTCCGATAGCTTTAATCCCTATCGTATTCTCCACTCTTTCCTATCTCTAAATTTAAGTATTCCGCATATACCCGTACGGCTCGATATTGCCTCGACACGTACACTCATCAATTCCTCGAGAAAAGACACCTGGGTTTCCATCGCAGCATCCTCTAATCATCATCATTCCCGTATATGCGCGCTTGTCTTGGTATCGCACCAACGCTTGCCCGCGTCTCGTAGTTACAGGTACGACAGGGGGCCGTGGCCCGCTGTACAACACATCAACACACACAGTATACGCGGCGCGTCTGTGTGCGTGCGCCTAGGCGGGCGTCTCGGCACGCGTATTGTCGCGCTAACGGGATTAGGCCGGATTATAGTTTTTGCTCGACTCTCGCCGTCGCGGTACCCAAGTTCTCGGAATCCGTTAAAGGGAAAATAATATTTTAAATTCCAATATTCCAATATCTCTTGCTCGCGTTAATATTCGCGAATTCCGTATCCTTCATCGTTTCTCGCAAAGAACTCCTGGAGACAGCCCATCTCACGAGGACGGATAACAATTCGTGCGTGATTTTTAACGCCGAGCAATTAGAGTTTAAACTCGCGAAAGTTACAGCCGGACGATAGTCGCACAAGTTTCGCATGAACTACTGGAGAAAGCCCATCTCACTTGTATAATTGAGAATCCTCACTGTCGCGACACCGCGAGTTATATTTGTTTACACATCTCCCGACCTTCCTTAACTTGACCTACTTTCGACGCCGAAATAGAGCAACGAATTAAGTGGCCGATTGCAAGCAATAATTCGGTGATGATAATATTTCTGAGAATCCAGGGGAATATTAAACTCGGCATATAATTTTTTTTTTTTTGTTTTCATATGAGCGCCGTTCTCCTCGTAGCGTCATCCGCACGACGTGAACAGTAAATTCAATTTATCATTTTGCCTTTATTAGTCGGGACTACGCCGTATCCCTGAATTATCATTTAAGTAAAATCATCACAGTCTACGGACAACTATTTACACTTTTCCAGTATAAACCTATGATGAAACCTTCACTTGGCTGCAAAGGCACAGCGAAGATCTGAGGTTTAACTTTCAAAATAATTTCATATCACGATTTCGGGTCCAGCACTGAATTCTCACAATAGAATTTTCTCGTGCAAATCATCCTATCAAAATAAATATTGTGAATAATTTGCACCAAGTTTCAATACACTATTTTCCTTCAAGATCAGAGTTAATTTCACGAATTCGGCCAGCCATATTGAATCCGCCATATTGGATGTGTGAATTTTTTAATTCTGATAACAGATTCAAAATCAGCAACGCTCAAAACATATATATACCAATTTTCACGTGAATACAATAAAAACTGTTGGAAATAATGAATTTTTAATTAAAAAAGTTACTTTTATTGTGTATTCTTTCTTAATATAAAAAAATTCACAAGAAAATTTAGATAACAAATTGTATTTTTCAATTCTCCAACATGTTATTGTAGTAAATATACAAAAAGAATTATTAAAATCGAGAAAGGAAACGTTGAAATATTAAAAAAATGATAATAATCTAGGTGGGATATTAAATATCCCGCTCTGCATGTAAGGGTTAAAAATTTCAGTTTGATTCAGTTCAGTGGCAATCAGCTGATTGGCCTCGTTCTCTGCGTCACGAATGCTACTGAAAACGGTAATGATGTAATTATATTTCAGAAACATATTTTTGCAGAATATGCATTGGATTTGGAGTATATTTGATTGTTTTCGACCTTTTACGTTCCCAAATCTACCTACGATTGTTGTTTTGCTCGAAACTCTGGTGTTAATATATTAACACGGTGATTTCACAGGTCGTGGTTTTTTTTCTATTATATTACGCATAAGTTACTTTACTCAACATTGCAAACCATTTTCTATATCCCGGTAGAAACAGTTATTTTTCATAAAAATAAACGATGCTTTCTCTGTCGGAAAGCCGAAAAAGTGTAAAAAATCTTAAAATACTTTTAATAGGTTTTTCAGTATGGTAATATTATATCATTTAGTAAGTTATCATCTACCGGTGTTAGTAGAATGCGCGACACAGAGAAAGGCAATTATCAGCCGGTCGCATGTGAACATCGTAACTGCTGTTTTATTTAACAGCCGGGAGCTGCTGGTAAAAATACGTCCAACCGTATAACGTAAAAGAACTCTCAAAATCGCTTGAGCACCTGTATTTAGAAACCTTTAGTTTCTTTTAGGTTTATTCTGTTGTGTTTGATCGTTTTTTGTCATGAAGTCCTCGAAACTGCCCTTACACATATGAAAGCAGAATTGGGGACAGTCCTCAAAAGAACCGATACATATAATTCATGAATATATGTATGGGAAGGTTTCGGGACACGTCTCCAAAACTGCCTTTATACATACGAAAATATTGAAAAAAAAAGTATATTTTTCGTATTTTTCACATGTGGATGGGTAGTTTTGGGGATAGTCCTCAAAACTACCCATACACATGAGAAGGCAGATTTGGGGACAGTCGTTAAATGAACCGATACATATAATTCATGAATATATGTATGGGAAGCTTTCGGGACAGGTCCCCAAAACTGCCTTTATACATACGAAAATATTGAAAAAAATGTATATTTTTGGTATTTTTCACATGTGTATGGGCAGATTTGGGGACAGTCCTCGAAAGGACCGATACGTATACGAAATCGATGTACGTAAGGGTAGTTTTTCGGACTGTCGCCGAAAATGCCGTTACACAAATGGAATATTGGAAAAAATGTATATTTTTTGCATTTTTCATTAACGTAAGGGCAGTTTTGAGGACACTCCCTTTATCTGCTACTTTATCGTTTTTATGTGTATCTTCGTTAAATTTGATTTTTTTCCCTAATCCCTTGGAGAGACCACTCAGAATGCCCTTCCAGGCATTTTTGTAAGAACGAAAATGGGATTTGAAATTGTCCCCAAAACTGCCCCGCTACATATATATAGAAATATATTCCTTCATAATCGACGTATTACGTGAGGGCATATTTTCTAGATATTCTAACGTAGCGTATTACAGACTTTTTCCCTGCCTCAATCGTGATACTATATCGTTAATATTTTCGAATAATAACTAAACGAGTGAGAAATAAATTTGCACAGTGGATTATACTTATTCAAGATAGACACAGGTTATATTGTGACGTGAATATATAGCGAGTAAAAATTACTGGTACTTCAGTGCACCATTTCTTATAAAATCAGGGGTAAATTATTAATAGCCTTAATTATTCATATTTTTGTATTAACCTGTAGACATTGATGACGACGAGCTTATTATCAAATTAATTGTTAAAAAAACAATTGATTAATATTATAACCTGTACGAGCGCAACCTCTTATTTTTATTTATTGTCGATATATTCAACCTTATCTATTAACTAATTTTCCCTTCACCTCTAAAACTATTCATCTAATAATCAATAACTGACTTTGATAAGAATCTTATTTTTTATTTGGATTATTAATTTATTTATCAATAGTTAAGCATTCAATTCGTAATCGTATTTTTTGTGATTCGACCGTGGCTGAGGTTTTAAGATTTAAAGACACGTATGTATTTATTATATTCCTGAAAATCGTTTATTTTATATTTGTCATAATTTTTATTAAAGCAATTTTCGAACAATTACATATTTTTAATTTGGCAGAGTTTCTAAGGAAAAATTCTTTTTCTAGGATAAAAAATCCTCTAAAAGCGTGGGTCGCATAAGTGGTATAAATTAGTTTTATCGTAATAATTTTGCAGATCCTAATTTTCCCTTCACCTTGTTTTGTTTTATCGATTTTTCCTACAAGCTCAGTATAAATATTAATGTGGTGTCTAGTTACCCGTCCGGTTCTTTTTTTTTACCGATGACGGGCTAGGGATTATTCATCTACCGTGCTTCTTTTCCTTAATATTGAGTAAGTATTTTAATATAATATTAACGTAGAGGATATATATGTATTTTTTTCTTAGCTTGATTATTCATTAATTATTTTATTATTATTATTTTTGGGACATTACTGAATCTCTGATTAAAGATAGGTTTACTTATTAACTAGAGTTTAAGAATGTAAATGTCATTCATACGTTGCATCCAGTCCAAACGAGCCATAACTGGGATCTTATTTTAACGCCGGGGGGGGGGGGGGGGGGGGGGATCTTTAATGCTATCTTACGTTCTCTTGGATATATATATTTTTGTTGAAAAGATTATTTATTAAATGTGAAGGAAGAAACTGTACATGAAAATCTTCTCCGGTTCCTATCTTTCTCTTACGCTTTTCTAAAACACGTGGAAGACATTTAATGTGGGTGTTCAATATTTATTCCGCGAAGTGATCATGGCTACTCGGGAAATGTTTGGGCTGCGGCGGCCATTAGGTCGCTCGCTCCAGTCTGGTAGAGCTTAGTAGGCGAGAGAGAGATAGAGAGCCTTGGCGTGTCAAGCGTCTAAGGTCCCCTTTCCCTCCTCCGTTCTTTCTCGCTCATACCGTCCTAATCGGGACGCCGTTATTCACCCGCGTCTTTCGGTCGCTTTTAGTGTGCGAAAATGTGTTCTACATATTTTTTCTCCATCTTTACGTTATGACTACGATTTCTGTCTTTCCTTTGAGTATTATTTTATTTGTTACTCGGTCGCTTCAAAACATATATCTTTTACATTATTTTCTCGAATTGTAGTCCTGGTTTGTAGTTATTGCAGTTAATTATCCCTTTACTTCGCGTTGAATTTTGATTTTTTGTTTAGACTCCTCATTATACTTGTCATTATACTTCTCATTATACTCACGATACTTGTGAGATACGCGGATTGTTTAGACTCAATCTCTATCTCGCGTATGATAGTCGATTCCTGCCGTACACAAATCAGGCTTGCGGTGACGTGGACGATGGTGGGGGGGGGGGGGGTTTCTTACGTTCGGGGCCGGTCGACTTTAGTTCATTACTCATCATCTCTTCGAGCCTTCATCGTCGCAAAAGTTTTCTTATTCTTTGATCATGATCTCTATGTATCCGCGAGTTTACCGCGCAATGCCGCCCGCTTTTCAGTGTGAGGTGGTGCACGTGTCTTATCATGGAAGTGTTTTTGTACGCGACACGATGAACCAGCTCGCGTTTAAGGACCTGAATTCGACCCTGGAACAAGTATATCTTAGTGGAGAAGGACATGAGGAAATTCCTGTTGAATTGCAACATCTGAGGGTTGGATTGGCAATCGTGGTGGTTTATCCCTGGAGCGCAGTGAGGGCGGAAATTATTTCGTTCAACCCTGACGACGGATTTTCGCAAGTACTAATAGTCGACACCGGGGAGCTGGCTTCTTCAGAACTCGAGAAGATGTATTTTTCCTCGGTAATGATATTGACCGTTCCTCCGCTGGTGCGGGAATGCAACATTCACGGCGTGACGGGTATCAATAGCCCCTTTCTCGCACTTTATTTGGAGGATGCCTGCGCGGGAGAACTGCTAGCGAGACTTCGAGGAAACAACACTGCGGCTGTCCTCAACGTGAGCCTAGTGAACGAAATGAGGGAAGATGTGGGATCTATCGTTCGTGGGTCCCTGGGGATCGATCGCATTCGGCTACTGTCCGGTGCAGACGCTTGCCAAATTGATTCTATGCTTTGCGGGAATAGGTCAATCTTGTGTATTTTGAACCGTGGAACACGATAGAACCCTCAGAATCAAGCATGGAGTGGCGGAATGTTAGCAAATCTACGTTTGATCGCAAAATTTTCGTCGATTCTGTCGATCAGCTACGCATTCGGCTACTGTCCGGTGCAGACGCTTGCCAAATTCATTCTATGCTTTGCGGGAATAGGTCGATCTTGTGTATTATGAACCGTAGAACACGATAGAACCTTCAGACTTAAGCATGGACGGGCGGAAAGTTATCAAATCGACGTTTGAACGCATAATTTTCGTCGATTTTGTCGATCAGCCACGCATTCGGCTACTGTCCGGTGCAGACGCTTGCCAAATTGATTCTATGCTTTGCGGGAATAGGTCAATCTTGTGTATTATGAACCGTAGAACACGATAGAACCTTCAGACTTAAGCATGGACGGGCGGAAAGTTATCAAATCGACGTTTGAAAGCAAAATTTTCGTCGATTTTGTCGATCAGCGACTCATTCGGCTACTTTCCGGTGCAGACGCTTGACAAATTCATTCTATGCTTTGCGGGAATAGGTCAATCATGTGTATTTTGAACCGTAGAATACGATAGAACCCTTAGAATCAAGCATAGAGTGGCGGAATGTTAGCAAATCTACGTTTGAACGCAAAATTTTCGTCGATTTTGTCGATCAGCCACGCATTCGGCTACTGTCCGGTGGAGACGCTTGGCAAATTGATTCTATGCTTTGCGGGAATAGGTCAATCTTGTGTATTTTGACCCGTAAAACACGATAGAACCTTCAGAATTAAGCATGGAGTGGCGGAAAGTCAGCAAATCCACGTTTGAACGCAACATTTTCGTCGATTTTGTCGATCAGCCACGCATTCGGCTACTGTCCGGTGCAGACGCTTGCCAAATTGATTCTATGCTTTGCGGGAATAGGTCAATCTTGTGTATTTTGAACCGTAGAACACGATAGAACTTTCAGAATTAAGCATGGAGGTGCGGAAAGTTAAAAAATCCTACGTTTGAACGCAAAACGTTCGCATTATTTTCGTCGATTTTGCCACGCATTCGGATACTCTCCGGTGCAGACACTTGCCAAATTGATTCTATGCTTTCCGGGAATAGGTGAATCTTGTGTGTTTTGAACCGTAGAACACGACAGAACCTTCAGAATTAAGCATGGAGGGGCAGAAAATGAGCAAATCTACGTTTGAACGCAAAATTTTCGTCGATTTTGTCGATCAGCCACGCATTCGGCTACTTTCCGGTGCAGACACTTGACAAATTGATTCTATGCTTTGCGGGAATAGGTTAATCTTGTGTATTTTGAACCGTAGAACACGATA
This sequence comes from Pimpla rufipes, assembly GCA_963932165.1. Classification (NCBI taxonomy): domain Eukaryota; kingdom Metazoa; phylum Arthropoda; class Insecta; order Hymenoptera; family Ichneumonidae; genus Pimpla; species Pimpla rufipes. The sequence continues at coordinate 6,491,962 of OZ010634.1, forward strand.
GAACCCTCAGAATCAAGCATGGAGTGACGGAATGTTAGCAAATCTACGTTTGAACGCGAAATTTTCGTCGATTTTGTCGATCAGCCACGCATTCGGCTACTTTCCGGTGCAGACGCTTGCCAAATTAATTCTATGCTTTGCGGGAATAGTTCAATCTGGTGTATTTTGAATCGTAGAACACGATAGAACCTTCAGAATTAAGCATGGAGGGACGGAAAGTTAGAAAATCTACGTTTGAACGCAACATTTTCGTCGATTTTGTCGATCAGCCACGCATTCGCCTACTTTCCGGTGCAGACACGTGACAAATTGATTCTATCAGGATTCAGAAGTCAGGATTTCAGGATTCAGGATTTAGGATTCAGGATTCAGGATTCAGCATTCAGGATTCAGGATTCAGGATTCAGGATTCAGGATTCAGGATTCAGGGTTCAGGATTTCAGGATTCAGGATTCAGGATTCAGCATTCAGCATTCAGGATTCAGGATTCAGGATTCAGGGTTCAGGATTTCAGGATTCAGGATTCAGGATTCAGCATTCAGGATTCAGGATTCAGGATTCAGGATTCAGGATTCAGGATTCAGGATTCAGGGTTCAGGATTTCAGGATTCAGGATTCAGGATTCAGGATTCAGGATTTAGGAAACAGGATTCAGGATTCAGGTTTCAGGATTCACGATTCACGATTCACGATTCACGATTTGAGGATTCAGGATTCAGGATTCAGGATTCAGGATTCAGGATTCAGGATTCAGGACTCAGGATTCAGGAATCGGATACAGGATTCAGGATTCAGGATTCAGCATTCATTCGTCGGAAATCGACTTTTTACGTGCATTTCGGTGAAATGCAGTGAGAAACGATGAAAAACAGTCGTCCCGACCGCGCATTTACGCAAAAACGTCGTTCTTGCGTCGTAGCGAGATTTACGTGTTTCGCGCGTTTGCGCTTGACGCCACCATAAGTTTTCGTCGAAAATCGACTCTTTACGTGCATTTCGGTGAAATGCAGTAAGAAACGATAAAAAACAGTCGTCCCGACCGCGCATTCACGCAAAAACGTCGTTCTCGCGTCGTAGCGAGATGTACGTGTTTCACGCGTTTGCGCTTGACGCAACCATAAGTTTTCGTCGAAAATCGACATTTTGCATGCATTCCGGTGAAATGCATGTGTTCTAACGATGCAAAGCGATGCATTTGAACAAAATAAACGTTCTTGACACGCGGCTAGCGAGGTAACATGCGTGCAACCCGCACAAAACGCGATGCCTTGATTTTGGTGTCTGACGTTTTTTCGTTCGCGGCATCGGTGACAAACGTGTTTTAACGATGCAAAACGATGCATTTGCACAAAATAAAGGTTTTTGACACGCGGCTGCCAAGGTTGCATACGTGCAACGCGCGCAAAACGCGATGGCTCGATTTGGCTGTCTGACGATTTTTCGCTTGCGGCATCGTTGCCAATCGTGTTCTAACGATGCAATACGATGCATTTGAGCAAAAAAAAAAGGTTTTTGACACGCGGCTACCGCGGTAACATGCGTGCATCGCGCGCAAAACGCGATCTCTCGATTTGGGTGTCTCACGATTTTTCGTTCGCGGCATCGGTGCCAAACGTGTTTTAACGATGCAAAACGATGCATTTGCACAAAATAAACGTTTTTGACACGCGGCTACCGCGGTAACATGCGTGCAACCCGCGAAAAACGCGATTTCTCGATTTGGGTGTCTGACGATTTTTCGCTCGCGGCATCGGTGCCAAACGTCTTTTAACGTTCCAAAACGATGCATTTGTACAAAATAAACGTTGTTGACATGCGGCTACCGCGGTAACATGCGTGCATCGCGCGCAAAAGGCGATATCTCGATTAGGTTGTCTGACGATTTTTGGCTCGCGGCATCGGTGCCAAACGTGTTTTAACGATGCTAAACGATGCATTTGCACAAAATAAACGTTTTTGACACGCGGCTACCGAGGTTTCATGCGTGCATCGCGCTCAAAACGCGATATCTCGATTTGGTTGTCTGACGATTTTTCGCTCGCGGCATCGGTGCCAAACATCTTTTAACGTTGCAAAACGGCGCATTTGCACAAAATAAACGTTTTTGACATGCCGCTACCGCGGTACCATGCGTGCAACGCGCGCAAAACGCGATGCCTTGATTTGGGTGTCTGACGATTTTTCGCACGCGGCATCGTTGCCAATCGTGTTCTAACGATGCAAAACGATGCATTTGAACAAAATAAACGTTCTTGACATGCGGCTACCGAGGTAACATGCGTGCAACGCGCGCAAAACGCGATGGCTCGATTTTGGTTTCGGACGATGTTTCGCTCGCGGCATCGTTGCTAATCGTGTTCTAATGATGCAAAACGATGCATTTGCACAAAATACACGCTTTTGACACGCGGCTACCAAGGTTGCATGCGTTCAACGCGCGCAAAACGCGATGCCTCGATTTGGGTCCCTGACGATTTTTCGCTCGTGGCAACGTTGCCAAACGTGCCACGCAAAAACGTCGTTCTTGCGTCGTAGCGAGATGCACGTGTTTCGCGCGTTTGCGCTTGACGCCACCATAAGTTTTCGTCGAAAATCAACTTTTTACGAACATTTCGGTGAAATGCAGCGAGAAACGATGAAAAACAGTCGTCCCGACCGCGCATTCACGCAAAAACGTCGTTCTTGCGTCGTAGCGAGATGCACGTGTTTCACGCGATTGCGCTTGACGCCACCATACGTTTTCGTCGAAAATCGACTTTTTACGTGCATTTCGGTGAAATGCAGTGAGAAACGATGAAAAATAGTCGTCCCGATCGCGCATTCACCCAAAAACGTCGTTCTTGCGCCGTAGCGAGATTTACGTGTTTCGCGCGTTTGCGCTTGACGCAACCATAAGTTTTCGTCGAAAATCGACATTTTGCATGCATTTCAGTGAAATGCAGTGAGAAATGATGAAAAACAGGCGTCCCGACCGCGCATTCACGCAAGAACGTCGTTCTTGCGTCATAGCGAGATGCAAGAGTTTCGCGCGTTTGCGCTTGACGCCACCATAAGTTTTCGTCGAAAATCGACTCTTTACGTGCATCAGCCACGCATTCGGCTACTTTCCGGTGCAGACACTTGACAAATTAATTCTATGCTTTGCGGGAATAGGTCAATCTTGTGTATTTTGAATCGTCGAACACGATAGAACCCTCAGAATCAAGCATGGAGGGGCGGAAAGTTAGCAAATCGACGTTTGAACGCAAATTTTTCGTCGATTTTGTCGATCAGCCACGCATTCGGCTACTGTCCGGTGCAGACGCTTGCCAAATTGATTCTATGCTTTGCGGGAATAGGTCAATCTTGTGTATTTTGAACCGTAGAACACGATAGAACCTTCAGAATTGAGCATGGAGGGGCGGAAAGGTAGCAAATCGACGTTTGAACGCAAATTTTCCCGATGGCCCGACGGTCGCGGCTAGTCGATCCATGCGTGGAATCCCTTAAGGAGTTACGTGCACAAACGTCCCCAGGGGTGAGTTTTCCACGGGAAGGGTGGGAGCGGCGAAATCGGTGGGGGCGAAAATGTCGAGCTGTTAAATCGAGATGAATTTGAAAACCATTTTCGATGCTCTAAGTGCATCCCTTACAGAGTAACGTGGGCAAACGTCCACAGGGGTGAGTTTTCCACGGGAGGGGTGGGAGCGGAAAAATCGGTGGGGGCGAAAATGTAGAGCCGTTAAATCGAGATGAATTTTAAGACCATTTGCGATGCTCCAAATGCATCCCTTACAGAGTAACGTGGGCAAACGTCCACAGGGGTGAGTTTTTCACGGGAAGGGTGGGAGCGGCAAAATTGTTGGGGGCGGAAATGTCGAGCCGTTAAATCGAGATGAATTTTAAGACCATTTGCGATGCTCCAAATGCATCCCTTGCAGAATTACGTGGGCAAACGTCCACAGGGTGAGTTTTCCACGGGAGAGTTGGGAGCGGCAAAATCGGTGGGGGCGGAAATGTCGAGCCGTTAAATCAAGATGAATTTTAAGACCATTTGCGATGCTCCAAATGCATCCCTTGCAGAATTACGTGGGCAAACGTCCACAGGGGTGAGTTTTCCACGGGAGGGTTGGGAGCGGGAAAATCGGTGGGGGCGGAAATGTCGAGCCGTTAAATCAAGATGAATTTTAAGACCATTTGCGATGCTCCAAATGAATCCCTTGCAGAATTACGTGGACAAACGTCCACAGGGATGAGTTTTCCACGGGAGGGGTGGGAGCGGCAAAATCGGTGGGGGCGGAAATGTCGAGCCGTTAATTCAAGATCAATTTAAGGACCATCTGCGATACCCTAAGTGCATCGCTTCCCGAGGTACGCGAGTTAATGTCCTCGGGGGTGAGTTTTTCTGAATAATTCTTGGGGCGGAAAAATCGAGTTCGGATCATCCCCTAGAGTAACGCGGGGTTGGAAAATTAACGTTATTATTTTTGGTTTAGTTGAGTGAATCTTGATAGTGGTAAGCAGCGGTAGCAATCCCCACTTCTATCCCCACTCCTGCCCCCACTTCTATCGCCAATAAGAGTGGGAGCCGCACTGTATAATGTTATCAGCGTAATGCGGGACTTGGCATCAGTCGCTTTACGTCTGTCGTTAGAAGCAGAGCATCCGCTGAGGTACAATTTATACGGCATACTATAAGATTTTTGCTTCCTCATAGAGGAAGCTTGGTTTTCATGAAATTTTTTTTTCGAGATTTTCATGTCAGTATGCTTAGAATATATATATGTGTGTGTGTGTGTGCGTGTGTGGGGCCTCGAAAATTCAGTCGCCTCTCACTCAGTAACCGTTCGAGCGATCGGGCTCAATTTTAGTACGCAAGTAGAGTAGTTGTCCCCCTTTAAATCTTGCGATTATTACAAAAACAAGTATAGTAATTAAGATTTTATGGAATTTTTAATTTGTTGAAAACCGGCTAATTATTTTGGCTGATTATTTTTTGTACTGTATGGTATTGATTTTTTATAATAATAACATTTCCACCTCCTCTGGTACGGGTGCGTTCCGGGGGTCGGAGCGAGTTCCCGATTTTTCGTCAGGTCTTTATAGTCGAAACAACAATCCGAAACAAAAATAAATGAGATCTCGAAAGTTGATTTCACATAAAAATAACAAGATTTCATCCCCCGGTAAGGCTGCGGGACATTGATATAAAATCGGGAACTCGCGTATCTGATTTTCATATTTATTCATTCAGAAATTCCAAGAACTAATACGAAGAACGCGTTTTTACAGATTACCAATTCGATTGGAAAAGATTGTACGAAAAGTAAGTATTATCGATTGAATTAATTAATCAATATCATCATAACCCTAAAGGCCTCAATACTAATGAATTGTTCGTTTCAGTGATCAAAACAGAATCGCCGAATATACATAATTGTAAGTACTCTATTTTACGTGACTTGTTATTATACCACGCGCGATCCCCAAAGCTACAGCAAAGCATTTTCTTGTATCTTCCTTGATCTATCTGTTTGTTTACTTGATGGTGTATTCTCGAGGTTACACATTCCCGGTATACACTTCCTATTCTATTCTATCTCTGATGTAAGGGTTGAAGAATAATAGAGAAAGTCAGGTATAGCGTGTTACGGAGAGATTTATTTAATTTCGACGCCTCGCGTCAATACAGCACGGGACCCTGCGACGAACTGCCGCTTGCGAGAAGCGTACTTACGACGCTTCTCTCTCTCTCTCTCGGCGTATGACCACGCAAGTCAATATTCGGCTATCGGTGGCTATCCGTCACCTCGTATACAAAAGTCTCACACTGAGCACTTTTCACAACTGACGCCTGGTTTCTTGTTCACAGATGTGATCACGGAGAGTGTAGACGGAGTCGTCACATGTGAGTATTTTTTATCACCCCGGAATCCCCGCTCCTCCACGGCGCAATCGATAGGGCGATGTATTATACGATGGCGGAAAAGCATCACGAGTACTCTTGACTTTATCGTATCAAACACAAAAAATAAATTTCGTATCTAAGTTACTAGCTGGTAATTTTTTCTTATTTCAGTAAAATCAACGTGCATTGCGAGGGCAAGATTTTTCACCATGATTTCTTTTCGTCCTCAAAGGTCTTCGCCCTACGGAAACCAAATCAACCGGTCGCCCTGGCGTTCCGAAAAGATGTAAGTATTCTCATTCTACTCTCACACAGGAAACGGAAGTCCTTATTAATATTAATATTTCTATTATAAATTATCGTATTTTAGTTCTCTCTAGTCGGAAAGGGTACCGTTACGAACAGAGTGATGTTCGTCGCCGCTCATATTAACTCCACGATCCAAGCGGTATCGGCGTCGGTGAAGTTATTAATTAGCAGCACCGAAGACGCCGATAAGCCGTTGATCGTAGTTACGAGCACGACGAGGCGCGTCAAGGGATCGACATCGTGAGTACATTTATTAATTTACCTCGGCGTTGCCCTCGTATAAAATCGACCGATTGAACGGAGCCGAAAGTCGCCGAATTGCTCCGAGCCCTCTCGCGCCTATGCGCGGCAAACTAACTTTCTTTACTTAAATTTTATGTGTTACATTTCAAGGGTTGAAGATTTCTACAGGAAACTGGAAGCTGACTTGATGGCCACGCCAGGGGAGAAAGTATTAAAGGAGTAAGTATTAAGTGGTTCGTTGGTCGTTATTCCTTGCCCTTTCTTCCAGCCTTCTTGGCTTTTGACCCTTCTTTAATACGATCCCGTCTATTTCAGAGACGAGCAAGAGGTGGCTCTGAAACCGCCATTGATACTTTTACCGGAGGCCGAGAGTGAAGAACCGTACGTATTAACAATTTGAAATCATGTACATTGAAATGCCATAAAAATATGTCGACAAACCAACGTTCTATACTTAAATTTTATTTGTTACATGTCAAGAGCCGAGAATCGAGATTCTATGGACGAGGTCGAAGAAAATCCGTAAGTATCAAGTCCTTCGTTGGTCGTTATTCCTTGCCCTTTCTTCCAGCCTTCATGGCTTTTGACCCTTCTTTAATACGATCCCGTCTATTTCAGAGACGAGCAAGAGGTGGCTCTGCCACTGCCAGTGATACGGTTACCGGAGGCCGAGAGTGAAGAACCGTACGTATTAACAATTTGAAATCATGTACATTGAAATGCCATAAAAATATGTCGAAAAACCAACGTTGTTTACTTAAATTTTATTTGTTACATGTCAAGAGCCGAGAATCGAGATTCTATCGACGAGGTCGAAGAAAATCCGTAAGTATCAAGTCCTTCGTTGGTCGTTATTTCTTTTTAAATCAGTTTCTAGAATTGTTATCAATTAACGAGAAGTAAATAGAATATAATCATTGTTGTAGACTTAATAACAGCAAGGGCTCTGAGGAGATGGTGTTATGGTAGGTTACCTCGAAGGCTTAAATACGTTCTAAGCCTTTGAAATAATGCTGAAATCGTAATAAATAGGATGACTAATTGTTTCATTACAGCTCTCTAGTGTCTCGATGTTCAGAACAAAAATTTGCGGCCGTAAACATCTTGAACACTTCAATGCCGTCCATTATGTGAGTCATATCTTATTTCCGTATTCGGGCAGATTCCAGAATATAATTCCACTTATTGAAATAAATAAATCTTACATGTTCAGGACGAACGTATCTGGTGCATCCGCCATTTACGAGCTTCGTCTGCCGATCCCTCAAAATCAGCTTCAGGCCAGGTATCTTTTTCATTTATTGGTACTCGATATTAATTTGAACTTATAGTTGAGAACAATCTCTTTCCACAGTTTCCAGCGCGCACAGGACGGGCAGAACGCCGCGACATCGACGCCCGTGAGTAACATTGACAAGTCTTACAAAAATACAGTCCATTGAGCCTGCAAGCTAAAAACACGTTTAAACTTTGTTTTTTCTTTGTGGCTTCATCTTGTCACATTTTAGATGCAAGACCAGACCAAACAGGGACGAGCAGACGGTGAACGGTACACGACAATAACCGTATGTTATCACGAGACAATGTTTTGGGAAATTATCCGTCGAGGAGATAGAATTGAATCTGGGAAATACATACTTTGACTATTTAAATTTTCCGCCTTATTTGTAGCCATCGAAGGAATTATTTCCCAACATGGGGGAAATGTCTTCGTGGTCGTCGGAGGTTCGGTCCCTGGCCAGGTTCTTATCATGGAGCGATGTGGCGGACGTCGCGGCGAAGAACTGCTTGGTAGACGACGCCGTCAATTTCTTGATGGAGGTGGAATCGGCGTCGCTACGTACGGTTAACCTCTCCGTCCACGTCGTGCCATTTATGGTTTTAACGACGCTGACGGCAGAGAATACGAGAAACGCCGCACTCGTCAAGATAAATAACGATCGGCTGTGCGAAATAAACCGCAAATACAAGCTATTCTATATGTGTGGGGGAACAAGGAAGTACGTATTTCATAGAATTCAAAATTGCAGCGCCGCTCCGGCCTCTGCAAAATTATAATTTGCATTAATCTGCTCTTATAATTCCAGCCACTACACAGGATATCTTTTCTGTCGAAACGGCAACAAAACGTAAGTATTAACAAGCAAATAAAAAAATGTCGATTGGTGCGCATGCAAAGTGCGCGCGCACTTTGCATGCAGGTGTGTGAAAAAAATGTATTAATGAGTGTTCTTTTTTGTTTTTCAGAAACTGCGTAATTTACGACAGCCTCCCGCAACATTTGCCTACTGGGGTGCGGGCCACGATCGAAAAGAATATACGGACCGCTATTCCGAATCTCGATTGCATACGAGTGAGTTCGTAGATAGAGAGATTAAAATCACAGGGTTAACGTAAGGTCATATAATTCATTCATATGATTCTTTCAGGAATTAAGATCGCTGGTTCAAAGAGATGTAAACGCATGTGGATTACACCAATGTATGTTCGTTGCCCGGCTGTCGCGAGTATTTTAAATATCCATATTAAAAAAATACTGTAGTATCATTGATTCATGACGCTGAAAATAGCAAACGGAGGAAACAGATCGGCGCTGTAAAAACGTCCCAGTGCCGAATCAGCTCGCGCCGAAACGTAACGTACCCCAAATAAATGATTTTCGATATAATTCCACTTTCAGAAACTTCTCCATGATATATTTGTTGGGGGTCACCTTGAGACCAACGAGATGTTTTCGTACGACGAGGTGACGGAGTACCGCGAGATCGCGATGAAGCGGATATCGTACGTGATGGTAAGACATTTTATCAAAACTTTTGAAGTAGCGTTTCGCCGAAAATGCAGGGACTAAATTCTGTATGCATTATGAAATGTTCTAGATAAATCGTCCGTCCCTCTTGCGAGGAGAAGATGTTAATGTTCCGAAGAGAGTCTCCATAATAGAGCCTTCCGGAAAGGAAATCTCAGAAACAGTCAGGGTGGCTGACCCGGCGGAATCGAAGGGTTATTTGTCAGCTGCCCTGAAAAAGCAAGACGAACTCAAAACGTAAGTAGTAACCTATGAAAGACGAATTTCCTTGTGTTCAAATTCTTCACTTCATTAATTATTCTGTTAATAGGGAAAGATCAACTTCAATGTGTATGAGCAAGCCAGAGTGAGTAAAAACCCAATTAGTGAATATTCTGACAGTCTTTTACAATCGTTCGCTAACGATTTTTTAATGAACTTACTATCCTAACAGGATCTCGGAAAAGCGATGCACAAGAAAATTGAGCTTCGACGATAGAGAAGGGCCAATTAAAAAAAGACCGTATTTAACACCAAAGAAGAATGTTGAGTGCCCTAGATGCTCCGCGAGTTTTATAAACCGTCAAAATATGCTGCGACACCTACGTAACCAACACACAAACCCGCAGTTTACGTGCAAACAGTGCGGACGAAAGTTCCGACGATTAGACAACTTAAAGATACACGGAAAGACACAGCATCGATGAAAAAATAAAAAGACAAAAAAAAAAGAAAACAAAGGGTCAACGAAAAAAAAAACCTCGGGGCACTTCCCGAGGAATCGTCGAGCGACGAGCTGGAGCGAGCACACGTGAAGCCCGAGCGTAGCGACAGGAGCCCGAAATTGGACCAACGACAGCGATTTTCCGCCGAACATCCCGCGGACGTTGGACTCGACGCCGGAAGATTTTGTAGCGACGGGTGAGCCCCGCCGCGCGGCGTCACGTTAATATTTATTTGTTTGTCGTCCCTTTTCCGGTCCTTCTGACCAACCGCCGCCGCGGGTCTTGCCAAGCCCGCGGTAAATAATAATATAAAAACGAAGCGAAGGTACGCGACGGCCGTGTCGACAGGTCTCTCGCACGTCGTCCGCCGCGCTGAGACCCTCGCGCCCGGGCGCCGATTTCCGCATCCCGCCCACGAGGTTTGGGATGGGGAAATTAGACAGCCGGGACAGCGCGAGACACGCCGGGAGAGGCCTGCGCGACCGGGCGGTCCTGCGGTAAATCGCGCGCGTGAAAACGACCACGCGAACGGTCGTACGGTCGTGGGAAGTCGCCCGTCTCGGCTGGTATATTTTGTTACCGGTCGGGACGTAAAATAGTAGAATCAGTGTGCGAGAACGGGGACGATGCGCGTCTGTATAATTGTGCCCTATTTTCTGTTTGTTACCTGTGTCCGATTTTTGCGATCGTCTCCCGTTCCGCCGCGAGTGTGAGCGTGTGAGTGTGTGTGTGGCGAGGGCCGCGGCGTGCGCGGTGACTCGCGACCTTGCGAGGTCCGGCGTGTTTAACGCCGAGCGACGGACACGGGAAATAATTCATATTTTGTTCAACCACATGCAGTTGCGGGAATCCTAATTTAATTGATCTTCTTTGTTTGTTAATGTCTTAAATAAATTGCATTGTTAATTCCCGCAAATTTGAATCCTAAGTGAATTATTATTTATTATTTGACCATCCCGAGATCGCCGACACATGAATCCCGCCACTCTACAATCTCGACGGCTGCGGCTAGTCCGGCAAACGCAGCTTGGTCCGTCAATACCGCGAGTTCTTCCCGGCGCGAAAGCGCCTGGCGCCCATGGGAAAATAACGGGAAGAGCTCGCCGGACTTTACCCTTGTAGAGCTTGTTTTGTTAAATGACTTGGGAAAAGCTACTACAATACATACCAGCGTTTGTGTGAAACCGGCTCTGTAATGCCCAATAATGCTAACGCAGGGCACCTCGAAACGCTCGTATAGCAAGAAACGAGGAAATTATTTTCCTCGTTTTCGACGCTTTCAATTCGCGAAGTGGCCCGGCGTTTAAATTTGTCGTACGGGATGGTACAGAGGACACTGCGAACCGAGCGGATGCACGCGTAACATTACACTCGTGTGCAGAGGTTGAGACTCGATGATTATCCAGCGAGATTGGAATTTTGTCGTTGGCTTCTGCAGCGCCACGAAGAAAATCCACATTTTTTACAGAATGTGCTATTTACGGATGAGACAACATTTGGACGGACAGCGACGTGGAACTACCACAACAATCATTTCTGGGCCCAAGAAAATCCCAACGTCACCATAGCGTTCAATACGCAACAGCGATTTTCTGTGAACCTGTGGGCGGGTATTGTCGGTGATTGTGTGGTAAGTTCTGTTGAATAAAGTTACGATAGTTTCTGAATACATATGTAATTACACAGTTTTTTGCTTTCATCGTTTTAGGTGGGACCTTTTGAAATTGACGGAACGTTGACCAGCCATAAATATCTGGATTTCATCAGACGCTGTCTAAGAAGGCTGTGTTTGCGTGCCGGTCTCACCCGAGATGAATATGCTGGAGTTTGGCTGCAGCATGACGGTGCACCGGCCCACACCAGTAATAACGTTCAAGCTCTGCTTCGAAGAAATTTTCCGAGGCGATACATAGGAAGAGGGGGAATTAGGAACTGGCCACCAAGGTCTCCAGACTTAAACCCCCTTGATTTCTTTCTCTGGGGTCATGTCAAAAGCGTTGTGTATCGTACGCCAATAGCGACTCGAGAGGAGTTTGAGCAGCCTATCGACCAAGCCTTTCGCTCTATCACTGCAGAAATGGTGGACAACTGTGTTCGCGGTCTTCTTCTACGAGTACGATGCTGCATTGAGATGGGAGGAGGCCATTTCGAGCACCTGATTCATTAATTAAATATTAATAGCTAATTATTATTGTATAGCCAGCGTTCGAGTTTTCTAGTCGATTCATGTACTTCACTTTCATTATTATCACTTTTTTTATTCTTTTATTCGATTTTATACGTTTGTTACAGTACAATTCGTGTTTTCGCGATCCGTATTCCTGTAAACAAATTTACAAATTACGGTAAGTAAAACCTTGTCGAAGCCATGCGGCATGAAGATAATAATGAAGATCAAGCTGACCTTTTAGTCCATTAAAGGTTTCCACCGAAGATTTAATTAGATTTTTAGATTTTTTTTTATGTATTGCGATCTGTAACTCAGCCTCATTTGGGTTCAATCAGCGACGGACAGACTTCGTTGTCATTGGTCAAATCGATCAAATCAAAGAGTAGTGCGCTCGAGGAGAAAGCATTTGGAAAAAATGTATCATGCTGTGTGTGATACTTCTTTCGTTTTCAGCGACAACAGGGGCCGGGGACAATGCTGGGATATCATACTTTACTACTTCAGCTTCGTTGAAGTTGCTCGCAACTTACGTTCAATCTTAACTAAATGCTTTCAATTTCTTGCTGGCGGAATCGGGAACGTGAAAGCGTCATTTTCGTACTGGTTTTGCATCACTCTACTTGATTTCAACTTTCTCTCAAGTTACGCTCGACTTACTCTCAACGTACGAACCAACTCGAAAAATGCAATTTAGAGATCCTGCCCGACTTGATTAACATTCGATGTAGGATAATTACCAATTGTTTCTTGTATGGAATTAGTTTGCATAACGTAAGTAATAGAGATTCCGATTGTACAAGATGTTTTAGATTCCTGCGCACTGGCGGACTTGCATGCACCGCAGCTTCATCCTTTTTGGTCATTACGAATCGATCTGCTTACTCTCAACTTACGTTCAACATACCTTCAACTTACAGGACAAATCACGCCAAACTGGAGAATGAAATTCGAATTTCACTCTGGCAGCATCGCGAACGTGAAAAATTGATACAACACTAGTTTCGCATCGCTCTACTTGATATCAATTGACTCTCAACTTACGCTCAAGTTACTCTCAACTTACACTGAACTTATCGTCAACGTACAATCAATTCAAAAAATTATATCTAGAGATCCTGCCCGACGTGATCAACATTCATTGTAGGTTAATTACCGATCGGTTCTCTTATAGAATGAGTTTGCACGACGTCAGTCGTTCATATAATCAGAGGCGTCAACTACTGTACAAGATGCTTCAGGATCTTGCTGACTGGCAGATTTGCAAGTACCGGGTTTTCAAAATTGTCCTCATTCTCCACCGCTCAGATTGCTCTTAACTTACCCTCAACTTACCCTCAACTTACCCTCAACTTACCCTCAACTTACCCTCAACTTACCCTCAACTTACCCTCAACTTACAGGACAAGTCACGTTCAACTGCAGAAACAAAAACTATGATTCGTGATCGAATGCATTTCGTTTCCTGGTATTCATTTCTCCAGTTAGGCGTGAGATGTCCAGTGAGTTGAGAGTGAATTGAGTGCAAGTTGAGCATAAGTCGAGAGCAAGCAAAGTGATGCAGAACGAAGAAGGATGAATTTCTGGTAGTTGAAAGTCTTACAGTGTTCACAATTCTGAAGCATATTGTACAGTTAGCGCCTCTGTTTGTATGAATCGACGGACGTTGTGCAAACTCATTCTATAAGAGAACCGATAGGAAATTAACCGACAATGAATGTTGATCAAGTCGGGAAGGATCTCTAGATATAATTTTTTGAATTGATTGTACGCTGAGGGTAAGTTCAGTGTAAGTTGAGAGTAACTTGAGCGTAAGTTGAGAGTCAGTTGATATCAAGTAGAGCGATGCGAAACCAGTGTTGTATCAATTTTTCACGTTCGCGGTGCTGCCAGTATTGAATTCAAATTTAACTTCTCCAATTTGGAATAATTTATCCTGTAAGTTGTAGGTATGTTGTACGTAAGTTGAGAGCAAGCAGAGAGCGATTCAGAGCGAACAAAAAGGATGCAGCTTCGGTACTTGCCAGCCCGTCAGTGTCAATTTGGATTTCCTAGTATGATCGGATGATCGAACAAATTAATGGTCCGAACGACGGCCTTGCAAGTCTATCACGTCTCGACCACTAAATAAAATAAGTCATTCACCTTTTCAATAGGCATCCCCAAGATAACTTACCCGAGCTTTCTCACAATTCGGTGCCAGTTGAAAGAAAGTTGAGAATAAATTGACAGAGAGTTAATAGTATGTTGATTGTACATTAACCAGTTTGTCTAAGTGTAGAACAAAGTCCAGGTCATCTCTGCAAGCCTCCCTGCGTCAGTTTGAATTCCCTAATGCGATCGGACGATCAAAGGGGGTGGCCATCCGGAAATTGTCACCCTATATGTAATTTGAGAGGAAGTTCAGCGAAACTTAACAGTAAGTTGAGAATAAGTTGAATAGAGCAAAATAATTAAATAATTGCGACTCAGCACCTACAAGTACGACCGCGTTAAGCCCTCACGGATACTAATCAAACATTTTTCTGTGTACATCAGGTTTGTACACATTGATTATAACTAAGAAAAGCGTTTATTTCGGGTACTTAATAATTATCTCATTCTTTCATACTCTACAGGTCTCGATGTCGTATCAGCGGGCAAAGGTAAGCATTCTATTACTCCGACGACTAATAACTATTTTCTTATTTGCAGGACTTCGGGATCGTACGGAGAATAAGTATCCATTATATTTTGGAACTAGTTTTGCTTCCTCATAGAGGAAGCTTTGTTTTCATGAAAAAATTTTTTTTCGAGATTTTCATGCCAGTATGCTTAGAATCACCTAAAATGTCGAGAAAATTGTTTTAGAAAAAATGTCCGTATGTATGTGTGTGTGTGTGTGTGTGTGTGTGTGTGTGTGTGTGTGTGTGCTGGGCCTCGAAAATTCAATCGCCTCTCACTCAGAAACCGTTCGAGCGATCTGGCTCAAATTTGGCACACAAGTAGAGTAGTTGCCCCTCTTCCAATGGTCAGATTTTTGATAACATATATACAGTCATTAAGATTTTATGTAGTTTTTAATTTGTTGAAAAAAGGGCGTGGTCGCTCTAACTTTCGTAAAAGTTCGACGATTTGGCTAAATAGTTCTTCATAATGGAAGATACGTTCAATGTTGTATGGTATTGAATTTCTACGAAATCGGTAAAGCGGTTCGGATTTTATAGAATTTTGAATTTTCGAAAAAAAAAATATTTTGTTCTAAATCACGTCGAATTTTAACAAATGAACCGAATTGTTGTATAGTGGAAAAACAACATACAGGCCTGCTACGTACGAAATTTGGTGATGATCGGTAAAGTCGTTCGGAATTTACACCATTTTGAATTTTTCAAAAAATGTCGATTTTCGCTATAACTTCCACGAAAGTTAAGAATGTAAGACAAAACTTTGTATCTAATCAAAATTCGATGTAACGGTGTTTGTAACAGAGCTTTCTTTAGTTCAAATAAAAAAAAAGTTGCAAAGTCGAACTTTGCACATTGCTTCCTCATTTATTTTCGTTTTTCACAAAGCTTCCTCTATGAGGAAGCCAAAAATGATAAACAAACTTCTTCATAGAGGTGGCTTTGTGAAAAACGAAAATGAATGAGGAAGCAATGTGCAAAGTTCGACTTTTTTATTTCGCGCTTACAGTTCTCCGATTAAATCAGGTTAGATTAGATCTTGTTTTTATGAAAAAAAAAACAAGAGCAGTTTTCGTGGTGTGGCATCATTTTTTCCTCCTACGCGCAGCCCTCACTGTGCAACACAGATACGTCATCACCCTTTGAAATCTTAAACTGTTTAACTTCGGCGTTGCGTTTTTGTAGACATACGCTCAAAAAAACAAACAATTAAATTTGGAATAGATGGATTATAAATTTAGGCAATCGCAACTATCAATAATGTACTCACCTTCAACAGCGTCGTACGCTCTCGGAGGAATGCGTTTATAGCTTCCCCGGCCTTTTGGGGTCATGCCTTTCAAATTTTTCTCGCCGACAATGATTCTCATTAGTCGACTCGCCAATTTACTGGCATCTTGGCTATAATGCTTGGTCCACCGTTTTAGATCGCTTTTTTTAACATAAATCCCGCTATTTGGGGATAATTCAATCTGGAAAATAAAAAGTTAAATACATAAAACAGTGATTAGCAATGATAATATTAGCAAGCACATTTATGTATCATGTTGTTTTTTAATTTCAGATATGCATAAGGTATACAGCTGAGGTCTCTACTAAGGTATGTATTCATGATATATTTTGGCCTACTACGTCCTTTCGTACCTTCATGTGTCCTGGCATCAACGCCGACGGATAAATGCCTTTCGCAGCACCGGCACATTCTTTGCAAAAATCCTCGACTTCATCATTTTCGTTGTCCTCGCTGTCCTCGCCGTTCTCCACTCCGATGCCCACATTCGGGAAACCCCTGAAGTCGCTTCCTTCACTCCGGGTACCGTCGTCCCCGCCGTCGTCCTCGCCGTTGTCCCCGCCGTCGTCCTCGCCGTTGTCCCCACCGCCGTCCCCGCCGTCGTCCCCACCGCCGTCCCCGCCGTCGTCGCCGTCGTCGCCGTCGTCGTTCCCGCCGTCGACCCCGCCGTCGTTCCCGCCGTCGACCCCGTCGTCCCTTCCGTCGTGCCTGTCGCCCCCGTCGGTGTCCACACTGGGCCCCTCAGGGCGTCCACGCTGGGCCTTATTAAGGATCTCGACAACTGCAATGGAAACAGCAAAATTTACTAATTTTTTAACTATAAATATATGGTTTATGGAAATTGTAATTTTTAGACCCAATCAGGGGTGAGAACTGCAAAATTCTGCAGATAGAAATAGGGAAAAATAAATGAATCATTTTCATACAAAAAAGTTGGGTTGCCGGGTAATTCGTTAAACAATGTATTTTTTCATTGATTTGTTAATAACATTTTCATATTATTATTATGCAAAATCAATCTATAGCACCTTCAATATGCCTATTTTTCAGATTTTTAAGTCATGAGAAGTAATCAAAATTTTCTTAGAAGCCTATGTTTAGCCGAGCTATACTGAGGCAACTACTTTCATGTTTTCTGAAGTTGTCGGATAATGAAGTGCGATAACGTCAATTTTTTACAGATCCAACTTTCGTATGTTGACGTCCCGTCGGTACAGCAGGAATTCGCGGCGGCTCTTTAACCAAGTGTTACAACGGGCGCGACGCAAGGAGAACATTCGTGACGACCAATCGCCGCCGGGCTCTTCGCACAACCCGCGGCTGAACGCTTTGAAAGCCAACCAATTGAACAGCGGGGTTCACGCGGACGAACGGCGCGCGGCACATGCTACAAAACGGCGCGCGCATCTCGCCGACGGCAACAATCACGTCGCGCCCGCCAATTTCAATTACGAGAACGGCAAAGATCCCCTGCGAAATATGTGCACCGAGGTCGTGGGCTACTTCTAAAATGTTAATAACATTTTGGAATTATTATTATGCAAAATGAATCTTTTCAGTACCTTTAGTGTGCATGAATTTTTTCAGATTTTCAGACTATCGAGAAGTGTTTGCAATTCTCTCGCACTTTTCTCGAATTTATGCGAATAGAACACTTCGCGTTCCCACATCCTTAAGAGGCCGTGATATTTCGCTCGGAACTTCGTTGCCCAATGAAATGTGTTTTTTATAGGGAAAATATGTGAAAATTCAATGTGAACTCTAAAATCTGAATAAATTCATACGTATTCACACAAATGAACGAATCATTTTCATAGAAAAACAACTTGGGTCATCGAGATAGTTGTTAAAAAATGTTTTTTATCATCAATTTGTTAATAACATTTTAGAATCATTATTATTCCAAATTAATCTTTTCAGCACCATTAATGTGCATGATTTTTTTCCGATTGTTATACCATCGAGAAGTGTTTACAAATCTAGCTTATTTTTCATGAATTTATGCGAAATGAATACTAGACGCAAGGACTACCTTAAGGGCATGTGAAATACCGACTGCGGTAATCAAAAATGTAATAGACGTTTTTTATGCATATTTGCATTTACAGCTAAAATAAGAAATTCATTCCCAGCACTGGAGAAATCCGCAAGGAATGAATTTTTTTTTAGCTGTAATCGCAAATATCCGTCAAAAACGTTCATTAGAGTTTTTGATACCGAGAGGTCTCGACATGGATGTTTTACATCGCCATAAGAGGCAGTGATACTTCGCTCGGAACTTCGCCGCCCAATGTTAAACGCCTATAGGGCTGTCTCTCTCGCACAATTCTATAATACTTCCGCACATTCTATCAAAATTTGAGCACTATCTGTCCAATATTTTGGGAGAAAATACCTTTTAAAATTTCTGGGGGGGGGGGGAATACTCCCCACTGCCTCTTCAGAAGCAGTGGCCCTTTCACCACAACTCCTGAAAATTTTGAAAAATATTTTCTCCCAACATACTCGGCAGATTGAGCTCAAATTTTGATAGAATGTGTGGAAATATTGTAGAATTGGGTTAAACTTCAGGCTTCTCGATACTCGAAGCCATTTATTCAGGAGAATCGAAAAACAAGAAGGTCCAAGTGAGACAGCTCTATGTGCGAGAGAGACAGCCCTATAGGCGTTTAACATTGGAGGCGGCGAAGTTCCAAGCGAAGTATCACTGCCTCTGAAGGCGATGTAAAACATCCATGTCGAATCCAGTCGGTAACAAAAACTGTAATGAACGTTTTTGACGGATATTTGCAATTACAGATTAAAAAGTGCAAATATGCGTAAAATGTAAATGCAAATATGCGTAAAAAAAACGTCCATTACATTTTTATTGCCGCAGTCGGTATTTCACATGCCCTTACGGTAGTCCTTGCATTTAGTATTCATTTCGCATAAATTCGTGAAAAATAAGGGAGATTTGTAAACACTTTTCGATGGTATAAAAATCGGCAAAAATTCATGCACATTAAAGGTGCTGAAAAGATTAATCTTGCATAATAATAATTCTAAAATGTTATTAACAAATTGATGTTAAAAAACATTGTTTAACAAATATCTCGATGACCGAAGTTGTTTTTTAATGAAGATGATTCGTTCATTTGTGTGAATACGTATGAATTTATTCAGATTTAAGAGTTCACGTTGAATTTTCACATATTTTCCCTATTAGAAACACAAATTTCATTGGGCACCGAAGTTCCGAGCGAAGTATCACTCACTGCCTCTTACGGATGTGGGAGCGCGAAGTGTTCAATTCGCATAAATTCGAGAAAAGTGCGAGAGAATTGCAAACACTTCTCGATGGTCTGAAAATCTGGACAAATGCATGGACACTAAGGGTACTGAAAAGATTAGTTTTGAATAATAATAATTCTAAAATGTTATTAACGAATTGATTAAAAAAAGATGTTTAACAAATGTTTCGTTAACCAACGTTTTTTTGCATGAAAACGATTCCTTTCTTTTTCAGTATACGCAAAAATTCTTTCAGATTTTTATCTAATCTTTGAAATTCGTGTTTTTTCGTATGGAAAATATGTACGAATTTGAAAGATTAAATGAAAATGAAAATTCATACGTATCCAGAAAAATAAAGCAATCATTTTCATGCAAAAAAACGGGTCGACGAAATATTTGTTAATCAAATTTGTTTAAAATCAATTTGTTAATAACATTTTGGAATTATTATTATGCAAAATGAATCTTTTCAGTACGTTTAGAGCGCATGCATTTTTTCAGATTTTCAGACTATCGAGAAGTGTTTGCAATTCTCTCGCAATTTTCTCGAATTTATGCGAATTGATGAATTCGCGCTCCCACATCCTTAAGGCACTTTGCAGAAGCGCTGGCAATTCGAGGGTGGGACAAAAGGGAAAAACTCGCAACTCGCACTTTCGAAAAATTCGCCTGCGGAAATTGTAAACCCTTTCTTCATTCGTTTTTTTCCGCACAAAAAATCCCCGAATGTCGCCAAAAAATCTCGTGATGTCTGTCGATCTCGGGATTGAAATTGGCGGGCGCGACGCGATTGTTGCCATTCGCGAGATGCGCAACGCCGTTTCATATGCCGCGCGCCGTTCGCCCGCGTAAAGCCCGTTGTTCAATTGGTTTGTTTTCGAATGACTTGAGCCGCGGGTTGTGCGCAGAATCCGGCGGCGATTGGCCGTCGAGTATGTCCTCCTTGCTCCGCGCCTGTTGCATCACTTGGTAAAGAGCCGCCGCGAATTCCTGCTGTACCGACGAGACATCCATGTCACCACGAACTTGCGAGCAGTGAATTTCCTTTTTAAATTAAACAGAACAATACAAAATATAATTTCCGAATTTCATAGTTTTCACCTTTCAATGTTTTTAAAAATCGTAATTTCCATAATCCGTTGACTTATACTTTAAGATTAGTAATTATCGCCGTTTTAAATTTAGACGTCCACACTGGACGCCCAGGGGGGCCCAGTGTGGATGACAAGAAGGACGATAGAGACGACAGGGTCGACGAGGATGACGATCGAGTCGATAAGGACGACGACGGAGACGATAAGGACGACGAGGAGGACGATGGAAACGATAAGAACGGCGAGGAGGACGATGGAAACGATGAGAACGACGAGGGAGATGATCAGGACGCTGATGGAGATGATAAAAACGATGAGGAGGACGATGTAAACGATAAGGACGACGATGGAGACGATAAGGGCGACGACTTGGAGAGTGAGGCGAACGGGTCCAGCGGATTGGTCGGCGACTTGGACGACGAAATGGAGAGCGGCGGAAGGACGAGGAGCGGCATGACGTCCGGGGACGACAGCGAAAGCGAAAGCGACGGCGAAGGTTTTTGTCAAGTGTCCATTTATATTTTAAGAAATAATTGATGACGTCTAAATATATTACAATTATTACAGGTAAAATACGACTCGAAGCCGAGCTTGCGAGAGAAAGAAAAAAACGTGCCGATGTCGCCAAAGGGGCTAAAAAAGGCATTCGTCCTTCGGCGTTGATTGCAGGGGAAATGAAGGTACGAAATAACGTAGTTAGTTAAAATATACTTTCAACACTTACCTTAGTAGAGGCCTCAGCAGTATGCCTCATGCATATCTGAAATGAATAGAAAAAAAGTTGGGTGGAAACGTCAGAAACCTGAAAATGAAATAAAAAATTGCATTTTTGTTTAAAGCAACTAATCGATACAAATTATTAGAAAATTAAACCCACTGGATCGTGTCTCGCCAAAATCCACACCAATCACTGTTTTATTTATTTTATTTTTTATTCTCTAGGTTGAATTATCCCCAAACAGCGGGATATATATTTAAAAAAAAGATCTGAGGCGCTGGACCCGGCGATACGGCTAAGAAGCCAGCAAATTAGCGTGTCACCTAATGCGGATCGCAGTCGGGGAGGAGAATTTGATTGACATGTCCCCAAAAGGCCGGGGGCGCTACGATTGCATTCCGCTGACAGCGTACGATGCTGTTGAAGGTAAATTTATTATTTAAAGTTGCGAATACCTAAACAGCTATTCTAAATTTATTTCATATTTCGCCGTTTATTTGATTCCGCTGTTTGTTTTTCAGCCTACGTCCACAAAAATGCTACGCCGAAGATAAGTAGCATCGCGTTTCAGCGGTTGATGACGTATCTATATTGCACGGTGAGGGCTGTGGAAAAAACAGAATGGCGCCATAATGATGCTATACCACGAAAACTCGTTCTTGTTCGGTTCACTATTTTTTATATGAATAAAGTTTAATAATGTATTTTGTACATCAATCGATCAGTTTTTTTACCAGACCTATCCTAATCGGAAACCTATAAGCCCGACATAAAAATTACGTCCAACAGTTAATGGATACTTACTCTCCTTACGATCCCGAAGGTCTGCAAATAAGAGAATTGTTATTACATCGAGACCTATTGAGTATGGAAGAATGAGATAATTATTAAACCTGACAATCAAAAGATCCGATTCGTATACATGAGCATCGAATCTCTACGTCACTGTTTTCATCGAATGACCGTGTTTCACGTCAAGCATTGATAAAAAGTGGGTCGTAATCGGAACTGAATGCTTCGGATTTCATGCTGGCAGGACAGCAGTGTAATTTTTACACTGGTTTTGCATTACTCAACTTGCTCTCAGTTTTCTCTCAACTTACGCTAATCTTATGCTCAACGTACGCTCTATTTCAAAATTCATTCCAGAAATCCTACCCGACTACGGTAAAATTCATTACATGAGTTTACACAAGAATATAACTTTGCATAACGTAAGTTGACCCATACAAACAGAGACTCCGATTGTACAACGCGCTTTAGATTTCTGCACATTGGCGGACTTCCAAGTACTGGATCTCCATCCTTTTTGCTCGTTCTGAATTGCTCTGCTTGCTCTCAACTTATGCTCAACTTACGATCAACATACTCCCAACTTACGCTCAACTTAACCTCAACGTACAATCAATTCGAAAAGTTCAATCTGAAGATCCTGTCCGACATGATCAACATGCATTGTAGGTTAAAAACTCCCAAAAAAAATCTCTCACCAAAAAAAACTCTCCCAAAAAAACTCTCTCACCAAAAAAACTCCCAAAAAATATCTTACAAAAATATTAACGAATCAATATATTAGCCAAATAAAACTCCTCGGTAAAAAAAAAAAAAAACTTGGTGTACCAGCGTTTTGCTTCCGCACATAGTTCATTGAAATAAGGACGAGAAGAAAAATGCTGGTACACCAAGTTTTTTTTTTTTTTTACCGAGGAGTTTTACTTGGCTAATATATTGATTCGTTAATATTTTTGTAAGATATTTTTTGGGAGTTTTTTTTGGTGAGAGAGTTTTTTTGGGAGTTTTTTTTGTGAGAGACGGCTACTCTTTTAATACTTGGCGTACAATTTTTGTTTTGAAAAAACATTTTTTTGTTTATTTCACATCTTTTTGAAAACCATCTTCTATACATGCATGCAACGACAGCGCTCATTGGGCGTATGGTCAGATCGCCCTTCTTGCAATTGACGTTGTTCACTGTTATGCTCCGCCAGTGGACAAACCATTTTCACCACGTCTATCCTCTGCATTCTTTATGTCTACAAGACACCAAATAGTTAGTGCTCTATCACGGATAAGTAATGGAAAGGTCTAAAAATACTACAATAAATTATTCCAACATGACAATTAGTCCAAATTAACCCAAAATATAACCTCAAAAAATCGATCTTTCATGGACAGGATAAAGTATCCTCCACATGATGATTTTTGTTGCTTTGAAAAGACACTTTTGCGTTAAGACGCGAGATTATTATTAATCACGCACGATCTTCTCACTTTTTGTCACACGTCGGGAGCAGCCGGTCCGCTCAGGCGATTCACGATCATCGCGATCTCATGACTTTGGGGCCGTCGCTCCTGTGTGCGCGTCTTTCCTTCACATCGATTATTTTTATTGATATGATAGACAAACCATTACACTATAGTCCTCATTACACTGCAGTAGAGTGTACGACCCTGTCACTTTTTTACTGTCAGACGACGAGAGCTAGCTGGTCGATAGACGATCGTTGCCGCAACTTCTTCAGGCTACCGCTGCGGGCGCCATTTGTTATGTTATGTGTGCGTTGTTCGTTTACACGAATGCACACGTATATGCAATCGGACAAATCTGTCTCGATGTGTGAGTTCAGACAAAAGTGACATTTTGCCAGATATCAGCGCTTCGGGAACCGATTATATCGAAATAGGTCTCATTAATAAGGCGGAAAAAGATAAAAAATATTGGCGCTGACACATTTAGCGCCCGCGATGTATTGCCTGAGATAATTAGAGTTACAGACGAAGTGAGAGTGTGCTGGTACACGCCATGCACGTATACGGATCGGACAAATTCGCATCGATGTTGTGTGAGTGCGGACGAAAAGTTTTTGACAGAATCGAAATCGTAAGTGGCCAGATATTAGCGTTGCGGTCACCGATTTGATTGAAATAGGGTTCATTGGAAAGAAAAAAAAAAAGAAAAAATATTGAACCTGACACATTTGGCGTTCACGACGTGCTGACTCAGATAATTCCAGTTAGAATTTCGTAGCTGACGAAAAAGGACGAACGTGCTGTAAAGTAAGAGTAGCGCTAGCGTCTCGTCGCGAGAGTCTCGTGAGGCGGCATTATAGATTTCTTTTAATACTTGGCGTCGAGACGCTACCGCGTCTCTTGATACCGACCGGCTCTCTTACAGAATGAGTTTGCACAACGTCAGTCGATTCATACAAACAGAGGCTCTAACGGTACAATATGTTTCAGAATTGTGTACGCTGTAAGACTTTCATCTACCAGAGATTCATCCTTCTTCTTCGTTCTGCATCACTCAGCTTGCTCTCGACTTATGCTCAACTTGCACTCAATTCACTCTCAATTCACTGGACAACTCACGCCCAACTGGAGAAATTAATACCAAGGAACGAAATGAATTTGATTACGAATCATGGTTTTAGTTTCACCAAGTGAACGTGAGTTGTCCTGTAAGTTGAGGGTAAGTTGAATGTAAGTTGAACGTAAGTTAAGACCAAGCTGAGCGGTGGAGAATGAAGAAAAATATGAAGATCCGTTACTTGCAAATGTGCCGGTGTGCTAGATCCCGAAGCATCTTGTACGGTAGTTAGCGCCTCTGTTTGAATCGGCTGACGTTGTGTAAACTCATTCTATCAGAGAACCGATCGATAATTAACCTTCAATGCTTGTTGATCGCGTCGAGCAGAATCGCCAGTTTTGAATTTTTCGAATTGATTGTACGTTGAGGGTAAGTTGAGCGTAAGTTGTGAGAAAGTTGAGATCAAGTAGAGCGATGCAAAACGATTATTGTATCACTTTTCACGTTCGCGACACTGCCGGCATTAAATTGAAAATTAATTTCTCCAGTTTGGCATGATTTATCTTTTAAGATGAAGGTATGTTGAACGTAAGTTGGGAGTAAGCGTAGAGCGATGCATAACGAGCAAAAAGGATGAAGCTTGGGGCCTTGCAAGTCCGCCAGTGCGGAGTAATCTAAAGCACGTTGTACAATCGGAGTCTCTATTACTTACGTTGCGCAAACTAATTCCATAAGAGAACAAGTTGGTAATTTTTCTACATTTAATGTTATTCAAGTCGGGCAGGATCTCCAGATTGCATTTTTCGAGTTTATAACACGTTCAGAGTAAGTTGAGCTTAAGTTGAAGGAAAGTTGAGATCAAGTGGACTGATGCAAAGCCACTGTACAAATTACACTTTCGTGGTTGCAATTCCGCCAGTATCAAATTCGAAGCATTTAGTGAAGTTTGAGTCACATTTGACGTGAAACACGGTCATTCGGTCGGCACATTGACGGAGTATTCGTTGATCTAACGAACCCTCTGACCCGTCACCCCCCAATACTACAAATAAATCCATCATTCGCCTACATCGAATGTCTTTGTAGTGAATCACGATCCCTACGATTCATTTCTCCAGTTTGACTTGACTTGTCCTGTAAGTTGGGAGTATGTTGAACGTAAGTTGAGCATAAGTTGAGAGCAAGCAGAGCGATTCAGAATGAACAAAAAACATGAAGCTCTAGTAGTTGCAGGTTTGCCAGTGTGCAGAATTCTGGATTCTCTTGTACAGTTACAACCTCAGCTTGTATGATCGACTTATCCGATGCAAACCCATACGAGAACCAATCACGGTAATTCACCTACAATGAACGCTAATCAATTTAGTCAGGATATCTCGATTGAACTTTTCGAATTGAGCGTACGTTGAGAGTAAGTCGAGCGGAAGGTACGAGCTTAGGTTTCTCGCCCCAAGTGACGATGCATTAAACGTCGAATTGGCGGCGCTGGTGTTTTACCGTCTGAGTCACGTACTTGTTTGGAAATTGACAACCTTATGACTATCCTATCGAGGACAAAGCAGTCGGACAAGAACGATCCGTGATGAAACGACAGAGAGCGAAGACAAGCAATCATGAAGAAAAGACGAAGGATCCAATAGCCGGACTAAATGACATACACCGCTCGTGGTACTTACATTTTTATGATTTTCAAATTTATGTTACACGTTCAGATACGAGTTTTTCAGATACATGAATCATTTTTATCTCACAAAACTCGTCTCTAACCCCTCACATAACCCCTCACATAACCCCTCACATAACCCCACGATCACCGTCGCACTGAACTTTCACGTACGCTTGGTCACTGTCATGCACTCGTTTATCGCGAGAATCGCTCCGAAATATCGAATTGTCGGCTCTCAGCTCACACATCTTTCTCCCGGATTGACCCGATCATCGTCGAAATTCCACCAGCTGACACGAGCCGTCATCGACCGACTGGCTCGAATCGCCGTGATAGCAGAATTTCCCCGTGACAGGAGCCGTGCACCGTCCGACGTTGCCAAGTTTATTCCTCGATTTCTCGCGCCGCCATGGCGCGAAGATCCGTCGCTCCCATTGGTCGATTTTTTCAAATTTGCAATGCTTATAAATAAATAAATATTGGGAATTTCGAAAAACGGCTAAGTAACTTTACTCCTGAGATGGTAAGCTACCATTCGTCAACGGCTGACAAAAACATCCTGAATCACCCTGTATATTGATTGACCTGGACAGATATCAGCTTAGAGCTGTAGTGGGTCTTGTCACTGGACATTGGCGCACAGGTAGACATCTCAGTTGTCTGGGGCTGAGTGATGAACCACTCTGTCTGAAATGTGAGGAGGAGGAAGAAACACCCCTTCGCGTGATCACGAGATGCGTCGCGCTGGAGGACATTCGTAACAATATACTTGGGGCGCCCGTACTCGAATCACTGGATCTAGAGGAGCTTGGGGTGCGCTTTGCAAAGGAGGCCCGCCTAATCAACAATCCTACATCATTAGATACCCTCCCGTGAATGGGAACGAGCACAATGGTCCGTTTAGGACTGTGCGCTCGGTAAACCAATTCAATTCAATCTCGGCCAGTCTCGGAAAAAATATAATGAACAAGAACATTCAAAAACCTAAACTGTATGTCAAGACAATTTTTTTCAGTAACGGGTATTTTTTAAAGCACAGGGAATCTTCGCAAATACGAATCAAAGTAATCGATATTTATTATTGGATCGATATGAGATTGAAAATCTGAACAAATTTGATGCCTTTCAGAACATCCTAAAGAACATTGAAAAAAATTATGTACATTTTTTGTGAACCCTCGGTAGAAAAGTGTTCCCAGTTGGTATGGATCGCCCCGTATAGAGAAACTGAAATAATTAAAAAATCATAATTTACCAGCAGGGAGGTTCTGCGCATTGTGCAGGAGGTCGAGCCGCTGATGGGGCGTCATAGCAGCGTATAAAATTCACGTAGGGTAGAAGTACCGGTTGTGGCCACCTTAAGCGCTATCACATATTGCGTTAAATTGAATTCGGAATAATAAATGATAAAATATTTTCGCCGTTATACCTTTCCCGTCGTCAATGATTATACTTTAAATCCTTTACG
The DNA here is from genome assembly GCA_963932165.1 of Pimpla rufipes. NCBI lineage: Eukaryota > Metazoa > Arthropoda > Insecta > Hymenoptera > Ichneumonidae > Pimpla > Pimpla rufipes. The sequence continues at coordinate 6,519,567 of OZ010634.1, forward strand.
ATATAAATACTTTAGTACTTATGAGAAAAGAGAAAAATAATCGAGAAGATGGAATGTGCCAATGCCCCAGTTGTGGCCATATCTTCGAAATAATCTTAACAGACATGGTCGTATAGCACCCGCAGGCCACACCCAGAAGAGCTCCCGTCTTGTGTTCTGGTCGCCTTACGACGCCCCAGTCCACGCGACCGCAGAGGTCCCCGAATCCTGGCCCCTCCTATCCGCCACCCGGAGACGCGCTCGGTTGGCAGCTCAACCGAGTTACCCGCCCCCCTTTACGCGGGTTAGGCAACACCGAGAATCTGTATACATGGATGCATTTAATTGAAAATCATGTGAATTATAGAGGAGTTAATACTGTACTTGCGTGCCAAATTGTAGCTCGATCCATAGTGCCGTTCGTGAGTTATGAACAATTGAATTTTCGATGCCTGGATCACACGCACGCACGCACGCACGCACGCACGCACGCACGCACGCACGCACGCACGCACGCACGCACGCACGCACTCACGCACGCACGCACGCACGCACGCACGCACGCACGCACGCACGCACGCACGCACGCACGCACGCACGCACGCGCGCACGCACGCACGCACACATACAGACATACAGACATTTCGTACAAACCACTTTTCTCGACGTTTTGGACCATTCTGAGTGTACTAACATGAAAATCTCGAAACAAAAAAAAATTTCACGAAAACAATGCTTCCTCTATGAGGAAGCTAAAGTAAAAATAACCGCCATTAGAGAACCGTGAAACGAAAAAAACTGCCGTGGTAGAACATTTTTCGGATGGAAGTGAACCGGTACAGCTGACAAACATTAAAAAATGCAGATAACGACGGAATTTGTTGAAAATCATCAAAATCGAAAAAATATAAATAACCGCCAATAGAGAACCGTGAAACGAAAAAAACTGCCGTGGTAGAACATGTTTCGGATGCACAGGTGAAACAGAAAAGACATTCAAGGCTTTCGCACTCGCTGTAGTTTCCTGCACGCGAGGGACACGTGCAACACTTGCGAAGTTCAGTTGCTTCTGAGGGCTTTCTACGTTTTTCCCTGTGGCCACAGGATTTACAGCGATTGTCTCGTCGTCGCGTTGTCGGCTCACGACCGTTTCGATGAAACTCGAGTACACTGAGCTGTCCGGCGCGTTATTGATTTTTGCGTTTACCCGGCAAAAAGCCGCGAGTTTCAGGAATTCAAAAGTTGTAACTTATTCCCCACTGCTTGGATACGCTCTCAGTAATATAATTGTCAGTAAGGAATTGTAATTATGTATTAGTATAGGCGAGAGAAAATATATTTGAATTACCTGTTTAATTATCATTTAATATGCCAGCATATATAGAGTAAATAAATGTAAGTATAGCGCGTCGTTCAACAACACCGCTTCCGCCTTTTTATCTCTTTTGCTCTCCGACGTGTTGCCGTAAGTACACTCAGCAAAAAAATTAAGGGAACAGTTGAATTTTACCTTTTTTTCGTTGATTTTTGAAGCGCTGTAATTTTGTGAAAAATGGTTGAATCGTAATAAAACAAAATGCGTTTTAAAGCTTGATACCTTTAGTTTGAAAATCTTTTCAGTAATTTTTTTTAAAACAACACGCTTGGCATGAACCTAAGGAAAAGCGGGAAGAATTTTTTTTCAAAATTTTTGTCCTTTTTCAATTGTTGTTCTTTTTATACAAATTTTTTTTTTTTCAAAGATTAAAAGAGTTGTTATTGCGAAACCGCGAGGAAAACAACGGAAAAGTCATTTTTAAATTTTAATCATCATTAATTGCCATTTAAGGAACAATGAGCGTTCCTTTAATTTTTTATAGAAATTTGACGCTTCGGTAAAAAATAACGGTTCAGCAGATCAATTTTTAAATCTTGGCGGGTCGTTGGGCATGTATTGAAGTAAAAAAAACCCTAGAAACATGAGTCATTATCGCAATATCTGCCAAGTTGACGTGGATTTTCCAAAACGGGAAAAAAGTTCATTTTTTTGTCTCTTTCAAATCAATATTAAGATTACAAAAAAAAAAAAAATCTCAAAAGTACTAGAAGGTACTTTTAGAGCATTTCTTCCAGTTTACAAATCCCACCTTTAGCTCGCTATGCGATCATTAGTTCATGAGATATTGCTGATCTACGAAAAAAGCTCCTTTTTTCTTTGAATGCCGATATCTCAGCGAACAAATGGTCATACAGATATCAACTATAGACCATTTTAAAGCTAAAGAACCAGGCTAAAGGACCCCAGCATTGATAAAGCCACAAAAAAAAATTTTGTGAACGTGGACGATTTTGAAAAGGTCAAAAATTTTGAAAACATTTTCTTCCCGCTTTTCCTTAGGTTCATGCCGAGCGCGTTGCTTTAAAAAAAATTACTGAAAAGATTTTCAAACTAGAGATATCAAGCTTTAAAACGCATTTTGTTTTATTACGATTCGACCATTTTTCACAACATTACAGCACTTCAAAAATCAATGAAAAAAAGGTAAAATTCATCTGTTCCCTTAATTTTTTTGCTGAGTGTATATCAAATAAAAGAGACGATTGAATACATGGCGATGATATATTATTTTAATACAGCTGTGTTATTAACACTACAATGCTTTTTACATCGAAACACAATTGAGTGCCTCAACAATCCCTTGCAGGACTTTCTTATTTTTCGTGACCCTCGGACGACCATTCACATCGACTCCCAAGAGCATTTTGATGCCACCTTCTCCAGCATCAGCGAACGTCTTCTTTAGCTGATCTAAAGTTATGCCAGCTTTGGCCATCTTAGTCAGCATGCCAGTAGAAACTGTCGGCCTGAGGCATTCGAGCGTACTCCGTTTATCCTTCGTTTTAGCTGTCGTGTTGTCGGCGATTATTTTCGCATGAACAGTGATTGCGTGAGAGTGAAGCTCGCTATCAGTAACTCCGATTTGCTGCAGGATCCTTTGTAGCATTCTCACATCGGCAATCGCATTGTGAGCCCCAATAGCTGCGTCGGCCCCAATCAAGTCCTTCAGCCAATATCGATTGGCTGAAGGACTGCTTGGCCTTGAGTCTTTCCGGAAGTTTTTACTTGAGGAAAGGAAGTGTGTCCATGAAACCACACACAACAGCTCGGAATTCGTCCATTAAACCCAAATCGGATACTTCAGCCAGCAGCATCGGAAAGTCAAATCGATTAACATTGTGAGCAATCAAAGTCACAGGTCCCAGTCGCAGAAAATCGATGAAATTGTTTATGGCGATTCTGCGTGGAGCTGTTCCCAATCTTTGGTCGTTCATGCACAGTTCACCACTTTCAACTCGCAAACCTGAAAAAATATATTTCAATTTTTATATGTACTGTGAGGAATTTCCCTAAGGGGACTCACAACCCCATTGCTCGTCTCACCACCGCTCGTTTCCGACCGTCATTTCATAGCGTAAATCAGACCGGTACTCCACACTATTGGGATCATTCAGATTTATCATAAAACGTAATTAGACCGAATCTACCTTGACTAAAACGGGGCTCTGACGACCGGGCGGTTGGGCGCCAGGTACCGAGGTACCATCGGTGGAACACCGATTTATTATTGTCGCCGGTATGTCAGAGCCCGTGGACGGAACGAGCGCTGATGCGGTAGAGAGAGCCGAACAAGACACCGGCTAACTCAGGCTCCGCGAGCTGACTTTGGTAGAGAGGCGGTTCGAAAAATTGAGCGGACACAATGCGAAGCTTCGGGAAAGTGTTGTCGTTTATTTGCAATTCCCGGGCTGCACTCGGGGTTAGCCGAGGTGCCAGGTTGGTCATGACATACATTGACAGGATGTAACGAAGACTCGATATAATATAAAAGATAAAATAAGGATACTAATTCTTATAACAACGATAAGAAGGTAATAATAATAATAATAATCATCGGAACTGAGACTCAAAATTAATAATAATAATGGTAATAACAATCATAATAATAATAATAATAACGATAATAATCGATACAGACAGGGGGAGGTCTTTCGGACCAGCAGTTCGACTTCAGGAAGGGTCGGTCGACAATCGGAGCAATCCAGAGAGTCGTCGACACCTTCCTAGACACAGACAAGCACTGCCACGCGGCGCGACCCATCGGGCTGATGGCGACACTGGACGTCAGGAACGCCTTCAACTCGGCCAGGTGGGTGGATATCCTGGAGGCGCTCAGAAGCAACTTCGGGGTTCCACCGTACCTGATCCGGGTTGTAGAGGACTACCTGCGCAACAGACGACTGACGTACGAGACAACAACAGGACAGGTGACCAAACAGATCACCGCGGGGGTGGCCCAAGGATCCATACTTGGATCAGACTTTTGGAATGGAGTGTACGATAGCCTGCTCAGGCTGGAGCTCCCGCTTGGCGTCTCACTCATCGCATACGCCGACGACGTCGCGGCGGTGATCGTCGAGCGGACTCCAGAACTGGCACAGCTGAAACTGAACCAGACGATGAGACGGGTTGGACGATGGATGACAGATCACGGACTGCAACTGGCAACGGAAAAGACGGAACTCGTGTTCCTCACGAGGAAACGCATAGAGACGCGACTGCCGATGAAGGTCGGGACAGAGGACGTCGAGGCCACGGGGGAAGTCAAGTATCTGGGTGTGACCATAGATACGAAGATGACCTTCTGGCCTCACATACAGAATACGGCCCAGAAGACGGCTGAAAGGGTAACAGCTTTGAGCCGCCTGATGGCAAACACAAACGGACCGAGACCGGGGAAACGCCGACTACTTATGTCGACGGCCCACTCGATCCTTCTCTACGGCGCGGAGATCTGGGCGGATGCCCTTAAGACGAAAAAATACTGCCACGCAATGATAACGGTACAGAGACAGAGCGCGCTGAAGATCGCCTGCTCATACTGGACGGTCTCTGCACAGGCCGTTTTGGTTGTAGCGGGCGTGATTCCTATAGATCTTCTTGCATTCGAGCGCAAGTGGATCTATGGAAGGAGCGCGGATACAAGACGGCAGGACGCTTCAAAGGCGGAGAGAGGCAGGACGATACAGATGTGGCAACAACGCTGGACAGAAGACACAACAAGCAACTGGACGAGACGATTAATCAAAGACCTGAAATCGTGGACGAGTCGGGAGTTTGGGGATGTAAACTTTTACATCACCCAATTCCTGACGGGACACGGTTACTTCAGACGGTACCTCTACAGGATGGACAAAGTACAGACGCCGGACTGTACGTACTGTGGACACGAACGGGACGACGTGGAACACACGTTCTTCGTATGCGACCAATGGACAGACCTGAGACATGGACTAGAGACGACCGTCGGAAGTATCACTCCCGACAACATCGTGGAGGCGATGCTCCACGGAACAGACTGGTGGCAACTCGTCGCCACATACATAGAAACGATACAGCGACGGAAGAACACCGACGGCTGCCTGACATGACGGACCTGACGTAACACACAAGAGACAACATCAACAACGGATTTACAGAAAGACACACGGACAGGTTCCTCCAGCTAGAAGTAATACTAACGTAGTTCCTGGCTGGGGGGGAGACGCGGAGGATGACGCGGACAGAAGTGGTTCCTCCCAACTGGACGAAAGCGGTCCCGTTTTTGTCTGGGGGAGGGGGGTTTAGTTGGTATGCTTCTCGCGGAAACCGTTGCCGAACGGTTTCCGCGAGAAGAGAGTCCAACACATGAACGTGGACGCTCCTCCTGGCGTTGAGGGGCAACCCCTAACACCGGGCGTAGCAAAAGCGTTTACAGTCTATAAAAGATTCGCCCTACATTTTGCCACGATAAAACAAAAAAAAACAAAATAATAACGATAATAATAATACTAATCATAATGTCAGAATTGATAAATCAAAACCTGAGGGGAGGGAACGGAATAATAATACGATTGACCGGGGTGGATTAAACAAAGGGGAGTCGCGAATCGTAGGTAACGGTATCGAGCCTCAAGTCGTAGGCAACCGCAGGGAAAATGCGCATCTGACGATTCTTAGATCAAATCGTAGGTATTCGCGGATAGGAACGAGAAATAACTAAATCGCAGGTAACGATATAACGAGAGGGAACGAGTTACACGGAAATACGAGCCGAACATACGCGAGAACTAATAATTCGCACGAGATAATCTAATGCACGAAAATTATTCAAAAGCGAAATAAGATTCGAGGAAAATAACGCGAAAAAATAATATTAGAAAAGTACGACGTGAATTGACTTGGTCGTAGTCACGAAGGGAACGATTCGGATTCTCCGAATTGACGCAGAGAACGAAGGGGGGGAGAGAGAGAGAGAGAGAGATAACGCGAGTTCGGACTCGCACGACAACAACAAAGGCTCGCCTCGGGACCTCGAGCGCGCCGTCGGCCGGCAGGCCAAAATCAAAACAAACGGGCTTCTCGAAGAAACTAAAATTATCCCGACTAAGCGGGGAAAATATTACGGGAATAAAACTCGAAAATTCGCGTCAGTTAACGGAGGGAAAAATGCCGAATGCGGCGCGAGACACCGGGGCCGGCAATCACGCGCGAGGGTCCACGATACATCGCGAAACTCTAATAATTCTCACCAATGCCACTCGCGCGGATCGCCGAAACCCCGAGTCCGCGCCGATACCGAAAATGCGATTATCTAGCCGGATTCGCGGCGTCGCAGGGAACGAGGTAAACGCGAAATCGTAGGGAACGTCGACCATTATTCATGGCCGAGCGTCGTTCGTGCTCGGCATGCCGCCGGGTGGCCGTGCGGCCGGCCGTCCCCCCGCCTTAACCAAAACTCGAATTATTAAATTAATCAAACAATTACGCGGGGAAGGCCAACACACACGGCCGAACGACACTCGGCCTCACAGAAACACGAAAACGGGTCTGGGCTCACCGGGATCTCCGTCGTCCGTTGTCGTCGCGATGTCCGTGGCTCGGGTCGATCACACGTCCGTCGCGCTCGAAGGTCCGGCAGAAAAGGGTCGATGTGGATCGCTCGCGCGGCGTCGGTCGATGGCTCCCCACTCCGCCCACTCGCCGGCCGGCTCGCGCGCCCGTCCGCGGTTGGTCGGTCGCTCGCGCTGCGGCGTCTGCGGCCGCGCCTGCGCGTCGTCGCGCGCGCGGTGGCGCGCGATTCAATTTGAATCGCGCCACCGTAGTCCTTCGACCCAGATAACTTTGGTCGTAGATAGCGACGATTTCTGCGCGCGTCCACCGTTCCGACGGTCCTCGTCCGACCTCCTGCTGCAGCTAATTTCGCGGGAGCACGGTTGGCTTCCCCTTGGACCCAGTGGCCCAAGCCGAGAGAGCGTGGGAGGCCCTCACGCCGGAAGTCGTGGCCTGCGACGCGTCAGCGGTTTTGGCCTCCACAACTATTTGTGCAGCGCTGCAATTCAGCTCTCCCGGCGGGACTCCTGAGCCCGTCCTTATTGGGGCGCCGGGGTGGCCGGACCGCGACAATCCGTGCTCCGGCAGGGATGGTCCAGCGCCAGGCTGGGAAGTCGTGGGGAGGCGGGTGGCACAGTAGTATATCGGCCCTTCTCCAGCGCGCTCCCCTGGCATCCACGTCCGCGGCCGGTGTTCAGTGCCGGAGGCGGGTGTTCAGTGGCCGACTGCGACTCCGGTGAACGGGGCCTCTTAGCCGGAAATCGGAGATTCGTCAAGTCTCTCCTCCAATGCAACCGAAACCAAAACTAAATCGACGATGTCCCTCTCGTAGGGAACTAGGTACACGTAGTGAACGGAAACGGCGGACACGCGCGAGCGAAGAATGCGGCGGCGGCGAGCGGTGGTCCGTGAGCGAAGCGAAACTCCTGGTGGTGATGGTCGATGGGGCGAGATCCCGATATAACCGCAGAGAACAATAGGCCGAAAATAGCTCTACCTTAATAATACTAAACAAAATCCCGCAAATAGTTGGATTGTTCAGAATAATAAAAAAAAACTATAGTTAATTACGCCCGAAAGTACGAAGATAACGTCGTAGAAAGTACGAGGATTCGGCTGGCCTGCCGGTTAGGTAGCGAACGGCACCGACCCGAGTGGCGTAAATCCGGCACTCCTCGCCGTTTACCCTTCGCGCAGGTGGCGTGGCGAAAAATCACGTCGCAGTACTGGCTTCCAATAATTGGAAGAGATTAAGAAATTGAATTATTCCAATCCCATAATGTTCAATTGTATAATTGCATATACCCGTCACTGCAGATGCGCCCACTTAGACTCCATGCGATGGCAACACATAAGCGTTGAATTCCTTGTCTCCGGTTCTCGCTGATATTTGGATTATCTTCGATGTCTTTGCAAGTCCGGTTGTCTCTACGTCGAAGAATACAATCGCTCCGTCAGATGGTACTGAGTCTTCATGGCGGCTAGATGTAGTGTTAGGTACAGACTCAGGAAGGTCTACAAAAACGTCCAAGTCGCACCCACTGGAGTACGAGATTCCTTCTCTGTTTTCGGCACCCGCATTTTTCTTGCGGCCTCAATGGACCAACTCTCGTCATCGAAAGTTGAAAGCTACGGTCTTAGCTACTCTTGCACGTTTATCGCGAGCTTCGTCCTTCTTCCGACGAAACGACTACGTATTTTTCCCAGGTGAGAGAGAGACTTTGCTCATCACGTTCATGACGTAGCTCGTACCGCTATTCTTTTGACATACCGCCGATGCAGTCCGAAAATCGTGAGATTCCGACCCTCCGTAATGATGCGATTTTGGTTCCTTGCTTGCGACTATATTGTGGAAAGATTCGCAGCCTTGGGTTGAACCGCATGGGGCAAGTTTCTCGGCATTCGCTGCGAATTTTCTAAACAATTCCGTAAGAGATGTCTTGTGTACGGCATTCGTCAACCCTTTTCCTACCGGCAAGATTTTATGCTTATAATTAAGAGGATCGTCGTCGTAGTGACACCAAGTGCCGCAATTGGAATGGTCATCGAATGCATGTGGAACTATATTTAGCAAGCCACTCCTGACAGCGTCCACATTTCCTTTATTTTTTTCCAAAACGCAACCGAAGCAATACTTCAGGTAATCGATCGTCTTCGCCGGGATCTTCAAGCTCCATAGTGCCTTGCTTAAATTGCAAGTAGCATGGTTTTTGTCGGATTCTTTGCTGACGGGATAATCAGCTTCCCGTCGGACCTGCGCAATTGCCGACGAACCATCATCACCTATTATGGTAGTAATGCGGACATTTTCTTCGGCTAACATGGGATTCCTCGTGACGATCTCTACTGCTATAGCAGGCTCCATAGATTTAGAGCTGCCTTCGTGATTCAATCTGCAATCATGGTCACTTCGATCGTGACCTTTCTCGCAGAAGATGCAGCGTTTGTTTCGAGTTGAATAGGCCAGTATTTTCTTCGTCTTCGCATTAATTCCAACACCATCAGCTGTAAATATATACAACACATTATTAGGCAAGATCAATGTTAAGGTGTTTACTTTAAAAAAGATAAATTGTATACCCGTCAAGCTGTTGTACGCGCGGCCAGAGCCTTTTCGTTGCCAACCAGCATCGTATGAAACTTTCAACTCCGTCGGTGACTCTAATTCAACTCGCCCTGCTTCTTCATCGCATTTTGAACTGTTTACGCGAGATGAGCTAATACCAAAAAGATAATGAATATTATCGGGAAACAAAATCTGAAATCGCGTTTCTATAAGGAGGCTTGCGTAATGACAGATGAGAAAATGTTACCGATGGATATTCTGAAAAGAAAGTTATATTATTTCATATCATCTCGTATCCGTCACTTACAACGGATACGAGTTTACAGTACTCTACTGCATGCGTGGTTAGTAGTTTCTAATCAATTAATTAAATTATAGTACGATCTTCTAAATAATCTGTGATTATTATGTTAAGCGATTGAAGAAGCTTCCATTGTATAACTTGTTGCAACTCCTAAATAGTATTTAGGAATCATGGTAACGACCTGGTCATCCACGAAATATAGGTGTATTATTACAATCCATACAGTCCGTAGAAGTAATCGAATGGCTCCATCGATGACATCCATGTTATTTTTATTTTTATTTTTTTAATTTTATATTCATTATACGGGCCGTATCCCATTTGTTGCTTCGTTGCACCCACAAATACCAGCCATCACGCGCGAGATTTTTACCAGAACTGTACGAAGAGATTGATGCGAGATGGTAATACTCATGGTTATGTGCGATGCGGCTGTGGCCGACTTAAGATTGAGATAGAAACACTCGCATTCGCCTAAGACGTAGGGAAACCACAGAAAACCTACGTCGAGTGTAGCCGGCTAGGTCTATTCCTCGCCGTGCTCCAATGTTTACTCGGACAGCGTGACGCGTCTTACGGCAGTATACATTGTATACCCGGCACGCTGCTGCTCGAGAAAAACATTTTTACCCTCGGCGGGAATCGACCCCGAACCTCCCAGTCGTCGGCAGTACTGGGCTAGTACCTAACCACTAGGCCACCGACGCTGGTCGGTGGCCATATATGCTGATGAATTGGATCTGCACCTGTCAACTTAAAGTGTGTCAATAAGTATTTTGTAAACTTAAAATAATGTTCGAAATACTAATGGCCAAAGATCAAGCTATCAAGTTATATTGAATATTTTAAGGACTGAAGCATTGGCAAACATAGAATAAAGCAATCGGCATGCAGTTATTTACGATTGCGTACAACATGGGGCATAGAAAATTGTTTTATAGAATGGACAAAAGTTCATGCGCATGTTCAACCATACAAAGATAGATAGAGAATATGATTGTTCAATAAACATAAGCGGTAGCAGTTATAAAAAGTAATATAATCTCCTGACTGGAATCCACGATGCGTTACAGAGTGCTATAGAAAAAATGTTTAATAAGAGTATTTATATTAATTTGCCCATGACTGATGTGTGTGCGTAGACTGGTATTTTGAGATAGAAAAAAGATTGCAGAAAATTTGTTTCGATATTCAAAGAAAATGCTTACTGCACTTCTGCTTCAGTCAATTTCTTTTCCAATTGCAAAGCTACTCTGCAACTTTCCTTCGCAGCGTCTTCGATGGCATTCCCAATGTACCTTTAGCTTTGCTTGAACAAGGTGGTAGACACCGGAGGGATATTTAGGCAAGAGATGATAGTGTTGAGCTGTGTTGGACCTACACCCCCATCGATGGCACCTACGATTCATGAAAATCATGCATTGCTGTATAATTAAGGGCTGCGTAGCCAGGACTGCGTAGCCAGGACTGCATAGCCAGGACTGCGTAGCCAGGACTGCGTAGCCAGGACTGTGAACACTCAACATAATACTTACTCAAGGCCCCTTTAAGATTCACATCGTACACTTTTCTGCTTGTTTCACTGTTCCGATAAAATTTTGAGGTGTGAACGTTGGGAATCTGGAGACACACATGGCATCTGATTGTGAAGATGTTGGCCAAGCCGATTATTTCCTCTTTTTCCAAGAAACGGAAAGAGAGTGGAATTTGGCAAAATTTGCACCACATTTCTTCTGCCAATTTGGCAATTTCTACGACTCGACGTCCTTCTACAATACAGTCGACCGGTTCCGGAGATTTTTTCCTCCTTTTCGCTGCAATCCGAAGGTTCTCTTTCCATTCGAGTTTCCTTTTTACCGCAAATTTTCCATCTGGACCGCGAAGTTGCGACTCAGAATTCGACATTTTCGTATCTCATGTCAGAACCGCTTCGATTATTTCTGGTAACTGCCGGTATCAGCCGAGCGACTATTCAGGACTGCCAACGTCGAAAACTGTGCGACGTTGCCACGTTTCGGAAGTATTTTCGAGATAAACAAAATCTTGCCAAAAAATGAATTTAATTTTTTTTTATGGTTAAATGACTATTGTATTCTATTATCTCACGAAACAACACATCTCTAACCATGTATAAGCCTACTTTTATCGGTAATAATAATCTTTTTTTTTTTCAAGTTGAAGGCCCTTGGTTAGAGGTTTTGTTTTTAGCTAATTATTAATGTATAGGATTGAATAATTGCAATTTATCTGTTCTTCTCGAGTACATGAAGCCTGACAAAGAAAATGACACCAAATACATATTTCCCTAGCGGGTTTGACAACCAGTTAGTTTTGGCCGAAACCATACGAAATGACTATTAAAACAACCTGGTTAATTTTTGTCTAATAGTAACGGTCATTTGGGGTTCGGAATGACCATCTTATGAATTTCATAACTGTATTAACCGTACCGAATGACCATCCCGATAACTGTCCTATGAATTTCGCAACTGTGTCAACCATATCGAATAACCGCCTCAACAACCGAATGTTTCTGGGACCGTTATTGGGCTGGTGATTCGGTACGGTTAATCCAGTTATGAAATTCCTAAGACGGTTATTCCGAACCAGGAATGACCGTTGATTTTGGGCAAAAATTGACCTGGTTGTTTTTATGGTTATTCGACTGGTCACTGGATCTGCTATTGTTATTACGTACGTCATAAAATTATTTTCACTAACAGCTGATATGACAAGCACGTAGCGCTCCAACCTCCTTAACCGCTCGCCAAATCGCGTGAAATTTCGTGACCGTCAGCCCGCCATATCCCGAGTGCAATGAGTCACCAGGGGCCCAATTCTCGAGTTCGCTCGAGATTCGGTCGAGCGCTCGAGATGTTCGAATGATCGACTTGAACGAAACGAAAAAATGGTATTCACGAGTTCGATCGAAATGGCTTTCGAGCGGCATCTCGCATGAAACTTGCATGTGGTATTGCCAAGTCGCTCTGTTCACTTATAAGCCAATGAACGGCCTAGCTTGATAAAAAAATAGCTGTTTGAAAAAACGCGCAGGTTTAAAAATAATGGAATCGGTTGAGTTACATTAGCTATTGATTTTGAGATAGCTTCCAGTATTATTCACGTTTTTGTCTTCAAAGTCAATCCCATTTTTTATGCATGATATTCAAAAATAATTGTATACTATAATTGTACGTTATTTACGATTTTTCATTGAATCCATAAATTATTTTGATTGAGTCGATTTTTAATTTATTATTTCATGCATAACTAAAGTACATAAATTTGGTGTTTAAGATTTGTACAAACACAAAATAGGAAAGGGTTATAACACAAAATAGGGAAGGATTATAATACATTCCAAATGAATTGTGTTTTTGTGTCTGTCTCATGCCTAGTGTTAAACAATTAATTGAATGAAGATGTAATTTGTACAATTTTAAAAACATCCAGTTTTTATCTACATTAATTTATAAATGTTCAATAATAGTTAACGTTTATGTTTTCAAATGAACAAAGTCTGTCAAGGGTTTGTCGGGACGTTTACCAATGCCTACAACACGTGACATGCAACACATCAAGAGATGCGTTAGCGTACCGACGCCAATCTCCTCTACATAACAGCAGAAATATAACCTCAAACTGTAAAATTTTCACTTTTTACTGTGTTATTTCCTTTGAGATTCGAATCTCGAGTGCTACAGACCACTCGGGCTTTACGTTCGAAAAATCTGGAGCGTGAGATCTCGGTGAGATTTCAAGAATGTCGATCCAGCCGTTTCGTTCGACAATCTAGGGAATTTCGAATGAAACCAAGCTCGAACGAACTCGAGAATTGAGCCCCAGGATGCGGCGGACGTGACAAAAGGCGAAACATCTCTAGACAGACTGCTTACCGCCACACTTATTGTTGCTAGGCGGGACTTTCGCTGATTTTTCAAAACGACCTGCTCGCTGCCCGGCGGCAATGAGACCGTCGAACGGCGAGCGGAGAAGCAATCTCCTTCAATCTCCTGACCAAGAAGCTAAAAAATCGGCTCCACTGTCAGCGCCTGCATAGTGAGAGTAATTCTTTCGCGAAATACAAAATCGAGAAATAACATGAGAACCTGGAAGTTGCTCGCGTCGCAGTGATAAGTCTGTGCTAGTGTTAGGTTTAACATTTAATTCACGCCACGAACACTTTGTCGTCTAGATTTAGGTGTGCATGTCACACATCAACTTCTGAAAGTGGTGCGAACGAAGACTGTCTCGGCACTTCCGATCTTGACGAAGACGACTTTGAATCATCCGATCTCACTGAATGTTTTGACGGTGAACGCGCTGCCTTCTTAGTCGACGACGATTTCGACGAGAATTTCGACGTGATACGGTCTTTCTGCGGAGCTTGTCCGCCATCTTGTGAAACCCCTCGTCTTCGATATATTTCTTTCGTAATTGCTCGTCATTTTCGCATTAAGCGGTCATCCAGGTCTTCTTTGAACTCCCTGTCATCCTTGCCCATCTTACCAGTGAAATCCTCGACCGAAAGTCGATGATACATAAAAAAAAATCGTTGTACAATCGAAACTGTATGACTAAGCTAAACACGAAAAACGTCATGAGGAGCATGGGCCCACGGTACGCGTGGCTAGCCGCTGGGTGGGTCCGCGCTCGCATTATTGACGCTGAACGATTGGGCGACATCACACGCTGAAAGCGTTACTACAATTTAAAGTTGTATCTCGAGAACGAGGCTTAACATATGACGTAAAGTTTCATGGGTAAATTTATAAAAAATATTTACCCAGCCATTCTACTTATCGAATCAACATGAAAACTGGTACATTAAAGTAAATACGCACAATTAACTGTTTCGTCGACCGCCAACACCAACAGTCGATCCACTTTCGAAGTTTTACATTTGTAATTGTTCATTAATACCGGTTTACATCATCATACAGTATTGCCTAGCCCTTAATATTGATAGATTTCCGCAAGACGAGGATCAATCTCTTGAATGGCAAGACGCATTTCACAATTTGTGCCAAAAACGTGGGAAAAACAGTATTTCCACAAATTGACTGATTATCAATTTGTCGTAAAAATATAGGAATACAAATAATGGATGAAAATTTACAATGACGGATGAAAATTCAAAATGTGTTTTGAAACCTCCGAGTGCCGATTTTCATTAGAGTAAAATCAATCTTTAGTTTTCATCCGTAATACTGAATCTGAGACTTTGAATTCCTAAATTTTGAGATCCTATTCGAAATCAGCGACTTCGAAAACACCTTCACACCAGTTTTAATGAGAATCCTGTTAACTATTGTACTTTGATGTGATACAATGGATTTGCCATTGTTAATTTTTTAATTTTTAGGCCAGATTTGTAATCAACGACCACAAAAACCCTCGAGTACCAAATTTGGTGATAATCGTTTGAACCAGTCACAAGATAATTGATGTGGTAAAGAGATTGTAGAGATATACATAAAAAGAGAGAGAGAGAAGGAGCGTGACTGCCGGGAAGTTAGATCCACGTTGTCTGTTATAGCGTCGGATGCTAGCAACATAGCGGCGTCCGGTACAACACTTACAAAGGTTAGGTCTCTGCGACTCGTCACTTCCGCAGTATTTTTTTACTCCACATGCAATTTCAAAAATACCTTGCCTTCGACGAATTCTTTAGACATTGGATGTTAAAGTTTATGACATGATGAATGATGGAATCTTTGAACATGTTTGAGAAGTGTTCAAAGTACACTTACCAGGAGGGTTTGAAGTCAAATAATGCCGCGGAAGTGGCGAGCCGCAGAGACCTAATGCTTGTGAGTGTTGTACGCACGCACACTCGCACGCGCGCACGCATGCATGCACACGCCCGCACACGCACACGCACACACAAATGGGATGTTGAAGACTTTACCTCGTGGTACATCCTGGATAACGCTAAAATGGTCTTCAAAAAATAAATCATGGACTTTATCGAAACAAGTTTTCTACAAAAGTTATTAGTTTTAACATGCCGAACATTTTGGTTGAAAAAAACCGTCATGGTTCCATTTAAAAAAAGCATGTCGGCCATCGTATCTCTGCCATTTTTAATGTTGGACCATATTTCTTTCTTCAGAAAAACGTCCCCGTTCGAATCCTACAACTTTCACATAACTCATTTTTCGATCGGAGCCCTATTTTTCTAGATAAATTGCGTGTAAGATTAAAATGGGACATATTTAAAGAAAGTTTATATATAAAAGAAAGCGGAATATATTTAAAGAAAGCGGAAAAGTTTTTAAAAGTGTCCAAAAACAAGTTGTTTTGGGTATAAGAAGCAACTTGTTGCGTCTCGTCATCATCGGTTAGTAAAGTCTGGCGGGTAAGATAATGTTTTCCAACTTTCGAATAATAGAGATGGAAGTACTTCCAGGGCAACGAGCGGGATCACGTATCTTCTTTCTGGGACTCGAAGGGTTCCACCTTGAATCAAGATATGACAGGACACCGTACAAGTACTACCGGTGCGTAACAAGAACTTCGCAGACAGCATGCACGGCAACTGTATTCATACCGGAGAACAGAGACGGTATTCCACGGCAACGCGAAGGGGATCATAATCACCCAATCGATCACAATTTTAAAGAAGACTGCCTATTCAGGCAGGTGGTGAAGAATATTGCGCAAGATATCATGTTAGAGCCGGATGAAGAGCTGCAGCAAGCTTGCTTATGGTAAGAACCTCCTTTTTCGTATATCCCTATTGCCCGATTGACTTTACAATGCGTGAAGTCAATCCGGCGATAGGTTCTGTTGCGCTTTGTGCGTTTATCTTCGTCGGTCTATTGAAACCAAAGCTACTGAGTGTTTGCACGGGTAACACAAGATCTTGTCTTAACATTCGAAAACTACTTGCCAATGAAATACCAATGAAGTTCCTGCATTTTGTTATCCCAATAATATGTATTTCACTATGTGTTTGGGAAATACGCGGATGAGCGGCATTCGCGACTCCCGACGACGCGAGGCAATGACCACCGATCCCGGGCATTGCTCCGAACTAGGGCATTGCTCCGAATTAGGGTATTGCTCCGGGGTCAGGTGTCAACACCGCCGCCGGTCTGCTCGACCGAGGAGCCCGTGGCGGGCAGTTAGCGACGACACCCCGGGCAGCGAGCATCACAACACCGCTTGTCCCGATCATCTCTGTTTTTTCATTTTAAATAGTCATAATACGTTGAGTTTCGCTGTTACCGCTAATAGGTTTAAATAAATCTAAACTCAGTTATTTTTCGCCACATCCAGTAAACGTTATTTTTTCCCTTATTGTTGAATTAATTGCCGCGTTGGTGGATGATGGTGGAGCGGGGGCGGAAAAAATAAACGAAGGCGTGGAAACAATAGAAAAATCAC
The DNA here is from genome assembly GCA_963932165.1 of Pimpla rufipes. Classification (NCBI taxonomy): domain Eukaryota; kingdom Metazoa; phylum Arthropoda; class Insecta; order Hymenoptera; family Ichneumonidae; genus Pimpla; species Pimpla rufipes. The sequence goes on from OZ010634.1 coordinate 6,536,718, forward strand.
TGATTTATTTATAATAAAATCACGGTTATTTCCCGGGATGCTGAGATGACACGAGATTTTGAGCGGACAAATGAGCGAAACCAGACGGCCGATTTGATTATATTAATTCCCCTCGACCGTGGGTTTGAGTTTTCCCGACGACTGAGCGTTTACGACAAGTCGCCGCGTGCCGAGCAATCGAGAATTTTCACGCACGGAACATTCACGTAACCGAGTCGTCGAATTTTCCCGAGATGAGCTGAGCCAAAATTAATGAGCGCACGAAATGCCCCGTAACAAGCACTTCCCAGCATGAGCAATACGCCGTGAGCCGACAAGAGCAATTCGCGATAACCACTTGTTGAGTCGTACAGTAAGCCCCGAATGGCCCCCGGCGGGCCTCCGGCGTCGCCTCGTGTCGACGCTGGGGAAGACGACGCTGCGCGCATGCGCAACGCCGCCGCAACGCAATCGCCCGCGAGGTGCTGCCCTCGCCCACTCGTGCGGCGTGAGCGGAACCCGATCAGCGACGACGGTAACGTCGCTGCTTGACTCTCCCCAACACTTATCCTCCTCCGATCGGCTACGTACTCTCGCGAACACTATGGTTAAGAAATGTGCTGTATAAAGAAATTGATTTGTTGTTTAATAATGTGTAGCTATGGCGTTCCAAACATTTATTACCAAATTATTGGTAAAAAATCAAATCTTACTTCACACCTTGAGAAGTCACATTTTGTACAATACCTGTTGGCAAAACTTTTTGTTCACTCGTGTGAATGTAACACTCCTCTGCCTACCGTGCTGCAAATTCACACTCGTCAGAAAAAGTTTCACAGTACTTGTAATATAGACATTTTGATTTACTTTCTCTGATTTTTTAATAAAGCATGCCCGAAGCGGGAGTGCGGTGTTCTCAACCAGCGTTGAAGAGTCTCATTAAACGCGTCCGCTCTGAATTGTTGCCTCCTATCCCCGAAACCGTAGGAGACTTCGGCGACGTCCTCGAAAATTACCCACGATCGCAAGAGTTTTACAGGGGCAAGGTGATAGCCGGTGGGGCATCCGCTCTCATTTTTGCCCACAATGAGATGCTTCAGCACTTGAACACCGCGCAATTGCTCCATATAGATGGGACGTTTTCAGTAAGTATTTTATTTTTTATTTAGTTCCTACATGTATGCCGTCTTTAGGCTTTTACGTCTCTCCTCTCCTACTCATTCCACACTTCATTCCTCACTTCCATCCATGATCTCCCCCCTCCAGAGTATTACCCGCAGCCACTCTTTTCCTAATGTACTACTGTATCGCATTTGCACGGGGGCACGGGGAACTGCGGAAAACCTGTGCCGATACAGACGGCTATATTTTTCTAAGTTTCTGCCATATGAGAATACATCTGAAACACAGAAAAACTGGGTCCCGCTCAGCAGTTGACGCGCAAATCAGTGCATGATTAAGCAGTCAACCATCCAATTACTGACAGCGAGTCGAGCTACTTAACATAGCAGATCGCCGAAGTCATGCACCGACCGCGCGTCCACTGCTGTCGGTTTTTCAGTAAGTATATTTTACGTATTTTACTATCTTTAAGAAATCTACTGTAAACAGGAATGGGTAAATTCAAATTCTATTACAGCCAGTGATGCAATTTTAATTCTCGCACAGTTACAAAACAGTAGATTACGATACGAATGCGATGAAACTTTTTCGAGACGAGTGTTCAGTTTGTCATCACACGAGTTGAGAAAAAGTTTCTTGCACGAGTTCCATATACAATTTTATTTAACGCGTGCGAGAAGTGCGACTTCTCGCACGCGAAGCAGAGCGAGTGGCATGATAGTACTTTGCGATACAAAGGCGAGAAAGCGACCATTATACGCAGATTGGGAAGTTGGTCGCACTTGCCGCACTTAAACCACAAACAGCTCGTACCACCTTCGGCTGGTAGTGCTGAGATATCCGCGAATTAACATGTGCATTCTCATAGGTTGTACCGAGAAGACCGCAGGCAATACAAATGTGGATCATTTTTATCTGGGCGGCCGACAAGGTTGGTAAAACTGTCCAATATTGTTCAGATACGAAACTGTACCTCGATATCATGGCGCATTACAATGCGGATGCTTTATTGCAGGGATACGCCGCAGACTTCGTCCTGTGCGAGAGGCGAACAAAAGCGATATACGACGCGATCTGGGAGTTCCTTCTGCACGCCTGCCCACAGTTGAGGGACAATCTCCGAGGCGTTTGGACGGACTTCGAGCGTGGCGCGATTTCAAGCCTCCGACAGTACTTCCCGAGAATCAATATTCATAGTTGTATTTTCCACTATTGCCGCGTAAGTTTCTAATCAAGTCTGTGGTAAAATATGTGGTGAACCTGAAGTAGGGTTGATACTCCCGCTATGGTGTTAGTACGCATCTTTTCGGACGTTACTATGCTCTCACGGTGATTAAGGCCCAGTACACGTCCATTCAAACGTCCCTGGGAAAAAATCACTACCCTGAAAAAAATATTCGTTCATTAATGCCCAGTACGCGTTCATGAGGACGTCCCTGGGAACCAATAACTATCCTGAAAAATATATACGTTCATTAATACCCAGTACGCGTCCATTCGGACGTCCCTGGGAACTAATCACTACCCTAAAAAAATGCTTTAACTAATGCCCAGTACGCGTCCTTTTGAACGTTCCTGGAAACTTTTTACTAGCCTGAAAAAAGGAAAAAAAATAGTTTCGTTTTTATCTAAATGAACTGTGGTTTTCTAACATGTTTCATAATTGTTTTAAAGTCGTTTATCGAGATCGCGTGTTTTGCTAGGGTAGATTTATCTTGAAGCCATGATATGCTTTTTTGTTTAGGGAACGTACCGCCATTGGAAAGCGCTGCGAATGACCCACCCACCGATAGATATACTGTATATGTCATGGGCTTTGCCGCTCTTACCGAGCAACCGCTTCGCCGAAGGCTGCCGTGTTATAACGGAGCTTGCCGTTGGGGAGCTGCGAAATCTGAACGACTTCACACAATATTTGCGCAACCAATGGGCCTCGCTCGCGGACGTTGTCTCGGTACACAACACGTCCATTCGCACAAATAACGTCGCGGAAGCCTTCAATCGGCACGCCGTCAAGAAGTTCGGAGGGCCTCACCTGCCAACGTGGGAGTTTGTCGGTAAGAAGTTTGTAGCAAATACTAAGGCGCTTATAGCGTTGTCCCTTTAGCAAATAACCTCAAAGAAATGTATGTTTTTCTCCCCCCCACGCAAAAAAAACGGTTAGATTAGCTTCTATTGTAATATATGTTGCAGAAAAAATGGGTAACACGATTACTTAAACTGAACTTATAAAATTCACACGGTGGCTCACAACGGGCCAAACGGGAAAACGACGGCAACACAAGGCGTGGGTGCAAACGGATGAACATATATTTAATCACCAGCGGCTCCTCGATACGGGAAGGTAATTTTATAAGATTTTCTTATAACATTACCGACGTAAAAACCGCGTTTGTAAGCTACAATTTATTTAAAAAATTGCCGATCCTTTATATATATATTAGCTGTTATAACAGATACACTGTGGAAGAATTCCTGTGAGGGTCGATGACACGCCACCAGCGGCTCGACCTTCTCGACACTGCGCAGAATCTTCCAGCTGGTAAATTTTGATTCTTTAATTGTATTATTTGAAGTGTTCTATGAAATTAACATTTAATTTCCGCAACGTGTTGCATGACATGATCACGAATATATATATTTTCAGACGGCGAACAGGTCCACGAGTTGGCGGCTCCGGCCGAAGCACTAAATCCACAAGACGTGTTTCCAGGTAAATAAACAAAGAAATGAAATTTATTTCTAACATAATAATGGTTCTATTATGAATTTTAATCTTTATAATATTGAATACGTAGATGGTCCTGCTGAAGTGGAGCGGGGACCGAGACGCCGCCGGGTGAGAAGGATACCGGCGGACGCGGAAGACAATGGTAATTTATTTTTTCATCAACAAAAGCTCAGATGATAATAAATCCTTAAAATACGGAGTTAGGAAAACCTTAAATTATGTATTTCCGTCTGTGCATACACAGATGATCCTCAGGCAGCTGAACAGCAGCCAGGCGTCGTGCAGGCTGCTGACAATGGTAAGATCTTTTTCATCGTCCAGTGACGATCACCTCTCCTTTATCCGCGAAATCCGTCTGGGTTGACACGTGTGTCATGATGTGATCACTTGAAGAGCACTGGTGATACTGAATTCGGACGATCGGAGCTGGTAGGCAACGATTCTCCATCAGTGCTCGAGGTTTTCCTGGTGTGACCTCTGTCTTGGATTGTTTTGGTGATGCCGAGCGGGCAGTGGCCCGGCTATCTGAATTAGACGATGTTTGGGTGTTGGATATAGGGTCGCAGATCGTGTGTGTGAAATAGTCCACGGTCTCGGCTACTGTCGAGATATTCCAACAGATATGATGTGTTGGTAATACACTGCTGTATGCGGTAGGGACCTTCGTAAAGTATCATGAATTTTGCCACTAATTTAGCCGCGGGATTTGAAACATTGAGTGCTTTGACGAGTACCAGTTGTCCACATTCGTAGGTGGTCATACGGTGGGCCTCGTTGAATTTTTCTGCTCGTCTTCGACATTTTTTACTCATGTGATCACGCGCCGTTGTGATTATGAGGTGATGATCTGGTTGCTGGTTGTTATGGGGATGTATGTGTTTTTCCCAGGGTTTCGTTGGTTTCGTGCCCGTGTGGAGTTGCAGCGGAGTGTAGCCTGTTGACTCATGAGGAGTCTCATTGCGTTCGCGGAAAGTTCGTCTAAATCAATTCGTCTAAATCAATTCGTCTAAATCAATTCGTCTAAAAATCAATTCGTCTAAAATCAATTCGTCTAAGACCAATTCGTCTAAAATCAATTCGTCTAAAATCAATTCGTCTAAAATCAATTCGTCTAAATCAATTCGTCTAAAATCAATTCGTCTAAATCAATTCGTCTAAATCAATTCGTCTAACATCAATTCGTCTAAAATCAATTCGTCTAAAATCAATAATGTAACGAATGATTTCCGCTATAGTATAATAATGTAACGAATGATTTCCGCTATAGTATAATAATGTAACGAATGATTTCCGCTATAGTATAATAATGTAACGAATGGTTTCCGCTATAGTATTATAATGTAACGAATGATTTCCACTATAGTATTATAATGTAACGAATGATTTCCGCTATAGTATTATAATGTAACGAATGATTTCCGCTATAGTAGAATAATGTAACGAATGATTTCCGCTATAGTAGAATAATGTAACGAATGATTTCCGCTATAGACTATCATTTTTTAGCCCAACGGAAAAAAAGAACAAAAAAAAATCAATAATATATAGTACATTCTGTATTTTAACAAACTTTTAATATTGATTTTAGACGAATTGATTTAGACGAATTGATTTTAGACGAATTGATTTAGCCGAATTGATTTTAGACGAATTGATTTAGACGAATTGATTTTAGACGAATTGATTTTAGACGAATTGATTTAGACAAATTGATTTTAGACGAATTGATTTAGACGAATTGATTTTAGACGAATTGATTTTAGACGAATTGATATTAGACGAATTGATATTAGACGAATTGATTTTAGACGAATTGATTTAGACGAATTGATTTTAGACGAATTGATTTTAGACGAATTGATATTAGACGAATTGATTTAGACGAATTGATTTTAGACGAATTGATTATTAGACGAATTGATTATTAGACGAATTGATTTAGACGAATTGATTTAGACGAATTGATTTAGACGAACTTTCCGCAAATCGTCTCATTGATGCATCCTTCGATGGACTCAATCCAACTAACCCATTGATTGTGTCTGTTTTCGACAAATGTTCGAAAGAATCGGGAGAGTTCACGATTTGTTCTTTCGACAGGGTTTGCTTGAGGGTGACGAATTGAGGTAAGTATCTTTCGAATTCCGGCTTCTTGCAATTTAGTGGCCCATTTCTCGGAGGTGAACTGCGTCCCTTGATCGGATAGGATGGCTCGAGGTTTACCGTACTTCGGTATATAATCGTTGAAGATGCTCCTCAGTGTAGCGTCTGTCGTCGCATGCCGCAGAGGGTACAGTTTTGTTAACTTGGAAAATACATCGATTACCGCGAGAATGTATTTCATTCCAAATTTGCCGGCTGGCAAAGGCCCATAAAAATCGAGTGACACCAGGTCGCCTGGTTGATTGGGAAGGATGTTCCGGATTTCAGTGAATGAACCTCTGGTGAAGACCTTGTTCCTTTGGCAGGAGTCACAGGATGCCAACTGGTGTCGGGTTCGCCGATATAGGTGGGGGCAGTAAAAATCCTCACTGATTAGGAGGTAACATTTCCTGGCACCTGCGTGTCCGTACAGGCGATGACATTCTTGAATTAACTGCGGTGCGTATGAAACAGGAATGATTGCTCGATATTTTCCTCGTATTTCTTTGTAGAGGACGTTATGGTGGATGGCATATTCGCTACCCTTGGGATCCAGTTGGGCTTGGATGACGAGTTTTTTTATTTCCTCATCTTCGTGCTGGTAGTTTGCCAGGTTGGACAGCAGGATTTCGAATTCGGTGGAGACCTCATATGCAAGCTTAGTGATGATAATATTCTCCTGTCGCGTAGTCCTATCTAGGTTTGGTAGGCGACTCAGTATGTCTGCCACTGTATTCTTCCTGCCTTCGCAATGTTCAACCGTCATGTCATAATCCTGTATCGCGAGGGACCATCGGGTCAGGCGTGCATGTGCCAATCTGCATTCGCGGAGGAAAGTTAAGGCGGCGTGATCGGTTATGGCGTGGATTTTTGATCCGAGCAAATACGAACGGAATTTCTGCAGTGACCATACAATGGCCAGTAATTCTTTCTCCGTCGTGTAATACGTCAGTTCTGCGCCTTTCAATGTCCTACTTGCGAATTGCAACACTTGATGTTGGTTTTCGTCATCGATCTGATATAAGACCGCTCCGAGGGCGTAGTCGCTCGCATCGGTCTGGAGGTAGAAGGGTCGTTTAATGTCGGGGTAATGTAGACTTACTTCGTTGCAGAATTTTTCTTTAACGTCTGCGAAGGCGGCATCCTCATCCGGTCCCCATTTCCACTTTACACTCTTTCGGGTGAGGTGTAGTAGCGGTACTGTGGCGCTAGCGTGTTCTTTGGTGAACTTACTGTAGAAGTTTATTAAACCGAGGAACCCGCGTAACTGCTTCACCGTCCGAGGTGTAGGAAACTCTTTTATCGCGCGGACTTTTTCGGGGTCTGGCTTGAGGCCCTCGGGGGTGAGTATGTGCCCGAGAAAGCTTACCTCTGGTTTGAGAAATTCGGATTTCTCCAAACTTAGGGTCAATCCATGCTGCAGAAAACGTAAAAATAACTCCTCGAGATTTGCCATATGTTGGTCAAAATCTTCCGACATGCACAGCAGGTCGTCGACGAAATTGATGGTGTTGTCAAGTCCTTTTAGGACGGGTCCAAGGCCACGTATCAAGCTTGCAGTACTTGTGCGTAGTCCGAAGGGTGTGACTCGAAATTCATAGCATTTCCCTCGATGCGAGAACGCTGTGTATTTGCGCGAGTTTGGACTTAGGGGAACTTGCCAGAAACTCGAGCGAAGATCGAGTGTGGACATGAATTTTACGCCGATGCACTGTTGAAACAAAGCCTCGGGTGTTTCCATCTGTTCATGGTCAGGGAGCATGATGTCATTGATCTTCTTGGCGTCCAAACAGAGTCTGACTGTCCCGTCCTTTTTCGGTATTACGACGAGGGGACTCCGATATGGACTCTTGGAGCGCTGTATTATTCCTAATTCCAGCATCTTCTCGAGTTCCACATCTACGCTTTCTCTGTACGCCACTGGGACAGGGTAGACTTTCGCCTGGAAAGTTTTATGTGGTATAACTCGCAGTTCGTGTTGGTAGGATTTCAGCAAACCCGGTTTCTTATCGAAAACTCGTCGATATTTCCTTATCAGCTCTGCGAACTTTTCTGCCTGCTCAGGAGAAGTCCACTTAGTTTCTTGTAGTTTTTTCTGGATCTCCTCATCCGTTAATTGGTAGTTCGAGTGTGTCAATTGTTGCATCGTTACGTTAGTGGATAATTCGTGCGAGGGCGGGTTGAGGAACTGAATTTTGTGTTAACGGTACCCTTCACCAGGCAGTGCGTATGAAAGTACATATGCATCGAGGTCAATGCAGGCTCGTATTTTCTGAAGAAAATCGATGCCAAGAAGACAATCGACAGTTAGTTAGCGAAAAATTGTTTTTTTACTCGCACTGCTTTCCCGGCGGTGGCACCACTGACTGTCACTCCCGTGAGTGGTAACGTAGGGCACTGTGTAAAAGACGTCCGGCATTCCTCGTAAAATGTCTCTGATACGGCACTAACCTCGCTACCAGTGTCGATGAGAGCGCGTATTCTCTTGCCCTGTATTGTAATGTTCAAGATGGGACATTTTGCCGTTTGTCGGGGTATATTATCGTGGGAGTCCATTAGGTACTCACGCATATCTGTGCCGTAGCCGAGCGTCACCTCTCTCATTGCGACTGATCGAGAGATGACGCCTCCGCGTTTCCCGTCTTTTCTATTTCAATCACATGCGACTCGGGAGTTGTTTCTTCGGAAGCCCCGTCAGTGAGAGCGCGTATTTTCGGGTTGTTCAGAGCCGGTCTCCGCGAGGCTATGTCTTCTCGAGTTCCCTGTCGATTTGGAGTTGAATTTGTCGCATTCTGATTTTCTGTCCCAGGATTCCTGTCCCCCTGGGGTCTAGGATAGTTGCGGTGGGGTTGGTTCTCGAAACGTCGACGGTAAATGTTCAGCGTTCCGGCTTGGTCGAATTTCTCGAGGAGGTCAAGGAATGACGAGATAGTGTGGATACCGCGAGCTATAATAGCACTACGGATCTCTTCCGCAAAGTGTCGTGATAACTTCATGATGATCTGCTCATCTGTGGGTGCCGGATATAGTTCGCGGGCAATGCCAATCAGATTGAGTGCGTATGATAGCCTTTTGGGATTCTTCTCGCGATCATAGTGACCGAAATCCAAGTTCTCGCGCACACTATATTGGACTTCATCGTTCCAAAAACGGCGGCGGAAGTATATTGAGAAATCCTCCCACGAGGCGATCGACTGCTCTTCAATGGTCCACCAATCTTTGGCGAGACCAGTGAGACTCTGCTCGATAATCGTGGTGAAATGGTACCGGGGTCCTAATGCCAATCGGTATTTATTGAGATCATGGAGAAAACGCATTGGGCGTTCTGAGAGATTTCCTTTAAACGTTGGCGCTGCAAGCATGGCGGTACCCCAGAGCTTTGCAGTCTCACCGAGGGAATGCACGGGCTGGAAATTCCCTGAGCCGTTGTCCTCGTGGACTCGAGGGTCAGGACCTCTACTGGGTGGAAATCCCGAAGGATGTCCCACGGGGTGATATGAGGTAGAGTGATGTAACTCTCTCTCAGAGTTGTGTCGTCGATCGACCAACTCATTGCCTGCAAGGTGGCGAGTGTTCACCGGAGATGCTCCCGTACGATCTCGTCCTTGGTCATTTACTTGACCAGGTGCCGAGACCATCAGATTTTCACTCGTTCGCCTGATTGCCCCCGTGGCTTGTGGCGGAGGGTCATTCACCTGACTCTGATCAGAGACAAAAATGGCTTGTGAAATATTATGGAGTTCGCGATGAACTGCTTGAATGGACTCTCCCATCCGTGCCTGTATGAGGTCTACCCTACGATGGAGAGCGCTGCTCATATTATCTAGGCGATGATTAATCGAGGCGTTGTCATTGAGACGCATTTCTCGTAACTTCTGCAGCATCGGTGCTAGAGTTCCTGACACATTTCGTCCCCCACCACTACTGCATCCCGGCCTTGGTGCCGGAGGATGGAGTTCCCTACGAGCTCCACTATCGTGAGCAATAGCTTCGGCCAGTTGTTGGGCAAGATGTGGGATTGTGTATGAAAGGTCGAAACTCCCGGTAGATGGAGACATGGTCGCCGTTATATTGGTTAACGTTGCTGCAGCCGTCGTAGAGACTGTTGCAGTTGGGTTAACAGGCGGAGAATCATGGGATGCCATAGTCTCGAAGCCGTGAATTCTTTGAAATGGGTCTTATTGATAATATTCGAAAATTCTTTGTACCTGATAAGATTGAGGTTTTTTCTAGAACTAGCATATCTCAGGTCCCTGTTTGGGCGCCATTCAAACAAAACTGCTAAATTGTCTTTGTGTATGGGATGAGGTTCGGAGGAGGGGACAATTTGCACGTGTAACTTTCAATAAATAAGAATTCAGTACTGGACCTGAGATCATTACTAATTTAGTTAGAAATGTAAACCTCAGACATTGCTAAGCCTCTGCAGCAGAGCATGCGTCTCATCATTGGTTTATATCTTGGTTATAAATTGATTTGTCCATGGAGAATGGAGTATAAAGCAGAATTACAATGAGTTAGGAAATATGATTCTAATGTTCATGTAGAGTGCGGATGACACTACAAGGAGCCGAAGGCTCATAAGCAAAAGGGAGGTGTAAAATTGGGTAATAATGGACTTTATCCTCAGAGATATAATATATCTCATCAACGGATTATTGATTATGATATACGTTAGACACGTGTATTTATGCCGATGCAGGATGCGGACGTGGTCGGGATCAAAGTAAATAAAGACACCCGCGTTGTCGTGAGAGTGAGGGCGTTCAAATATTCAAGTGAGATGGGCTGTCTCCAGTAGTTCGTGCGAAACTTGAATTTTTGTCGTCCAGCTCTAACTTCGGCGGATTAATTCTCTAGTTGCGAGACGTAATCGAAATGCGAATTAATTATTAAACCTCGTGAGTTGGGCTTCCTCCAGTAGTTCTCTAATAGAAACGACGAATAATAATTTCCTCGAGTGAAATAACGCGCGCAAGAGAAATTACGAAATTCTGAAATAAAATATTATTTGTCCCTTTAACGAATTCCGAGAATTCGGGTTCGCGACGGCGAGCGAGACACGCAAAAACGTTAATCCGTCCTAATCCTCGAGAGTGATAATTTCGGCACGGCGAGGTGCGTTTGACCTACCTACGTGTGCGGATATAATATCGATGAATTTACGAATTATGATTTCGATGCCGCGAGGTACGCAATTGCTTGAAGGTCAACAATTGCTAAAGGAATAATAATCGGAACGAGAGAGTATTCGGTGCACAGGCGAAATGAAATTCCGAAATTAAAATATTATTTTTCCCTTTAACGAATTCCGAGAATTCGGGTCCGCGACGGCGAGAGATACGCAAAAACGTTAATCCTGCCTAATCCCCGGGCGCGAGAATATCGGCACGGCGAGATGCGTATGAAGGACCGACGGATGCAGATAAGAAATAGCAAGTCGCGGGAATTATTATTTCTATATGACGAGGTACGCGATCTCTCGATGATCTTTCATGGAAACGCGAATAATAATTTTAACATGCGAGTATTCGATGCCCGGGTGAAGTGAAAATTCCGAAATTAAAATAATATTCTTCCTTCGAACGAATTCCGAGAATTCGGGTTCGCGACGGCGAGAGATGGGCAAAAACGCTAATACATCCTAATCCCATTAATATGACAATACGAGCACCGCGATGTCTAGACGACTCGTCGAGACGGGTCTTCCAAATACTTGATAAAGTGCGTGTATATACGTGACTCTATGGCTCTTTGGTAATTAGGTCAATGTAGTAGTTCACAATATGCGACGCGGGCGAGAATTGGTGAGGAACCAAATCAAGCGCGCAAGTGTGGGTGAGGATTAGATGGATACACTGGTGTCGTTGCGATAACGAGCCCAGTGTCTTACTTTCAGGAGTTGTTGAGTGTGCGTGTTGAAGCAATATCAAGCCGCACGGGTTACAAATGGGTGTACCATGCAGGTCAGATAGGAAAGAAATAGAGAAGACAATAGGTAATGAATCTATTGGAGCTGGGCTGGCTCAAGGAAAGACCGAATGTGTCGAAGCAATATCGAGCCACTCGGGTGAGCTGGGCTTGCTCAAGGAAACTTAGACGTGTCGTAGCAATAACGAGCCGTCTAAGAGTGGGTATATATTTTTAAGGGTTTGTCCGGATCGGAGAATTGGTAGGTACTGAGTGACGACGTTGGGAGTCGCCGGCTTTTATAGGAGTCGTCCCCCCACCGGGTACTCGGAGATTTAGGCGGCTGGTGCGGCCGTTCGGTGTAACGGTTGGACGGTAGGCGGTAGCTGGTGGGGAGCTTGCCGCGTGTCGGCGTCTCGGTACTCTGCGGGCGCGCGAGGGGTATACCGCGCGTTTGTGGTGGGGGGTATGTCGTCCCGTCACAATATACTACTCTGAAAATAACTAATTTATTTGTAACATAATAATGGTTCTATTATGTGTTTAATCTTTATAATTTTGAATACGTAGATATTCCTGCTGAAGCTCCGCGGGGAGCAAGACGTCTTCGAGTGAGATGGATAGCGGCGGATGCGGAAGACAATGGTAACTTCTTTTTTCATCAACAAAAGCTCAAATGGTAATAAATCCTTAAAATATGGAGTTAGGAAACCCTTAAATTATGGACTTCTGTCTGTGCATACATAGATGATCCTCCAGCAGCTGAACAGCAGGCAGGCGTCGTGCAGGCTGCTGACAATGGTAAGATATTTTTCTCGTGAAAATAACTCGCGATGATTAAGGCCAAATACGCGTCCATTCGGACGTCCCTAGGAACCAATCACTACTCTGAAAAAATATGTTCATTAATGCCCAGTACGCGTCCATTCGGACGTCCCTGGGATCTTTTATTTACACTGGAATGAATATGTATTGATTAAGGCCCAGTGGACGTTCTCACGCACGTCACGAAATTACCGGAAGTTTTTTTCTTTTGAGACACAGACGATGCTGTGGACAGTGCCGCCGAGACGTTGTCGACTGTATAGAATGTGGAGTCCGTGGCATCGGAACGTAATGGTAAGTCTTGAGTAGAAAAATAATTTGTAAGTAATAGATCAGAATATTAATATTTATCGGTTACCAGAATATGTGCAAAATGATTGTGCCACGCTTGGCCGCGGAGGACGTGGAAGACGGGCCCGTGGAGGTCGTGGACGCGGCGCGAGAGGGACTGGCGACAGAGGGCGGAGACCCAATCTGGGGGTGCTGCTACGTTCGGACGATAACGGTAAGGACATATGAAACTTTAATTTATTAAGTCTTCATAAACGGACATGAGGTGCAGTATGACTAGAGAGGAAATAAATAATTGTGATCGTTTAGGAATGACCTTGAGCGATTGCAACCTATTTTGATCTCTAGACTTTTATTTACGTCCCGTAGAAATCGAGGAGATTTCCGAGGCGCGATCAGACGCGGAACAGCTCAGCCCACCGCGACTGCCAGCCGTCTCGATCCAGCAGCCCAAACCAGCGCACCGTCTCGACCCAGCAGCCCAAACCAGCGCAAATGCCCGACGTTTCGATCCAGCGTCCAGTTCCAATCCGACCACCCAACTCGAGCCAGCTGCCCGGCCCGAGCCAGCACTCTGTCCTGATCCAATCGCCCGGCCTGAGCGAGCACACTGTCCGGATCCAATCGCCCGGCCCGAGTCAAGATCCCGACCCGAGCCAGCATCCTGTTCCGTGTTACGTCAAAAGTGTCGTAGATTTTACTCGAGCGACAATTTTACACGTATTAGTGCGGTTCAGCGTGATTTACCCGTGCTCTGGTCAAGAAGGAAGGCTCCTCCCTATACCACATCTGACGAAGTACACTAAACGCGCAAGCTCTGTTTCGAGTCTAACTTTTCGGAAAATTACTCGGGGACGAGCTGCGAATGCTTGTCTAAAGGGAATTTGACTGAGGTCTGAGATGATGATGATGTGATGATGGCTCGAGACAATGCGCGTACGAAATTTCACCGATATAATTAAAAATTTCTCTTACCCTTTTTGTGTTGAACTGGATGCTGATGCTGCAGATGGGAAGGACACGATCGTAAAGAAACTGTGACACTGAATTTAAGAATGCAACCGTCGAATTTTATTCGTAAAACGAGGAAATTAAATAAACCGATTTTTCTCAACAAAGGATGTTAACATGTAATTAATCGTGATGATGTTCACAAATATCGGCACCTCGTGGTGTAACAAAATTCAGAGTTCGGATGTACAAATTTCTCAAAATACGAAGCGTGCGAAATTATAAAATAAAATACAAAATTATCGAAGCCCGAGAATACAAAACTGTAGAGTATTATTTAAGTCTATGAACTCCTAAGTCCCCGTTTAGGACAAAGGTTCGAATTACGAAAAATGAAAATCTTAGCGAATAACGGAATGGATCTAAGTCCGCAGACGGATTAAAATTCGATGATGATTGGAGCTCGAAATTTTCTAAGTCCGTGATACGATTCTAAATTCGGAGCTGATTTTTCCTAAGTCCGCGATACGATTTAAATTCGGAGCTGATTTTCTTCTAAGTCCACGATACGATTTAAACTCGGAGCTGATTTTCTTCTAAGTCCGCGATACGATTTAAATTCGGAGCTGATTTTTTCTAAGTCCGCGGTCGGACAGAAATTCGTCGTTAATTCGATTTTAAAGTTTCGGTCTATGCTCGGGCAGAGATTCGACGTGGGTAGATCTAATTTTCGGGACGCACTGTCTAATGTCGATACCTTTTTCGTCTTTTTATATGATTGGGTCCTTTGTCTACCGTTTGATTGAGTGATGGTAGGGGTAGTGCCTACGTGATATTCAACTCCCTATCTCGCGAGCTAGAGGAGCACACCGCGCCTTGCAGGTCGCGCGTGGCTCGCGGCCCCGCGCCTGTCCCTTGCTCTGGCTTCAAATTTACGACTTCCACTCGTCAATGTTTCTCGGTATTTCGACCAGGTGTTCACGCTCTTCGTTGGTACGATTTAATTTCTGCCTTATTTGGATCTCTTCGCTTATAAGTTTTGTAAGTTTATTACCGAATAAATTATCTGATACCTTGCCGTGTTTTTTTACGTGGTTTCGCTGGGTGACAAGAATGAATTCTTAACAATATCACGTTGACCAGGATTTGAATTTACATAGGAGATCATTCAGACTGTAATTCTCGAATTTGTTGTTGAAAGTTCATCTTCGTTTGTCGTTTCTAATACGCGTTGTTATAAATTTTTATATAAAATTACAGCTCCATATTTTAGCGGGAATGTATCTTAACTTTCTTAATTATCCAAGCGTATGCGACTTCGTTTGTATCTAACTCTGTGAATCCCAATTTTATAAACTGTTAAACCTTTCACCATTTTGTTTATATTAACAAGTATCCTACCGAATGTTATAATTTTTTAAAGTTATTCATATCTAGGTGTACGAATCCCGATTTTATAAGCTATTAATCCTTTTACCATTTTCTTATATTAACAAACTATCCTGTTGAATTATATATTTCTTAACAGTTGTTCGTAGACATTTTAGTCGTTTTGCCTCATTATCTTAAGGGGCTCCGTCTTTTGAGTTCCAAAGGTTCCTTGAGACATTGATTATTTCGTCTCGTTGCATTCTCCTATTCTTTAATCTGTGCATTTACAGGGATCTTCAAGAAAAGCGGAAGAATAGTTTTAGTTATCTGGCCAGACTATAATTCCATCACGTACAAATCATGATTTCCGAGACGAAAAATGAAACGACGATTTTGGTGGAACGTAGGGCATTCACCCGGTGTTCTCGTAATCTTCTAGCTCTCAGGGCTAAGTAGATTTCTTTTATTTCCTTTTTTGTGATCACAGGCGGGTTCGGCTGCAACGAGTGATCGAGGATCGTTAAGTGGCGTGGTAACGCAAGGCCCGCAGGCTGACGTTCGATAACCGACCCGCCCGGTTGCCTCTAGTTTCGTCTATCGCCGCTCGCTCGAGTGGCGTAGGTGACATTTCTAGAGAGCTTAGTGTTTTGAAGAAATCGTGCCCTGTTGTACCATCATCCGCACTCTTTTACCTCGACTGACCCATCAGTACCTACTAACAGATATTGCAGTTTCCGGGGCCTGCAGGGACCGTTGCTCGTATAATTGTTTGCCGAATGCTCCCTTCCGCCAGAAGTCTCGGAAAGCATGACTGAACTAAGAGTTCGTTTGTGCGAATAGCGTGAAGTTACGGCCTGACGTAACATCCGACCCAACAGCTTGGCACACACAGTATGCCTATTCCTACTAATATTTATTCCTATTCCTACCAACATGTTATTGAGTAAGGAAACACGATTTTTTTACATAGTACGCGTAAAATTCGGTTTTACGCACTGTTTTCGGTGCATGCGTAACATTTTTAAAAGTTGAAAATCGTCATATTCGATGGGAATATGCGTTCTGCGACCTTCCTATGGTATATTTCTGTATACGTGTGTAGTGAACTCTGTATATCGTCAGAGGGGACTATTCTATTTATATGAGACACAATTTTCGATCTCGATTTATATTTCGATTTATGAAGAGACGTCTCGACGCCAATACTCAGTATGGGCTTACTATTCGTAGAGTAAACACGACAGAACAACACGTTTTCTTCTAACTTCTGAAAGTATTTTGTATTATTTAGTATTATTGTCCGCTCAACTGCTTCCCTTTCTTGCCCACATAGCGTACGTTATTTTTGATAGGTTTCTTTTTAGGGTTGCGAATTGTACGCATACTATGTCAAAATAGTATATTGAGTAACAAGTACGTAAAGTACTACATTTCCGCGCCAGTTACACATACTATTTTTATAATAGCGGTGCATAACGCGAGTCTTCTTCGGGGAGGTTAAGCGAAGTCACAGTGTGAGTTTTCCGAAAGGAGTGTGTAAAGGAAGCGGAGTGCGTAAAGCGAAGCTTTATACACGACGTTTACTTTACGCACGCGAAACCTCACCGAAATGACGAGCTTTACGCACGCTATAAGAAAAAATATCGTATGCGACAGGTGCGTATGTTTTGAGCACTTGAGGCATAATATACTATATTTATTCCCAGAAGCACGTGCACGGAAAAAGAACGAGCGACGAAAGCGCCGTCGGCAGCACTTAAAGGCTGCCGGGTCGCTAGATGCTATCCGGCCTCGGTCCCATGGACAGAAGCGGAAGCGGAGGACACAGGAAGTTGCAGGTGACATAACTAACATTCTTTTTTGCTAAGTGTGCACTCAGCAAAACACTGTATTTATCACGTGCAAAGCAAATGTACCTTAGTAAATAAATTAAATAAATTAAATGAATTAGTTACATAAAATTAAAAATCATGTTTATTCTTGAGAATAATAGTTGTGAGAAATTTTGCATGTGATCATGTCACTAAGTATATTTTATGAATTCGCTTATGTATTTTTTGAAATATAAAAAGTTGACGTCATTTTTCGAGCGTTCTGGTTGGTCGTTAGCTGCTTCGATATAAAGTCGATTTCTAACTGTCATTGTCGCTGCAAAATCGTGTAACGCGCACGTTTTGAATAGTTGTATTAGACACAAGAATATACAAATGGATAGCAAAGAGTGCGAGCCAGGATGACGTTGTCGCCAGGAACATAATATCAACAGTCAAAAATCCCCACACGCTGCCACAGGTACGCGTGTAATGTAGTTTAGTTTAGTTTAGTTTAGTTTACATCAGGGGGTTTTACAGCTTTGCACTTAGGGCTATGGCCCATTTTACTCCCCTGTTTTTCATGCCTCTTTCCCTTACACTACCCCGGTTTCCATGATAAAGGCCACCAGGCTTTTCAGAGGGAGGTTGACGATTGTTCCCATCTCCATCAGATGCGAACCTAGCCTTCGTGCTCTCTGCTCGGCTGGAGCCGGATAGAGACATATCACGTGAAGAGGCATTTCGTCGTCCTCTCCGTATTTCCTGCAGGTTTCTGTTTCACTGGCCCCTAGCG
The DNA here is from genome assembly GCA_963932165.1 of Pimpla rufipes. NCBI lineage: Eukaryota > Metazoa > Arthropoda > Insecta > Hymenoptera > Ichneumonidae > Pimpla > Pimpla rufipes. The sequence goes on from OZ010634.1 coordinate 6,554,647, forward strand.
TTTTCACCTGCTTTTTCAGGTGGCAGTGTTCTGTAAGTAGTCCAACTGCTAGCCTTAGCTCCCGTTTGCTGAGGTCTAGCAGGCACTCTGCCAGTTTCCTACTGGTCCCGCTATGAGCGCCTTCGTCTGCCTCATACCCGTCGTTGTCTCGAAGGTGATGTTACGTCCATATGAATTCCATAAGAGTTCACGAGGCTAGAGCGCAACGGCGATCTCACTTTCGAGTCAAGGCGTTAGCCCTTTACTCAGGGACGGAGACCTCGGCTTATCCCGCTATGAAGTGGGTACTTACATGGTTTGGAACACAAACGGGGAGCAACGAATCGGGTGAAATATTATTGTATAATATAAAAACATGCCAAGAGAGAAATTACCGGTATTGGCTCACTTCGCAATGAATTTATTCTATTTCTTCTCAATTTCACTATTACAATTCTAATACAGAATAACGATACAGCAACGCGACAGAGATTCGTTAATCGTAGAGGAGCTTGCGCACTCCTGGCTCACAGAGAGACGTGTACACTGTGGATGTTCGGTGATAACTGACTTTTGACTAGAGAACTCATCCCTTATATACGAGTTTCGCTTAGTTATTTTACCTTATAAGGGAATTCTATTTTTAGGTTATACGTAGGGTTTGTACTCGTAAATCGTATCGAGATGTCCTGGTGGATCATCAAAGATTCACCAGTACGTTCGCTATAGGTATAGGCACGGGAGTGGATGCTTTTTATGTATAAACATTTGACTCGACAGTATTCGAGGAAGCTTTACAAAAGCGTCGGTGCAATAGACGATAGTATAAGATTTATCGTGTAATTAAACTCTAAATTATGGCCGCAGCGTTCACGCGGAGGCGTCGCTTTGGCCTGATGGACCAAAAAGGGCTTATTTAATTCCCAAAAACTCGCTTAGATGAGTATATCTATATAGTGTATCCACCTCTCCCCATTACTACAGCGTATATTGTAACGCGGGAACTTCCGTTGACGAGGCCCTGGCCTCGGCGCGACCGCTCGGCGATTCCAGCACCGATCCGCAAGGGCCGATAAAACATTTTGCGAGCGCAGAATTAATTTTTTTTTTGTTTTTCTTTATTATTAACATCGACGAGAGAGAGAAAGAGCCGCCGAGCGTCATTGGGCTCGCCTCGCCCGGACGTCTGCAGCCGAACCCGAGCTTCGAGGGAGACAACGCCGTGCACGTTAAGTCGCCGTTCCGCCACCGCTCGCCGAGCGCCCTTTTGAACCTCCCGCCGCCCTGCCGAGAGGTAGCGTCGCCGTCGTCGTCGCCAGGATTTACGGCGACGCGATCGATAACCGGGGTCCGCCGTCGATCAGCCGCGTCGTGCGCGACAGAGTTGGCCGCCTGTCCGCGAGTGCGAGCGAGCGCCTCAGGCGTATGGGGGAGGGGATCACTAGCCCCGTGCGAGCGAGCGAGAAGGGTCTCGGGAGACTTCCCGAGGGACCGCCGAGCGAAGCGACCGTGACCGACAGCGAGAGCCAGGGCGAGAGAATTGAGGCGCGTACGAAGATTTCCCATCCCGCTGCCAACGTCGAGGAAACCGAGGGTGAGCTTGATCGCGAGGCGGCTAATCTCCCGCGTCGTCAATTTATTTATTTGGGTCCTTCCGACCAACCGACGCCGAATACGACGTTCTTTTTTTCCGTTTTTTTCCCCTGTGACACGCGACGGCCGTGTCGACCGGCCGAACGAGGCTGTCGCTCGCGCTCTGTTTTGAGCGCACGGGCGCTATTCCCCGGCATTCTCGCGAGATCGGGAGCTGGGAAAAAGAAAATTAATCAAGAGAAAAGCGGCGCGAGCGGCGCCAAGCGAGGCCGGCGCGACCGGGCGATCGGGGAAATTCGCGAGGCCCGGCCACTAGGTCGTGCGGTGCGGGAAGTCGTGCGTTAATTGTGTTTCGTATTCTATTTCTTTTTTTTCCCTTGTTTTTTTTTGTGTTTTGTTCGGGTCAGTGTGCGAACACGGGAACGGTACGGGTGGAGCGACGGGAGTGTGTGATCGCGGGAATAAATTAATATTGTAATCGGCGGATTGAGTAGCCGAGTTTTCCGCGAAGGACTGCGTGGCCGCGATTATTCTTTTCTCTGTTTTATTCTTCTACCGTCGTGAAATTGAGCGTGTGGTTGTCGTCGTCGGCCGTTTCCCGTTTCGCCGCGAGTGTGGACGCGCGGGAGCGGATTTCGGGTCTCGCTCGTTGAGGTAAAGCCCTTGTCTTCTTCTTTTCCCCTATTGTGCTGCGGCTCGAGTTCCGCGATTTCGGGAATCACGAGCGGGGTCTCCGAACCGTTGCGATCCCGCGTGACGGGCGTGTGTTGGATGAATGCAAGGCGAGCGTCGCGGCGTGTGTGACGGCTCGCGCCCTTGAAAGGTCAAGGCGAGGTTGCGCGAGATGTAAAAAAAAAGGCCGGGAGACTAAAGCCTTATTTCTTGTCCTGTTCGATAATTTTCTCACTGAAATAAAACGATAATCTTTTGTTCGCTCCCGGCAGAATCGATCGCATTTAATTTATTTTTCGCTTATTGTTCCCTCAGAGATCTCCCGCTAAAACTCACGCCACTCTGCCACACACGAGGCTGCGGCTAGTCAGGCAGGAAGCAGCTTGGCTCAGAATATAGTGTGCTCTCCCCGGAGCGAAAGCGTCTGGCGCCCTTTCAAAAAATTAAGGGGAGAACACTGAGCTTTAGCTTGGTAGTGGAAGGCCATCGGGACAGGAATTAACCGCTACAATATATATCTATAGCGTTTCATTCTCCCCTATTACTACAGCGTATATATCTATAGCGTTTCATTCTCCCCTATTACTACAGCGTATATATCTATAGCGTTTCACTCTCCCTCTCCTTTGCTACGACGCGTGTATATCTGTATCGCTTCTTTACCCCCTCCTTAACTTCTGTTCGGGGCCGTACATATTGTAGTGGTTTTTAGTTTGATAATCCACAAACCGCCCACAAATCGCCAAGGTCCTCGGAGTTCTTCCCTTTTACCCTGGGCGCCAGGCGCTTTCGCGCCGGGAAGAACTCGCGCGTTGTCAGGACCCGGCTGCTCTGGCCAGGCTAGCCGCAGCCGTCAATTCTGTAGAGTGGCGGGATGCGAAGAGTTGACGATCTCGGAAAGGACAAGAAATGATGTAACAACCGAACAACGGTCAATCTGCGGGAGCTCACAAAACCGTTTATTAAACAAGACAAATTAATAGTGACGAAAATAATTCAAGTATAGTCTCCCGCAATGCTGTCTAACCGAAACGAAACACTTCTTCGTTTCTCTCAGTTTCGCCGGTCTACCGCTCGACAACAAAATTCTCCCTTACAAGGTCGCGAGCCACCGCGCGCGACGCGGCCCTCGCCACACACACACTCACACACACACGCACACACGCTCTCACACGCGGCGGGAGGGATAGCGGTCGCGTGGTTTTCCCCGGTCTAACTGCGCAGTTACAACGGCGGAATGACTCGAAAAATAAGGCCGGGGAAAAACCCGTGAAAAAAACAATTGCAAAAGAACTATTTACAAGAAATGAAATTACAAACAATAAAATGATGACACCTGTCGATCGCGCACCGCTTCTCTCCTCGCACACTGACTCGAATATTATCGTCGCGGGATGCACAAAAAAAAACAAATGAATTTACACTCTGATCCTCGGCGCGACGGCTCACTTCCCGCGACCGAACGACCGGTAGCGAGGTCGAACTCGCGCCCGAGTTTCCCGCAGGACCGCCCGGACGATCGGGCCTCTCCCGCTGCACCCGGCGCTGGCCCTTGTTTTCGTAAATTTTGTCTCGGCGCGAAGGCCTCTAGGGCTCGTCGCCGAGATTTTGCGCTCGCGTGCACAGGCTACAGCAACGCGGGATGCTCGCGAAAGCCCCGTCGACGCGGCCGTCTCGCGCGAAGGCGACGAGGGCGCGATGTCACGCGCAACAAAATAACCGAAAGAAAATAAGAAAAAGCACTGACGCCTCGCGGCGAGGCTCACCCGTAACCCTCGTAGAAAAATCCTCGCGTGTTCCTCGTTCGCGGGAGGCGTCGTTTGCGGCGGGATGGACGTGCTCGCTCTCTCTCTCGTTTTCCTCTCTCGATCTCCTCGGCGTACTCGTCGTTGTCGCTCGCTCGCTCGCACGCTCTGCTTCTCGCTCGACGGCTCCTCGGGAAGTGTCCCGATGTTGACTCTCTCGCACGCTCGGGCAAGTGGCCCCCTCTCCGTCTCGTAGCGCTCTCCGGCAGGCAGGCGGCCAACTCTGCCGTGCCGTGCAGCTCGTCTCCCCAGCGAGATTTCCCCCGCGCCACAGTTGGCGGGCGTGGCGCGAGGCTTAGACGGCGGCGGTCTCTCCGTCTGCGGCGGTGGCGGGCGATTCGAACCGCCGAGCGGTCAGCGGCGCAGCGGCGAGGCGACGGCGAGGCGACGGCGAGGCGGCGGCGAGGTCCCAGCGTCGTCGCTCCCTCTCTATCTCCCTCTCCCGCGTAGATCGTCGTCAGAGCTCGCCCCGACGACGGCGTCAGCGCCAAGACGGCCCGTGAAGCGGGAAAGATAAATAAAAAAAATAAAGAAAAGAATTAATAATCGTTGTAGCGCTACCTATGGCCCTGCGGATCGGTCTAGGCGTCGTCGAGCGGGAGTGCAGAGCGGCAGCTGGGCGACACGGAATTTTCCCGTGTTACAACGCTCCCCCCCCAGACTCGAACGTCCCGGTCGAGTGACGGCCTCGTCTTTCGGCGTCAGTGCACGGCTTCGTTCGACAGAATTGAGCAAAACTCGTTCACCTCCTAACGCTCGACAACCGCATCGACCGCCCGAACCGATCCGTAGTTCGCCAGCAAAAAAAAACACAAATCATCAGCACAAAAGAAGACGAACCAAAAACACAAGAACGGACAACGTGACCAACGACGATACTCTCTAAAGAGCTCCTTCCGGTACCCGTCGGTCCCATGTTCCTCCCGTGGCACGCGCCTAGCCTGTGAGGTCTCCGACCTAGCGATCAAAATCCCGACCTTCACCAGCATGCCGAAATAAAACACTCTTTCGGGCGTGACGTTTTTCTTTATTCCCTCCCTTCAGCCTTCCCTCGCACGGGGTCCTCCCACTCTAACCTTCCTGGGGTTCTCTTTTCCCCGTAAAAAAAACAACAGCGAAAAGAAACAATAGCCCTTCGGCTTACAACGAAAAAAAATGAATTTGCACTTCGCACTTTAAAACAAATCAAAACTCCGCTTTTCGCGGGAGACCATATATAAGGAAGAGAAAATAGAAAGAAAGTGTCGGTCTGAGGAAGGTGGGAAGAGAAAACAATAAAAAAAATGAGGGAAAGGGGAAAAGAAAAACCGGTTAAGCGGGATGGTTACTGGCGCCGTCCTCGGCGCGTACGGCGCAGGTCTCGGTCCTCCATCCCGGCCCCGCTCTCCCAGAATTTGCCGCAGGTCGGGCACGTACGGACTGTATAGTCCTTCCTCCCGCAGATTCGGCAGAACTTCCTCTGCCCTTTCTCCTTTGGGCAGTCTGCGTATCGGTGGCCCACCTGGCCGCAGTTAAAGCAGCCAAGCCCCTTCTGGGGCTTGGGTCTCGGCGGGGCCTCCTGAGGCTTATCAGCGCTCAAGTTCCACGGGTCCGTGAAGCCGATCTGGCCGTCATCTCCGTCGTCGTACTCCTCGACCTCCTCTTCCGCCTGCGCGTCTGCCGCACTCTCCTCCCCCGGGTAGCGCTGTGCCTGCAGGACGTAGAACGGAGTCCCATCCAGCAGCGTTTGGGCGGCGGCACGGAGCTTCACGAAGCCCCGGAAGAGCTCGAACACCTCCGGGCCTTCGTTCGCCAGGACTCGGGGACGTAGCAGGGCTATCCCTCGCACCGCTCTCAGGCGCTGTGCCTCCCAGTTGCCCGGGCTGTCCCGGTACAGGCATAGCAAACGCCATGCGTCCGCCAGCATCGCCTCGAGCATCTCCAGGGTAGGTGTGAAGGAATCCATTATTCTAGAGAATCGGGAGAAGAAGAACGAAAAGGTTTAAGGTCAGTAACAGAGGTTTTCTTTATGACATTCCCGCGAGCATCTGTTAATTCGTAGACCGCGGGAGAGATAACGCGCGATACCGTAAAAGGTCCGTGAAATTTCTGGGCTAGCTTCGCGGCCACGTATTGCGACGCGTTTGAGAGGATTCGTTGCCTCTTCAAGACCTGATCTCCGACCTCGAATTGGACCGGATTTCGATTTTTATTGTAGTGTCTCGCCTGACGCTGGTACGCTTCTTCTAGATCGTGCTGGACCCTTTCCCGCAATACCTCTAGGCGCTGCATTTTCTCCGCCCATTCCGTCACGTCCCGCGGGATAACCTCTGTTTCCCCCGCGTGTCTGCGGTAAAGTTGGTGGGGCCTAGGCGTTCTCCCGAAGTTAAGAAAAGCGGGACTGGACTTGATCACCGAGTGATGGGCGGTGTTGTAGGCAAACCGGAATTCTGCGAGATGGGCGTCCCAGGAACGATGATCCCCATCCAGATAGGAAACAATAATGGCTTTAAGCACCCGATTGACGCGTTCCACGGGATTGGACTGAGGATGGTACGGCGGGGTTGTGGTGTGGTAAATACCCAACTCGCTCGCCATCTCCTTCAAACTTTTATTGACGAATTCTGTCCCGTTATCGGTGAGGATCACCTCCGGGGTCCCCCATCTCGAGAAAACCAGCTCCTCCATGACCTCCCGAATTTTCTTCCCGGTTGCCTTTTTAAGCGGGACGCACTCGACCCATTTCGTAAAGAGGTCCTGAATGACCAATACGTAGGCGGCGCCCGTGCGGCTGGGAGGGAAAGGCCCCATGATATCCGCCGCGACTACCGTCCACGGCTCGTCGACAACCCTGCGTCCCATCAAACCCGGGGGAAGCCCTGTGCTGGGTTTGGTCTTTTGGCAGACCTCACACCGCCTTACATAGCGGGAGACGTCTTCATACAGGCCGGGCCAATAGTAGGACAGGACAACACGCTGGAATGTCTTGTCACCACCCAAATGGCCGGACTGTGGCGCATCATGGCATTCCCGTAGGACCTCCAGACGGGCGGGAAGCGGCACAACCAGCTTCCACTCGTCGGCGTCTCCTTTCCTCCCTCCACGTTTCAGACGTCGTCTGAGGTACAACCTCCCGTCGCAGATTTTCCAATCGGGGAATTTTTCAGGGTAATCCCGGACCTCGGTCCAGCGGTCCTCGTACCAGCTGTCTCCTACCTCGGGGGTTTCTTCGAAATTTACCGGCTGTCTAATGACAGCTAAGGCCACATCTTGCGAGATAGTCGCCTCCTCTAGCAATTGCCGAACCGGGGTTTCCTCGTGCATACGCGAGAGCGCATCCGGGAGGTGGTTGAGCGCGCCCTTTCGATGAAGAATGTCGAAGTCATAGTGGGTCAGCGTCCATATCCACCGGGCAATTCTGCCCTTGGGCTCCTTCTGAGAGAACAGCCACTTCAGACTCTCGTGATCTGTAACCACCGTGAAGCGGTAACCATTCAGATAGGGCTTGAACTTGTCTACCGACCACAAGATCGCTAGACATTCCAACTCCCGCACGTCATAGTTACGCTCCGCGTCGGACAGCGCACGACTCGCGTAAGCGATGGGATGCTCAGCACCCTCGGGCTCTTGTGTGAGAACGGCACCCAATCCCGTCAGGCTTGCATCCGTATGCAACGTGAACTTCTTGGTGAAGTCCGGGCGGGCAAGCACCGGCGCTTCTACCAAGAGTTTCTTCAGCGTATCGAATGCCTCCTGTTGCTCTCCCGCCCACACCCAGGGCTGACGTTTCTTCGTAAGCCTGGTGATAGGCTCAGCGATGGTCGCATAGTCCGGAATAAAGCGCCGGTACCATGAGGTAGCGCCGAGAAACCTGCGGACCAGCGACACGGTCGTGGGTGCGGGATAGTCCATAATCGGGGCCGTTTTGGCCGGATCTGGCTGAAGTCCACTGTGGTTAATAAGGAAACCTAGATAACGCAGTTCCTTGCGACAGAACTCGCATTTATCAGGATTGATGAGGAGTCCCGCCTCGAGGATGCGGTCGAAGACACGTCTGAGCCAGGTGAGATGCTCGTCGAAGGTTTCGGTGGCAATCACAATGTCGTCTAGATAAGCGAACACCGAGGGCTGCATGTCGGGCGTGATGATTTGGTCCAACAAACGCTGAAACGTTGCGGGAGCCGTCGACAGCCCATAAGGCATGCGCTGAAAATGGAATAGCCCTCGGTGAGGCGCAGTGAACGCCGTTATCTCGCGGGAATGCTTTTCAAGAGGAATCTGGTGAAAGGCCTGACTTAAATCCAGGGTGGAGATGTATTTTGCGGAACGGAGACAGTCCAGGATGTGGGACATGAAGGGAAGCGGGTATGCGTCCTTCTTTGATACCGCATTGACTTTCCTGAAGTCGATGCAGAAGCGGTAGGTCCCGTTAGGCTTTTTAACCATAACGATGGGACTACTCCACTCACTCTGCGACTTCTCAATGACCTTCGCCTCCAGCATCCTGTCTATCTCCGAATTCATCGCGTCTCGAACAACCGGCGTAAACGGGTACCACCTTTGTTTGATGGGATTCGCGTCCCCCACGTCTATTCTATGCTCCACAAGGTTGGTTAGCCCCGGGGCTTGTTTTAAACGCGGGAGTTCGTCATTTAGAAATTCTAGAAGTCTAATATTCTCCCCGTCCGTCAACTCCACGAGTGCAAGGCCAAACTCCCGATATTCCTCTGTTCCCGGTCTTACGATCTTCTCAAACGGGTATTCTATATGCGTCTCGTCGCTAAAAAACCACGACCTCTTCACGATGTCTATCCCCATCCCGTAATTTCTCAGCGAGTCTAACCCGAATAAAAGCGGGACTGGCAATTCCGGCAACACCCTTGCTCTTATTGTCCTTAGACGCGCTTTCAGGTAGGCCTCGAATACGATTTCCTCCCCGCATTCCACCACCTGCCCGTTCCCTACCGTACACGCGTTCCTCTCGGTCGGTTGACGCGAAAATCCCAGCTCGGTTAAAAGTTTAATCCCGTCCTCGCCCACGAACGTGCAGGTTGCTCCGGTGTCTACGACGGCGGGTAACTCCCGGCGTTTTAAAAGGAGCCTGATAACTAACACCTGCTCTCCGCGATCCTTCAAATGGTGGAACACAGATCGGGCAAATTCTAAAGAGGGAAGCGTCTCTTGGGGCTTGGATGGTGAAGCGGGAGTCCTGCTAGCCCCTAACGGCGGCTCCCTTGGGCGTTTCCCGAGCAACTGTGCGGCATGCGACGCGTTACACCTTCCTTGCCACAATCGTAGCAGTGTAATTTCAAAGGTGTTGCACAACCACGCGCATAGTGACCCGCCAGGCCACAGTTCTTGCAGATAACCTGCTCTGGGTCCACCGCACGAGTCGGGGTTCTGGCGGCGCCCTCTCCCGCTTTAGCGGGAAGGAACGGATTGGCGGCGGCAGGTGCCGAAGTTGATGACGAACTATCTACCCTGAGGGCGGACTTCGGCGGAGTTCTTCCCGCGGCCGGGGCTGGAGATGTATTGCGAGTCGAACCGGTTGGTCTGGGGGAAGCGGGATAGGTTCTTCGGTCCGCAGCGCCATAAAAATTGGCATCGAAGCTGGCAGGACGCTCCCCCCCCCTGGCTATAATATGCCGATTCCAGAGGACGCCTGGGCGAGCCGAAGGAGACACGCGGCTTGGCCCTCTCACGACATGCAAACTCCGGAAAGAGAGATCTTTCCGGGGGAGGTGGGGCACGGTAGGTTTCCGCCGCGCGGTAACTGCGTTCAAGTCTCACCGCGTCCCTCTCCAACTCCTCCAGCGTCCTCACCTCGGTTCTCAGGATGGCCACCTGTAAACGCGGGAGTAAATTGCGATGGACCATGTCCAGTTGATCTTTCATGGACATGGGCGGAACAACCCTCAGCATGAGGCCGCGCATGCACGTCAGATAATCTACAACCGGCTCGTGCAGCCCTTGGGCTCGAGCTCGGATCTCCTCCTGCAAGATGAATTGGAGGTCCGGATTCCCAAAGCGGGAGAGAAAAGCCTCCTCGCACTGTGCCCACGTTTCCCACTTCGGACGCTCCATTTTGAACCAATGGTAAGCCATCCCGGTGAGAAATGGCGGGATGCAGGTCAGGAGCTCTCGGTCCGAAATGTCCACCAGCATGCGGCCGTCGCTTATCCTCGAGAGGAAAACCTCGACCTCGTCCCCCTTCGCGCCCGAAAAACTCAAGTTCCAACGCCTGAGAATGTCGTATACGGTAAGGATCGAGGTCCGGTTCCTCGGACCGACCGCATGCGGCGATGACTGGTGGCTAGGAAGTGGCGGCGGCGCAGAGGGCGGGATGCCACCCCTGTGCGTCAGGCCCTGGTCGAACGGATTTAACGACACGTTCGGAATCGCGGTCAGCCCCATGGGAAGCGCGCTATCCATCGTACTCGACAGCCTAATCGAGTGGCCTAGCCTCTCCTTCAAGGCCGCGGGATGTCCCTCCGTCGAGATGCCTCGACTCTCAAGTTCGGCCTTCACCTGCTCGTCCGAGAGGGCGGCCAACTCGTCCAGCGTTAACAGCGGCATCTTACCGTCGGTGGTACTAATCCCCGGTGAAGTACGTCTCGTTCTTTCGGGCTAACCTATGACCGCGTTTACACCGAAGCTGGCGCGGGAATGTCAATAAAGAAAAAGAAGGGGTCAGGGGCGGGGGGGGGGGGGGGGAAAGAAAAAGAAAAGAAAGATAGTACAAAAACGAAGAGGGGAGATACAATAGAAACAAACGAATTAGGGCGTCGCGCAACTCAAAAATAAGGTTACAAAAATACTCTAAATCTAAATATCGTTGCTATCGGAAATAGTCCGACGGTGCGAGTTATTTCTAGTGCAAATTTCAATATATAATTCTAATCTAGACCTAACCCCTGTGCTCAGGATGGCGGCCGCCCGGCGCTATTCAGCGACTCAGGCGCCACAGGCGGGAAGGGTCCACAAAAACCTCCCCGGAAAACAAAAAGAATCCTACCGTCCGAGGTCCAAACGCAGAAAGAATTGAATAATAAATAAAGGAAAAAAAAGAATGTCAAATAGATTAAACTGCAAGTCCGAACTAAGTTAATCGGTCCAAATATTACATAAATACAGTCCGAAGACAGTCAACTGAAATAAAACCGGGTTGTCAAAAAAAAACGTAAAGCGTAGTCAGGTAAAAAATTAAAAAAAAAACCCGAAGGTAAGCGGGAGTCTATTAATTAAAGTTCCCCCCAAAAATAAACCCAAAAAAAACAGAACGAAAATAAATTAAATGATGTCAACAAAAAAAAATAATAAAAACTCAAAAACTGGTTCCGTCAATAAATAAAAGGACAAAGCGACAAACAGTCCGCGATTTACTATCCCGTCCACTAAATAAAATCAAAGTCTAATATTCGTCAAGGGAAAAAAAAACAGAAACGATCGGACGGCGGCAAAGTAAGAATCATAATTTAATCAAGGGGAAAAAAAAAGATAGAGTCCCATAAAGACAAACAAAAACTAATATTGGTAGTATTTGGCGGGAGCAGGCTCGACCCCCGAAAGCATAAGTCGGACCCTTCCGCCTCCTAAATCTCTAAAAAAAACAGAGAAAGACGAAAAATGAAATATTCGTGTCCCTATAATTTTTCGGGCAATATTTCCGCGCTGCGCGAATAATATTCCCGCAAGTCAAGGAGCCTCGTACGCCGACTCTCAACTCGATCGCCCCGAAACCAATTCCACGGGCAGGACAGCGACTCACAAAAAAACATAAACACAGACAAGTGCGAGGATACCGCCCGGCTCACGCGCGGCCGTCAAGGCCAACGCAACCGTCGCGTGGCTCGACGCGCGCGGGACTCGGCCGAGACAGCGGACCAGCAAAATCGGTTGTAATATAAGCGCAAATAACCGTTGACCGTTGCCGGCAATAATTCCACTCCCGTGAAGCGGGATGGAAGTACACGAAAATGTTCAATTTCAATTTCCCAATATTCAGAATGAATTCAATCAATTAAATCTCTAAAATCGTACCGAAATAAAAATTAACCCAAAAAAAAATAAAAATAAATGTCAATTAATCAGAAATCAAAAGTTAGTCAAAAATAAAAATCAAAAATTACCCCAAAAACAAAAACAGAAATTAATCAAAAATTCGAAAATTATTCAAAATTACTCAAAATTATTCAAAATTATTCAGATAAAAATTTAGCCAAAACGAAAATAAAATCAAAAATTAAAAATTACACGAAATCCAAAATTTTACCAAAAATTTAAAGTCGGTTAAAAATTCAAAATTATTCCCAAACTAAAATTAAATTGAAAGAAAATCTAAATGCGGTAAAAAAAAGAAAAATATTATTATTTAATTTATTATTACTATTATTTTAATTATTTTTATTATTACTTTATTATTATAATTTTTATTTCGGTATTTATCTTTCTAGTTTATCACGTTATTTATTTTTTTATAATTTATTCAAGGGTAAAAAAAAAAACAAAAACTCTCGAGATCGCCAAACTCGGGCCCCACGTTGGGCGCCAAAAATTTGTAGTGGTTTTTAGTGTGATAATCCACAAACCGCCCACAAATGGCCAAGGTCCTCGGAGTTCTTCCCTTTTACCCTGGGCGCCAGGCGCTTTCGCGCCGGGAAGAACTCGCGCGTTGTCAGGACCCGGCTGCTCTGGCCAGGCTAGCCGCAGCCGTCAATTCTGTAGAGTGGCGGGATGCGAAGAGTTGACGATCTCGGAAAGGACAAGAAATGATGTAACAACCGAACAACGGTCAATCTGCGGGAGCTCACAAAACCGTTTATTAAACAAGACAAATTAATAGTGACGAAAATAATTCAAGTATAGTCTCCCGCAATGCTGTCTAACCGAAACGAAACACTTCTTCGTTTCTCTCAGTTTCGCCGGTCTACCGCTCGACAACAAAATTCTCCCTTACAAGGTCGCGAGCCACCGCGCGCGACGCGCCCCTCGCCACACACACACTCACACACACACGCACACACGCTCTCACACGCGGCGGGAGGGATAGCGGTCGCGTGGTTTTCCCCGGTCTAACTGCGCAGTTACAACGGCGGAATGACTCGAAAAATAACGCCGGGGAAAAACCCTTGAAAAAAACAATTGCAAAAGAACTATTTACAAGAAATGAAATTACAAACAATAAAATGATGACACCTGTCGATCGCGCACCGCTTCTCTCCTCGCACACTGACTCGAATATTATCGTCGCGGGATGCACAAAAAAAAACAAATGAATTTACACTCTGATCCTCGGCGCGACGGCTCACTTCCCGCGACCGAACGACCGGTAGCGAGGTCGAACTCGCGCCCGAGTTTCCCGCAGGACCGCCCGGACGATCGGGCCTCTCCCGCTGCACCCGGCGCTGGCCCTTGTTTTCATAAATTTTGTCTCGGCGCGAAGGCCTCTAGGGCTCGTCGCCGAGATTTTGCGCTCGCGTGCACAGGCTACAGCAACGCGGGATGCTCGCGAGAGCCCCGTCGACGCGGCCGTCTCGCGCGAAGGCGACGAGGGCGCGATGTCACGCGCAACAAAATAACCGAAAGAAAATAAGAAAAAGCAGTGACGCCTCGCGGCGAGGCTCACCCGTAACCCTCGTAGAAAAATCCTCGCGTGTTCCTCGTTCGCGGGAGGCGTCGTTTGCGGCGGGATGGACGTGCTCGCTCTCTCTCTCGTTTTCCTCTCTCGATCTCCTCGGCGTACTCGTCGTTGTCGCTCGCTCGCTCGCACGCTCTGCTTCTCGCTCGACGGCTCCTCGGGAAGTGTCCCGATGTTGACTCTCTCGCACGCTCGGGCAAGTGGCCCCCTCTCCGTCTCGTAGCGCTCTCAGGCAGGCAGGCGGCCAACTCTGCCGTGCCGTGCAGCTCGTCTCCCCAGCGAGATTTCCCCCGCGCCACAGTTGGCGGGCGTGGCGCGAGGCTTAGACGGCGGCGGTCTCTCCGTCTGCGGCGGTGGCGGGCGATTCGAACCGCCGAGCGGTCAGCGGCGCAGCGGCGAGGCGACGGCGAGGCGACGGCGAGGCGACGGCGAGGCGGCGGCGAGGTCCCAGCGTCGTCGCTCCCTCTCTATCTCCCTCTCCCGCGTAGATCGTCGTCAGAGCTCGCCCCGACGACGGCGTCAGCGCCAAGACGGCCCGTGAAGCGGGAAAGATAAATAAAAAAAAATAAAGAAAAGAATTAATAATCGTTATAGCGCTACCTATGGCCCTGCGGATCGGTCTAGGCGTCGTCGAGCGGGAGTGCAGAGCGGCAGCTGGGCGACACGGAATTTTCCCGTGTTACAATATATATAGTTATACGTTGTGACGGGATTTTTCGCCCCGCCACCTCCGCAGAGTGTGAACGGCGAGGAGCGCCGGATTTACGGCGCTTTGGGTCGGTGCTCGTCGCTCCGCGATTCGGGGTCCGGCCGGAAGCTGTGGGTATCTCGGCTACGTGTTTTCGGCTCTCTAGGCTCACTAGCGACAATTCAAATAATTAATTGTTATTTTTCGAAAACTTTTTTATCTTATAAGTAGAGTAAGTTGCGTTCGAAATTGCGTTCGTGCGGCCATTTGCGCCCCCCCTGTTACCACCGAAATCTCGCCCCAACGGACCAACAACACCAAGGATCGCCCCGCTCGCCAACCGCTGCCGCCGTCCGCGCGTCCATCGCTCGCGCGTGTCCACTACCGCCGCTCTCTATTCGGCTATCTAGATCCTTACCACAAAGGTCGACGATCTATTATCTTTTTTTGAGCCTGTGGTTATCTTTTGTTTCTGAATTTTGATCTGTCCTCCGATTTTGGGCTATGGGCTCTGTTTTACGGAGCCGCAGGCGAGCACCGAACATCGGTGTTCGCGGACCTGGATGCCAGGGGAGAGCGTGGAGAAATGACCGAAATATTACCGTGTCACCCGCCTCCCCACGACTTCCCAGCCTGGCGCTGGACCATCCCAGCCGGAATGCGGATTGTCGTGGACCGGCCACCCCGGCGCCCCAATAAGAAAGGGGCCAGGAACCACGGAGTTTGAGTTTAATTGCAGCGTTGCACTCCGTAGTTGTGGGGCCAAAACCGTCGACGCATCGGAGGCCTCGATTTCCGACGTGAGGGCCCCCGCACTCTCTCGTCGTGGCCACTGGTTCCGAGGGGAAGACGTCCGCATTCCCGCGATCTCAGCTGCGGCTCGAGATCGGAGAGAAAAAGCCTAGGGCGGAGTGGACATGCCGCACGACAAACACGCGAGCCCCGGTCGAGAACAACGTGACCGGGGTGCATTGGTGGCGCGATCCAATTCGAATTGCGCGCCACCGTGCGCGCAGTGTTGCGCCGACGCGGTCGCGGAAGCCGCCGAGAGGAGCGACGCGCCAATCACGCGCGGACGCGCGAGGTAGCCGGCGAGTGAGCCGGGTGGGGAGAATCGATCGAGGCGCGGCGGACCAGCACGAGCCTTCTTCTCCGCCGGACATCCGAAGGCAACGGACGACGATATCGATCCGACGATCGAGCGACGCCGCACCCACGGACATCGAGAACCTCAGAGATTTCGGTGAGCCTGGCCCTTTTATTATATCCCGTGACGACGAGGGTCGCTCGGCCGTACGTGCTGGCCGTCCACGTAAGTTTTTTTGAGTGTTTTGCGAATTTTTGAGTCTAATGAACGTGGACGGCTAGCCGTGCGGCCATCCGGCGTCGTGCCGGGCGCGAGCGGATCTCGTCCGACCGTTGGTCGACGCCATTTCGCGGTATTAATGTCGCGTTCGATTTTGCGGCTAAGTGCGCGATCCCGGCGAATATCGGTGGCCCACGCGAGGTGTTTCCTGTAGTTTTCAGTTTTGCTTCGGTGTTTTATTGTCTACCCTCGCGTGTGGTCGCCGACCCGGGGTTTTTCGAGCGAAATTTTATTCTGTTATTTCGGTCGCTTCTCGACAGTCGCATCATTTTTCGAGGCTAAGTAATCGAGCCGGTCCTAAGTGTTCGCGTAAAATTCCGTTCCGGCTACTTGTGTTACGGATTTCGCCGGCCGGCTGTCGCACGCTCGAGGTCGCGCGGCTCGCGCGATGTTTACGTTCCGCGCGTGTTCGGACTCGCGCTATGTCGCCTCTCCCCTCCTTCTTTATCTCCCCGATGTATTTCGCGGAAGTGTCGAGCCCGCGCTACCTTTCTAGCATTAAGTGCGCCCGTTATCTTTCGTCTTATTATTTCTCGATACTTTTGTAATGTAAATTGAATCATTCTTTTTTTTTTCTTTCCTCGCACTCTCACGATCGCCGTATCTCTCGACTCGAGCCTCCCCGGTGTTACCTACCGCCCAAGATTGGGCGGTCTTCGGTCATTATCATTATTATTATTGCTAATTTCGTGGCCGAACGTTGAGTATCTTGTTCCTCTATTTTTCACCGAATATTTGCGCCGCGTTATTTAAGATTTAGGCTCAGTTCGTTTTGCCTGTAGTCTTTTGGTTACTT
Organism: Pimpla rufipes; assembly: GCA_963932165.1. Lineage (NCBI taxonomy): Eukaryota > Metazoa > Arthropoda > Insecta > Hymenoptera > Ichneumonidae > Pimpla > Pimpla rufipes. Next base: position 6,571,162 of record OZ010634.1, read on the forward strand.
TTCCGGTCCGGCGGTCATATTACCTACACTCTGTTAATCGAGTCCCGGAAGCGAGAATGGCTATCTGACCGATAATCAACGGCGGTTCCACTTACATTTTGATTACGATTGTATTATTTCAAACTATATTATTTTCCGGATTGTATTATTTCTCATTGTATTATTTCAAGTCGCATTATTTCAAATGGTAATATTTCCAATTGTATTATTTCCAAATTGTATTATTTCAAATCGCATTATTTCAAGTGGTATTATTTCCAAAGGGTATTATTTCCCATTGTATTATTTCAAGTTGCAGTATTTCAAATTGTATTATTGTTAAATTGTATTATGTCAAATTGTATTGTTTCCAAATTGTATTCTTTCCAATTGTATCATTTCAAATTGTATTATTTCGAATCATTAGGACTTTTGAACAGTGATATGACGCTTCCGGTTACCGTTATTATTAGTCTTTCTATTGTATCGAGCCGAGGCTACCTGGGGGGATTAATTGTCAACCGCCCTTGCTAAACACCACTGCATTCCGGCTAACTACCGGGAGCAGTTCGGGAATTATTTCAATAAACTGATTTTACCCGAATTCAAATTGTGTCCCTCAATTTTTGCGAACCGCCCCTCTACCAATTTCAGCTCGCGGAGCCTGAGTTAGTCGCGTGTCTTAGTGCTTCTTGCCGCGCCCGCTCGCGTTACGGGTCGGGCCTGCCGTACCGACGGCGAAATCAAGTCGGGGCTTTTCCCGGCGGTACCTCGGTACCTGGCGCCCAGCTGTCGGTGTGGGCGGCCCAACTCATAGGGGAACTTTGAGTAACGTATTCAGAATAGTGGGTATTTTATCGGATCCGGGCGTGTAGCGGGAGGGAGCCGGGGTTGTGAGCTCCCCTCGCAGGGAAATTCCTCACAACGTATAGTGACTACGTGAAAACGTAACAGTGATCTGATGCTGTACTTCAGTTCACCTGCGGAGTTCTTTTTCCATCTGGCATTTTGCGATACCAACTGCTGGCTCTTGGCCCACCATAGGTTCGGCCGACCCTTTTCTGCCCAGCTCGTCTGCCCTCTCGTTGCCCGCAAGGCTCTCGTGACCAGGTACCCGCATCCGTTATTCTGTGACAAGGCACGTAGTCCCGACTTACAGTCCCTTACCAGTCCTGACTTGCCGTAGCACTGCTCCAATGCTTTCAGTGCGACTAAGCTATCGGTGAATGTAATGTACGTTTCCGTGTTTTTCTCGAGCCCAAATCCGCTATTGACTAAAATAAACGAATTAATTGGTTGATTCGTAACACCGATACTCCTGTATTGTTTAATCTTCATTTGTTTTGCATCCTTCAGCTATCCTTATTAGACATCTTTCCGGTCCCTTTAGTTTGCTCGTGGGTACGTGTCTACTATGCTTTCAGCATAGTGGAGTAGTGTGCTCTTGTCCTAGAACACGCATCTGCCATGGAGTAGTGTGTTTGGTCGAGAGCACGCGTCTGCTATATTTCAACATAGTGGGATAGTGTACTCTGGCACGTAAGCACGCGTTTTCTACGATTTCAATCCAGTAATGTACTTCCGCTGGCGTTGATCGTCATTATTTACATTTCATCATAATTTCTAAATTCCTATTGCTCGTGGATACGCGTCTGCTGTGCTATCAGCATAGTGGAATAGTGTGCTCTTGCCCTAGAACACGCGTCTGCGATGCTTTCAGTGTGGTGGAATAATGTGTTTGCCCGAGAGCACGCGTCTATTATGTTTCAGCATAGTGGAATAGTGTACCCTGGCACGTGAACAGGCGTTTGCTAAGATTCCAATATAATTGACTAATGTACTTCCGGTGGCGTTTATCGTCATTATTTATATTCCAACATTACATTCCCGGTGATGGCCTTCGTTTATTGAAAAATGAATTACTATAGACCGATTCTCGCAGCTCGCGACAGAAAAAATACCAAGAAAATAGAAAGCAGGCCAATATAACCTTGTAAGGTATGGTAAGTTATCGGGGGGGCTTCCTAGCTGCGCACTGAGGCCTATGGCCCATTGTACTCCTCGTTCCTCCTGTCCCCTCCCTCTACACTAGCCCGGTACCCGTAACAAATTATATCAGGCTTTTCAGAGCGAGATTGACGATTTCTCCAGGCTCTACCAAATGTGTTCTCAGCCTACGCGCTCGCTGCTCGGCCAGAGCCGGGCAGCGACACAATACACGGAGAGGCGTTTCTTTATCCTCTTCACATTTCCTACAGGTTCCCGTTTCAGTGGCCCCTATCGTTTCCAGGTACTTTCTTAGGTGACTGTGACACGTAAGTAGTTCCACCGTCAGCCTTAGCTCCCACTTATCTAGAGCCTCCATCCTCCTGCCCCGATATTTTTTCCCCAAAATTTTCTCCAAAATTTTCCAGCGTACACGCCCCTGCCTGGTTATAGTCATTACGGCTTAGGTATGAGCACCACCGCCACTCTTGTTATTCTCCAAGCTGTGAGTATGTAATCTAGTGCCACGCAGGCCCTAAGAAGTTTCGTTACGGGAGCCAGAATCGTTTCCAGGAACTTTTGTACGAGAGCCGGAAAAATTCCGTCGTTTCCCGGTGCCTTATACGGCTCGAATCCCGTTGTCGCAAACTCTACCTTCATCGCGGTAACGATCTTCGCCGCAGCGGCCCAGTACCTCTCTCCCCTTTTTCAGCTCGAGTGCGGCCAGTCAGTCCACTCTTCCACTGTCCTGTACTCCGGGAAATGCTTCCCCAGTAGTGTTTCTAGCTCTTCCTGCCAAGACTCCGTGAAACCTCTCGATGGGGTTCCGAACGAACCACACATCGGGACAGGGTCCTTGGTCAGGACCCTCTGCAGCCTCGCGACATCCGAGGTTTTCTCGATGTCCTGACAGTACTTCTTTCATGACTCTCTTTTCGAGGTTCTTATCGTGTTTTATAGGCTCTCTGGTGCTCTTTAAAACAGTTCCAGTCCTTAGATTTCTTAGAGTTCTTGGCTTTATTAAACGCAGTTCGAGTGTTTACTCGCATCTTCTCGAGATCGCTATTCCACCACGGTGTATTACCCCTGCCCTTCGATGTCGTCGGGCAGTTATTCTCGAACGATATGGTAAGCACGTCGTGGAGTATATCCACCGCGTGTTCCACCTCCAGTTCGCTGCCATACCTGTCCGGAAATCTCGCTATCCTCCCTGCCAGCTTCTCTCTGTAGGATGGCCAGTCTGTAGCCCTAAGGTTCCTGTATGGTCTCCTGTCCTTGTTATTCAGTTCCGCGTCCAACTCGAATCTTATGTGCCTATGATCCGATAGTGATGGTTTATTCGATACCCGCCTCCTCACAATCTTCTCCACCATATCCTGCGTGCTCAGGATGAGATCTATTACCTCTCCTCGTCGCCGTCTTGGCCCTCGTCGACCGTCCATCGTTTGGTGTTTAATACTGGCCAACGTCGTCATGATCTTCTTGGTTTCCACTGGGGGTCCTGGAATCCATGCCATGAACCTGATGTACTTTGGGAGTTCCTTGGCTTCGACTGCCAATAGACTCTTGCCCTCCCATTTCCGCAGGTCCTGTAGTTAGCCCTTGAGCCAGACCGCCGTTCGTTGGTTTGCAGACACCACCCGCAACGTCCCCTTGTACAGGTAAGTCTCATTGAAGCGCGGTATGAAATCTCCTTCCGGGATTTCGTCCGCGATCTCCATGAGCCCTCATGAATGATGGCCAACTTCGGGAGATCACTTGCTGCGGATGCGAATGATTGACCGCCGGAAGCTCCCTCCCGTAGTCTCTTCGTCCGTCGTTTGTCCGTGGGGGTTGTCTTTGGAGTCCCTCGGACTCTTCCTCCGCTCCTCCCGTCGCGTCTGTCCCTGGCTGCTGACCCCCGTCCCGACGTGTTCCTTGCTTGGCCCAGCCTGGTCTGTAGAGTCAGCTACCTGCTTGTTCCTCCGGTATTTCCTCCTAGCCGCGCCGCTGTAGCGCGTCTTCTGGATGGAAATCCAGCTTACGTCCTTCGTGAGTTCATCAGCCCGGCGAGCTTCACGATAATCATGAAGCCATTCTATTCGTCTCCTGATTGGCTGTGGTTTCCTTTTCAATCTTCTTGATGCTCTCCTTTGCTTGAAGTCATAGTTCGTCGCGTTTTTCTTAAAGGAAATTACTCTCTCACTCTCAATGAGATCGCGAATATGCGGGTCCTCGCGGATGCGCGCGTCCGATCCGAACAACAATCGAAACGGCGTCATCCCAATACTTCGATGGGGCGGGGATATAATAGTGGAATGGGCGTGCAATTTACGCGCTCCACCTGTCCGTTTGACCTTGGAATGCCCATCATCGCCAGTACGTACTAAATCTTTTCGTGATCACAAAAATCTCTGAAGTCTTGCGATGCGAATGCCGTACCTCGATCGGAGATAACTCTTTTGGTATTTCCGAACATTACAGCTTGCTTCTTCAGTCGATCTAGCACCTCAGCTGTCACCGTCGATTTAGTCGCATACAGCCACGTGAACTTCGAAAAGCTGTCGACCACAACAAAAATATGTTTGTAGCTCTTGTTCGTCGTTACTAGAGGGCCCAAATGATTAATCTGAAACGTATCCAGAGGCACTTCGACTTTGTCGATTGGATTTAGGAATCTCTCTTGCCGAACCTGCTTCATTTCCGCCAAAATACAAACAACGCAATTTTGGACAACTTTCTCCACTTTCGTTCGTAGGTTTTGCAGCCAATAGTCTTTTTTCACGAGATCCTCGGGTTTGCTCACGGAAAAATGACGCCTCTCGTGCGCCTGCTTGACGATTTGAGTTTGCATCCCTTTCGGGACCACAAGCCGGACATCATCGTCGAACTCTCGAAACAGCAGTTCTCCACGGATGATGTATCCGCGATCTTCACCTTGATTTACCAACTCCATGACTGGATGCATCTCGGTGTCGTCTTTTTGCGCTTTCTTCAATCGTGGCATCAATCCTTCGCTGGCTTCGTCAATGAGCATGCACGTCGGCAACGGGTTGCGGCTTAGAGCGTCCAAATGCATCATGCTCTTGCCTGGGTGGTGCTCGATGGTGTACCCGAAATTTTCCGGGTGCAGTGCCCACCTTGTGACACGCACGCACAAGTCTTCCTTACTCATCCTCTGTGTAAATGCGCGGCAGTCAGTGACAAGCTTAAACGAAATGGCTAGCAAATAAATACGGAACTTCTTAAGCGCCTTCACGATCGCGAGAACTTGGAGCTCGTAGCTCGGATACTTTTCTTCGGCGGGCGTTGTCTTGCCACTCGCATAATACACTGGATGCAACGCCTTATCTTCGCTGTTACGCTGCAATAGTATCGCGTCGTAGCCGTGCTTCGATGCATCGTACAAAAGCGTCGTTTTCTTGATCGCCAAACTCGAATTTCACGTTCGCTTTCAACAGGTTTGTCAACGGTCGCGCCATTAATGAGTATCCAGGAACTAATTGACGGAAATACCCTCTCAAACCGAGAAATCCTTGAATTTGTCATACATTCATCGGCTTTGGGAACTTCATGACTGCTTCGGTCTTTCTATCACTCGGATGGACACGCCCATTCTCAACGACATGCCCCAAAAACTCTATTCTGGTCTGTAGGAAAGCACATTTTTTCAATTCACTATCAGAGCGGTCTCGCACGCAACGCTCAAAACTCGCTTTAGGTTCGTCAACCCCCGTTTCGTAATCTTTCGACGGTATGATTAGGTCGTCCATGTACGTCAAACACGACCCCTTCGCGTATCAAATCTTTAAATGTGGCGGTAACGATTTTTTTTAAAGACAGCTGGCGAGTTGCACAGACCGAAAGGTACTCTCCAAAAACTCAAAGTGGCCGTCAGATACTATAAAGGCCGTATACTTCTGACTCGACTCGTCTACCGGCACATGGAAAAATCCATTCTTTAAGTAAAGTGCTCTGAATACTCGCGTCTTGCAATCTGTCCAGCTGGTCTTCTATCAGAGGCAAAGGGTAGCGGTCTTTAACTATCTTCTTGTTGAGGAGTGGATAACCTACGTAGAGCCTCTTGCTACCGTCTTTTTCGCTACTAAAACAATAGGACTCGCATAATCGGACACGGATTGTCGAAAAATTTCGTCATCGAGTCACTCGCTAATCTGTGCATTGACTTACTCTCGCACGTGTGAAGTCAATCGTCTCGCTCACTTTTACACTGGCTCTTCGTCTTTCAGCACAACCGTCATTTTCACACCTACTTCGCGCGTCATTACAGGGCAGGGGACTGTCGACAAGATCTTGCATAATCTCTTTGTGTTGCTGGGTTTCGATACTGGACAAATCTACTACATTTACGTCGTGATATTCAATCAGATTAATCTGAAATATCTCTGGCATCTCGTCATCGTTCATGGATGAAGTCTCGCTCGTTTCACTCTCAAATCTATCGTGTGAATGAAATTTCCACCGATCAACAATTTGTGTCGCAACACGTCGTCGGATACCACTCGAATGAGAATCGGGTAAGGGTGCCCATCTATGGTCAAATTCGCTCGCAACTCTCCCAGCGTCTCGTTCGTTTCCGTCCCTATGCCTCAAAACGGAATCGTCTTAGCCTCGAATCGCGGTGACCCTATCTTCACGTATTTGTCCGCGCGTTTTATTGTTATGTGGCTGCCGTTGTCGAGCATCGCCACTATCAGAAACCCGTCTATTAAAACCTCTCTGTCGAACTTCTTTTCTTTCGTTTGAGTTAAAGCGCAGCTATTTTTCGTCGCGTCTTTCTTGTTCGGACATTTATACCCTGACCTTTCATCGGACAATTCGCGCTGATATGATCACGGTGGTCACAATTAAATCATCGCTTCGTTACGCTACGTTTTTTCTCGTCTGACACGCCCTTTTCGTCCGAAACGCTTTTTTCACCATACTCACTTTTCACGCTCGCAGTCTTATCGTTCTTACGCTTAGCACCATCGGTCTTCTCGTCCGTCTTCGCACTGGAATTCGTCGCGTAGTTTCGGTCGCACAGCCAAATTTCTTCGAACGCCTATAGAAGAGATTGGCACGATCTGAAACCCTGCAGACGTGCCATGTCGCGCAGCTGATTGTATGGAATACCGTCGATAATGTAGCTCAGCACTTCGTCGTCTTCCCTCGTAAATGTACACAAAAATTCTATAGGCAGATACGAATCGAGTAGAAAACGTGTTATCCCGGCAATGATCTTTGCTTCTTGAATATTAGGACAATAAACAAATGCGTACAACACCGACCACCCTGATAGACGTGACAACTTTTAACGACTCTTGTCCTGGATTACGCATCTCGCGTCAATCTGGGCGCATAAATAAAATATACAAACTTCAATTTTTTTACAGCGGCAAAGTGCATCATATGCCTCATGGAAGACACGACACATATATTGATACTATGCGGGCACTACTGCTTTTGCGAGGCCTGCACTGTGAAAATATTCAATGCCGCGAACGGCGCTGTCCAGTATGCCGTAATCCCGTCTCCGAGTATTTGCGTTCCTACACCGGAGCTTAACAACGAGTAAGATTATTAACTCACTATCAACATCATGTTCTTTCCATTCGCACTTCGTTCTTTTCATTTGTTTTTTCTTGCGACTTGCATGTTTATAGGTTTGTTCCTTTCCCTCGTCACGACTGTCCATCACGCAGCGTCTTCGAGGGCTACTGTCGTCAAGCGTCATTTGCGAATCCATCGCCGAGAGTCTTCAGAAAAAGAAAACCTGGATATTTTGTAGATCTGAGGGCGTAGAACGAGAGAAAGAATTTTTTGCGAAGCAGAGCGGACGTTCGAAAAAAGAAAAAAGAAAGACGATTCTACGGCGTTGCTTCTCCGGGCACTCGTCTTCCGACTGTAGCAGTCACTTACGTTCTGTTTTTACACACGATTATTTATTGCTTCCTCATAGAGGAAGCTTTGTTTTCGTGAAAATTTTTTTTTCGAGATTTTCATGTTAACATACTTAAAATCACCTAAAACGTCGAGAAAAGTGGTCTAGAAAATATGTCTGTATGTGTGTATGTGTGTGTGTGTGTGTGTGTGTGTGTGTGTGTGTGTGTATGTATGTATGGTCCAGGCACCGAACATTCAATTGTTCATAACTCAGGAATGGCATGGTGGATCGAGCTAAAAATTGGCACGGAAGTAGAGTATTAAATCCTCTGTAATTCACATCTTTTTAAAATTAAATATATCCATGTATACAAATTTTATCGAATTTTTAATTTTTCAAAAAAATGGCGTGATCGCTCTAACTTTCGTAAAAGTTCGACGACTCAGCTATAAACTTCATCATAAATAAAGACACGTTCAATGTTGTTTGGTATTGAATTTCAGCGAAATCGGTAAAGCGGTTCCGGTTTTATAGAATTTTGAATTTTTCGAAAAAAATTAATTTTGCTCTATATCACGTCGAATCTCATCAACTGAACCAAAATATTCAACAGTCAAAAAATAACATACAGCGCTACCACGTATAAAATTTGGTGACGATCGGTAAAGTAGTTCGGATTTTACGCTGTTATGAATTTTTGAAAAAATTAAGATTTTCGCTGTAACCTATAGAAAAGTTATTAAAGTAAGTCAAAACTTTGTATCTAATCAAAATTAGATGTAACGGTGTTGGTAACGGAGTTTTTTTTTTGTTCAAATTTAAAAAAAGTGCAAAGATTTGTTCAAATTAAAAAAAAGTTGCAAAGTAGAACTTTGCACACTGCTTCCTCATTAATTCCCCTTTTTCACAAAGCTTCCTCTATGAGGAAGCCAAAGTTAATAAATAAGCTTCTTCATAGAGGTGGCTTTGTGAAAAAGGGGAATTAATGAGGAAGCAGTGTGCAAAGTTCTACTTTGCAACTTTTTTTTTTCCTTTGTCGTCGTCACGGGTGGATTATCATGATCTAATCATGAAATAATGTAAAACTGTCATTACGCAATACGCGATGGATTACATTAGCGCGTATGTAACGTAAGGACAAAACGGTCGAACGAATGGAAAGAGACGAGAGAATGCGAAGAAGAAAAATTCGTTCCAGTCGCGCGAGATTTTGCTTCCATCATTTTACATTATTCTGCATGCCATCTTAGTGGTCGCGAGCTCTGACGAGCGGTCATCACCGTCAGATCCGTCATCGTCGTGCCCAATCATTCTACTCGTTTTTTTTGTCTCCGTGTGGCAGACACTGCACAAAATATTGAAGTTGTCATTTATTTAATTAAAAATAAAAATTATACCAAGAGTTGTTTATTGGAAAAGAATCAATTTAATTATATTTTGTTTATAACAATAAAATATGTTGCACTCGTGCGATCGATGCCAACTGCTGTAACGGCCATCAATCACGCGTAATCATCGCGATTTCAGTGATAACGGCCGTTTATAACGTATAGTTTATGTAATCAGTAAAAGGTCACCGGGCTTTTTCTTCCGAAAAGAAATAATACTAATGATAACAAAAAAATGAAAAGAAAACGAAAGTAATAATAAAACCATTCTTTAGACAATAGTAACATGAGATATTTGTGTACAGGGTGTATAAAAATTATATGTCGCGACTATGCGGATCGGATTTTCCAGCTCATTATCGGCGAAGATCCATCAAAATATGGCCCCGCAAAATTGACCTTGACCCTGAAACTCAAGGTCACATTTTTTTATTAGCTTAAAAAATTCTCCACATCATGAGGAACAAAAGTCTCAAGGGGACCATGGGTCGGAAATGCTTTTGTCAGCCTTAAAATAGAGCATCAAATTGAAAATAAACGAATAAGTGAGTTCTTCATAAATAGCTGTTATGGTGTCCTCATAAGAAAACCGTTCGACGCTCGCAACCAAATCTCTGTTGTCTGGAATCAAGAAATGTCCCGATTGCCCGAATCTAACCACGCGGAAGCGGATGCGCGACAGTGATCTTTGCAATAATCCTTTTCTGTGTCGCAACTAGGCGCATTTGATCCAGCTGATTTTCGCTGAAAATCAATGAAAACATGATGCCGCCATGTTTGACCTTGACTCTAAAACTGAAAGTCAAATTGCGCACGTATGATTAAAATATATTAATCAGCGGCAGACCAATTGCTTTTAGCGATGGACAATTGCTCGCGATTGGTGTCCATCATCGCTGTTGCTGTCGAAGTCTTTGTCGTCACGATCTCTGTCGATCTCTGTTGTCATCACGATTTCTGTCGGTCTCTGTTGTCGTCACAATCTCTGTCGGTCTCGGTTGTCGTCACAGTCTCTGTCGATCTCGGTTGTTGTCTCGATATCTGTCGGTGTCTGTTGTCATCACGATCTCTGTCGGTCTCTGTTGTCGTCACAATCTCTGTCGGTCTCGGTTGTCGTCACAGTCTCTGTCGATCTCGGTTGTTGTCTCGATATCTGTCGGTCTCTCTTGTTGTCTCGATATCTGTCGGTCTCTGTTGTCGTCACGATCTCTGTCGGTCTCTGTTGTCGTCACGATCTCTGTCGGTCTCGGTTGCCATCTCGATATCTTGTGAGCATGGAAATTATTTCCGCGCCACCTTCGTGCGCCCTCCTCGCCCGTCGCCAAAATGCCGGTGGGCGCCAGCCAATTTTTATTTTATTACGCGGGCGGAATCGGCAAACCGCCCTACCTCAAAACTTAAACGTAACCGAAACGTAACCGGCGACGGACTCGGAGGAGCGGTTCACGGAACCTCGGGGTCGCTCAGTGTGCTAGGTTGTGGAGAGAGGGCGTGGATCCTTAGTGGCACAGAATAACGGCGAAAACGTAACGCAATTATATCGGAACAAGTCGGTCGGTTTATTAATGAGATACCGAAAACCGTTATACTAATTCTTCGTAATAGAGAACGACAAACCGAGAGAACACTCACGCTCGAAAATTATGCGTACATCGAAAATACCTCAAACGAAAAAGAAGGCGAATTCCCATTGAAACAAAATAGAGATGACCGGGTGCCAGGTAGCGCGAAAGCGCGTCGCGTCGATGTCACCCACACCAAAGGAACAGAAAATAAGAGAACGAACCATTGCACTTAATAAATCGGTAAACTAAAAGGTAACGTGCACGAACTAACCAGAGAACACCAGCGAACGCGCACGAATATATTAGAGGACACTAGAGAACGAACGCGAACTAAGCAGAGAACACTAGAGAACGAACGCGAACGAATCAGAGAACACTAGGTAATTGCCCTAATATTAAACCGTGGGTTCGTTAGTCGTTGCACTGATATTAAACCGTTGGTTCGCCAGTCGTTGCAATAATTAACTCGTACCGGGCGAAACGGCGATCTAAAATTAAACAGGAGCTCGAAAATAACTACGGACCATGCCGGAAAACTTAAAGATGACGCCGAGAAAATAACTAAACCCAAAAATGATTAACGAGAACGCCGGAAAATTAATTATAGGTATCGCCGAGAAAATAGAAGAATATAAAACTAATAGATAACTTAAAAGAAAGTAATGCGATAACATAACTAACACTAAGAAATTCTAACACTAAAAAGGTAATTTTAGGTAACATTCGATAACATTAGATAGCATTAGGTAATAGGAGGTAACATCAGAGAACAAGAGAGAGCTGCTTGCCGGCCGAAGGCTGGCCGACGAGAGATCGGCGGTCGGCGGCTCATCACCCAGCAGGGCTGCGAGATCCGCGCGCCCCACTCTAACCGCGGTCCCACTCTCATCGACGCGCGGCGATGCCGCGGCGGCGATGCGCGCGCACCTGCGAGCGTCCGAGCGAACCTAAAGGCGGACGCGACGCCGAAATTCAGTAAAGATGACAAAGATAACGAAAGATAACCGAAAGATACCTGAAACGTAACCGAAACTGACCGATATATGACAAACTATCGTGGTGATGATCGATAACGAGGGAATCTCCTTGTGACGCGGGAGTCTGAACAAACGTAAACGTAAAGATAACGGAAAACCGAACCGAAAAACGACCTGGCGATCCGAGCATCGGTGTGGTCGTATGCACCTCCGCTGCGGCCTTTCAAACATACCTGAAACTTAACCAATCTTTCCCCCGAACGTCACTTCCTCAGTGGAGCGACGGAATTTCACCGGTCCTTTATCCTCTTCTACCGATACACCCTGAGCGTTATCACCGAGATATCCCGGGTGGCACAGTAATTCGGCCCTGAACCGCGGTAATCTCGGTGCACTGACCACTATAATTGACCGTCAGATAACGTATTAGGTAACATTACCCTAAAACCGGAAAAAGACCAATCGGCGGTCGGAGGGAACGCTAAAAACTTGCAGATTCGCGACTCTGCAGACCGGGGGACAGAATATTCAAAAAAATTCTGTCACAATCTGTCGGTCTCTGTTGTCATCACGATCTCTGTCGGTCTCTGTTGTCGTCACGATCTCTGTCGGTCTCTGTTGTCATCACAATCTCTGTCGGTCTCGGTTGTCGTCACAGTCTCTGTCGATCTCGGTTGTTGTCACGATATCTGTCGGTCTCTGTTGTCGTCACGATCTCTGTCGGTCTCTGTTGTCGTCACGATCTCCGTCGGTCTCTATTGTCGTCACGATCTCTGTCGGTCTCTGTTGTCGTCACGATCTCTGTCGGTCTCTGTTGTTGTCACGATCTCTGTCGGTCTCTGTTGTCATCACGATCTCTGTCGGTCCCGGTTGCCATCACGATTTCTGTCAGTCTCTGTATTCGTCACGATCTCTGTCGGTCTCAGTTGTCGTCACAGTCTCTGTCGATCTCGGTTGTTGTCACGGTCTCTGTCGTTATAGCATGTATCGTGAGCGTCGACCACATCGTGGTCGTTGTCGAGACGGACGAGACCAACGTGTAATGTTGCGCGCTATTGATGAAGCTTTCGGGAACTTCGCAAGAGCTCGTGAAATTTATCGCGAAATGATCCTGGATCGGACAAACGGTCGTCCCCTACGGCCGGGGGCAATTCCGGTTCGGCGTGAATTTCAACGACTCTAACGTTTCAACTATCAGATGAGGTTTGAGGTGCAGAACGCTGGACATCGGAGAACCGGTCGCCCGCGAGTTCATTGGCGCATAGAAGACCGCGTTATTGGACTTGCACGCGCTTTTCCCGTCATGGGCTTACGTCGAATAAGCGATCGCGTTGGCATAGCACACATGACGGTGCGTCGCATAATTAGCGAAGAGGGACTATGTCCATACCGCGTTCAATATGTGCACGCGCTACAAGTAGGAGATCACCGGGCTCGTCGAAATTTCTGTCGATGGATGCTACGAAAACTGTAGAGAGATCCCCATTTACTTCGACGTGTCATATTTGCCGATGGGGCAAGCTTCTCTAGCACTGGAATTGTGAATCGGCAGAATTTACGCATCTGGGCTGAGAGGAACCCCCATGCGATAATGCAACGCGTTCACCAGGGCCGTTTTGCGGTAAACGTCTCGGCAGGGATCGTTGGGGACAACCTTATAGGTCCCGTCTACCTTCCAGCGAGATTACGCAGCCGAGAATACTTGCAATTTCCGCAGCGCGATTTAATGCCGCGTCAAAGGGACTTGTTTCCACGACATGCTCGACGAGGCATTTTCTTTATGCACGATGGAGCACCACCTCATTTCGGTCGTCAAGTCCGTGAATTTCTCAACGAAGTGTTTGGAACGCGTTGGATCGGTCGAAGGCCTGCACCTCATCTGTGGCCACCACGCTCTCCAGATCTGAATCCCTTGGATTTATTTTTCTGGGAAGCACTCAAGGCTATTGTCTATAGAGAAGGTCGAGTGATCAGGACGCTTGCGGATCTCAGACGCCGAATCGATGAGGGAGTCGTCAGGTTGTTGCGGAATCGGGATGTCCTTGCCTGGGTTTCGGAAACGTTAGAGGCAAGGTTGCGAGCGTGCTTGCGTAATAATGGTCGGCATGTGGAAGCTGGGGAGCAAGCCCAAATGTTGCGAACAATTGGCCATGACGGATCTGTTCTCTGGGTTCATCGCCACCGCCGCCGACGTCCACAAGCGCAGCGCAATGAAGCCCCTTAAATGGTTGAATTTTCAATGAAAATAAAAACAAAACGGCCCTTCTCAGGGCCAAGCGATGCCGGGCAGACAACCTCCACGTGGTGTATCCTGGGTAACGCTGATGGTCCGCCGATAATTAATATATTTAAACCACACGTGCGCACACACGCAAGCACCATTTGACTCTGAAAACAAAAACAAAAAATTTGACTTTCAGTTTTAGAGTCAAGGTCAAATCTGGCGGGATCATGTTTTCATCGATTTTCGGCGAAAATCAGCTGGAACAGCGCCTAGTTGCGACACATAAAAGGATTATTGCAAAGATCACTGTCGCGCATCCACGTCGGCGTGGTTAGATTCGGACAATCGGGACATTTCTTGATTCCAGACAATGGAGATTCGGGTGTGAGCGTCGAACGGCTTTCTTATGAGGATTATTTTCATTCGTTTATTTTCACCTTGACGCACAATTTTAAGGCTGACAAACGCATTTCCGACCCATGGTCCCCTTGAGACTTTTGTTCCCCTTGATGTGGAGCATTTTTTAAGCTAATAAAAAAAATTGACCTTGAGTTTCAGGGTCAAGGTCAATTTTGCGGGGCCATATTTTCATGGATCTTCGCCGATCATGAGCTGGAGAATCCGATCCGCATAATCGCGACATATAATTTTTATACACCCTGTACAATAACAATAATACGATCACAATAACAATAATAGTGATAACCACGAAGCGTTAATCCAATCCATTTGGAATAAATACATAATAACTGTACGATCATTATTGTTGTCTCGTTGATTTTATCGACTATTATCGCTTATCTGTATACATACTGGTTGCCGAGTGTTCGCGAGAGTACGTGCCCGATCGGAGGAGGATCAGGGTAAAAATAACTGCACAGAGTTTTTCAAACAATCACGAGGTTTTAGATTTATTTTAATCTATAAATGCAACGTAACAATTCACTGAACGAGGTGATGCAAATATGCGAAAATGAGAGAGGCAAGCGGTGTGATGATGCTCGCTGCCCGGGGTGTCGTCGCTAACTGCCCGCCACGGGTTCCTCGGTCGAGCGGACCGGCGGCAGTGTTGACAATAGTCACCTGACCTCGGGGCAATGCCCGAATTCGGAGCAATGCCCTAATTCGGAGCAATGCCCTAGTTCGGAGCAATGCCCGGGATCGGTGGTCATTGCCTCGAGTCGTCGGGAGACGCGAATGCCGCTCATCCGCGTATTTCCCGAACATTCCGCCCGCCTCGTCGGATGACGAAATGTGGTCGTTGTCGCCCTAGACTTCTCCCGTCTCGAGGCGGTGCGTGCCTGCCAGCACGCACAGCTTGACGATCGGCCGCTTGCAGGTGGATGTTGCGGTCCTCACAGTAGCTACCCGGACAAGCCCGTCTCCACCAGGATGAACCTCGGTAACTCGTGCGAGTGGCCACTTCGTCGGAGGAGTGTTCTCGCTCGTAACGAGTACGAGATCGCCGACTTGTAGCGTCGGCCGAGGCTTGTGCCACTTCGGCCGTGTCTGCAATTGATGCAAATATTCGCGCGCCCAGCGAACCCAGAAGCAATCCCGCATCTGCTGGACGTGCTGCCAGCGCGTTAATCGGGAGACCGGCAGATGTGCGAGTCCGGGCTCTGGGACGGCAGATAGAGGCGCTCCGATTAGAAAATGACCCGGAGTAAGGGCGTCGAGGTCGTCTGGATCGTCGGTGAGCGCGCTGAGTGGCCTTGAGTTGAGGCAGGCCTCGATCTGAGCGAGCAGCGTGGCCATCTCCTCAAAGGTGAGCGTCGTTTCGCCGATCACTCGGCGAAGGTGGTGCTTCACCGACTTCACGGCCGCCTCCCACAGTCCTCCGAAGTGCGGCGCCGAGGGTGGATTAAATTTCCACTCGACTCCGTCGTTTGCGAGGGACGACACGATTTTTCCGGACTTCGGCGACGCGGCGGAAAATAGCGAGCGAAGTTCTGCGTCGGCTCCCATGAAGTTAGTCCCGCAGTCGCTCGAGAGGGTGCGACAGAGTCCTCGGCGCGAGGTGAAGCGTTTAAACGCGGCGAGAAATGCCTCCGTCGAATAGTCTGAGACGGCTTCGAGGTGAACCGCTCTCGTCGCGAAACACACAAACACGGCGATATATGCCTTCGTTGCTTTGTGTCCTCGGCCCTTCGAAGTCCGCAGCTGAATCGGTCCCGCGTAGTCCACGCCGGAGTTCAGAAAGGGCCGTGAGCGAGTAACTCGCTCCTTCGGGAGATTTCCCATCATCTGCGCGGCGGTGGCGGCGCGGAAGCGATTGCATCGCAGGCAGCGCCCGATGAAGGCCTTGACCAGCGTTCTTCCTGCAACGATCCAAAACCGTTGACGAAGTGTCGCAAGTGTCAGCTGCGTTCCCCCGTGAAGCGTCTGCTGATGTGCCTGGTCGATGAGCAGCGAGGTGATCGGCGAGTCGCGAGGCACGATGACGGGATGTCGTTCGTCCGAGTCGAGGATCGCGTGCTTAAGTCGACCGCCGACGCGCAGTTGTCCTTCCGCGTCGAGAAACGGCGCGAGGCGGAGGAGAGTCCCTTTCGAGACCGACACGCCCGATTTTAGCGACGCTGTTTCGCTCGGAAATAGCCGTGCCTGCTCGAGCGTAATCAAACACGCGAGAGACGACGCGAGCTCCGACGCGACGAGCGTCGGCGCGAGTTGGCGGGCTCCCGGATGCCGATCTCCGGGAATTCTCGCGTTCGCGCTGAACCGACGGCACCACGCGACGACCCGCTGTAGGCGCTTGAGGCTCGAGAACCGAGAGAGCAGGTCGATCGGTTCTTCGGGTCCTCCCGCGGCGACGTACGAATGCACTCGTTGCTCTGGCGGGTCGTTTAGTGTCCGAGTTGACGATGTGGGCCATCTATCCTGAGGGGTGAGAAGCCACGAAGGTCCGGTCCACCAGAGCGGATGATCGCGTAGCTCGGAGGCCGACACTCCGCGAGAAGCGCAATCCGCCGAATTGTGCTTCGTTCCCACGTGGCGCCACGTCGCGTTCGGAAGAGTACGTTGTATCTCCGAAACGCGGTTCGCGACGTACGTTTTCCATCGCACTGGATGACCTTGAATCCAGGCAAGGGCGACCGTTGAGTCCGACCAGAGATGCACTGTGCAAACGCGGTGTAGAGCCTCGAGAAGTCGCTTCGTCAGCTTCACGAGGAGATGCGCTGCACAGAGTTCGAGTCGGGGCAGTGAAACTTGCTTGATCGGAGCGACCTTGGTCTTCGAGGCCACTAGAGTGGCCGAGCGCGGCGACTCGGCGACGCAGAGGTACACCACGGCGGCGTAGGCTCGCTCCGAAGCGTCAGCGAATCCGTGTAATTCGATGCGTTTGGTAGTGGACTGTATATTGAGCCACCGTGGAATTTTGATGTCCGCAATGCTCGGCAGATCGGAGTAGAACGCGGTCCACTCTTGAGACTGCGCCTCGGGCAGAGGTTCGTCCCACTCAATCTTCAGGAGCCACAGTGACTGCATGTAGATCTTGGCACGCACGATCACAGGCGCGAGCCAACCGAGGGGATCAAATAGCTCCGCGATGCTCGAGAGGATTCGTCTCTTCGTTTGCGGTGATTCCAACTTCGGCATCCCTGGTCGGAAGCCGAAGCAATCGCTGTCCGCGTGCCACGAGAGGCCGAGGACGTGGAACGAAGATTCCGACGGCACAGTGAAGCTCCTCGACCCCGACGCGCGAAGCGTTGGCGCGAGGTGCGAGAGGACTCCCTCAGCGTTCGAGGTCCATTTGGCGAGGGCGAAGCCGCCCGCCTTGAGCAGCGCGGTTATTTCGGCCTGCTTTCTAAGCGCTGAGGCGACGTCGTCGGTTCCGGAGAGGACGTCGTCGACGTAGATGTCGTTGAGCGCCGATTCGGACCCGCACGGGAAGCGTCCCTTCTCGTCGAGAGCAAGCTGCCGAATGACGCGCAGAGCGAGGAACGGCGCACACGCGAGGCCGTAGGTCACGGTCCGAAGGCGAAACACCTCGGGCTCCGTGCTCGAGACTCGGCGCCAGAGAATGCGCTGCAGATCTCGATCGTCGGGATGAACGATGATCTGACGAAACATTTTCTCCATGTCCGCGGAGAAGACGACGGCGTGTGTCCTCCACCGGGTCATGACGTCGCAGAGCTCTGGCAGTAGTGTCGGGCCGACGTGAAGGCAGTCGTTGAGCGAAAAACCCGTGCTGGTCTTCTGTGATCCGTTGAACACGACACGGAGCTTCGTAGTCTCGCTCGACTCGCGGATAACACCGTGATGCGGTAGATAATACACGAGATCCGAGACCTTCGTCCCGCGGGTGATTGTCTCCATATGTTCGAGCTTCTCGTACTCGACGAGAAAATCTGCGTAGGCTCGCGCGAAGACTGCGTCACGTGAAAAGCGGCGCTCCATCCGAGAGAGCATCCGTGACGCTGCCGTGAGCGAATTGCCGAGACACGACGTCGATTTTTTAAGCGGCAGTCGAACGACGTACCGCCCGTCCTTCCCGCGAGTGTGGGTGGACGCGAAGTGCTCTTCGCACTTGGCTTCATCTTCGGTGAGAAGCGGCGGCGTCGGGAGCTCTTCCTGCTCCCAGAACCGCTGCAGCGACGATGAGAGCGTGTCGTCGATCGAGAGCAGGTGACTCGCGCACCTCGCACTGCTCGATCCCTTCAGCGGCGCCATTCGTCCCGAGAGTATCCACCCGAGCTGCGTGTTCTGCGCGACGGGAGCGTCGTCAGGTCCTTTCCTGACTCCTGGCAGAAGGAGCTGCGAGTACACGTCGGCGCCGAGGAGCAGGTCAATCCGTAGATTCGACGACAAATCCGGATCTGCGAACGTCAGGCCATTTAGGTGGGCCCACTGAACCGTTGCGACACTTCGAGGCGCGACGTAGGTCGTTAGCTGCGGGAGCACTAACGCGTCAACTCCGAACTCGAAACGGGGGTTTACGCGCGACGAGAGCATGAGCGCGACTCGCCCGCGCGAGCGCAGTGCCGTCTTGGTCCCGATACCCGTCACGATAACCGACGCGGATGCACGCGAGAGTCCCAACCGCTGTGCGAGGGACTCCGAAACGAACGACGCCTCGGAACCTTGGTCGAGCAACGCTCTGACCTTCACGGGAACGCCGCCCGCCGAGAACGCGTTGATGACGGCGGTGGCGAGAAGGACCCGAGTCGACGACGTCGTCGTAAGACAGCGAGTCGCGTGACTCGCAACGCCGGCGTTTGAGGGCCCAGCACGGTCTGTGTACTCCGATCCCGCGGGTCGCGAAGCAGCATTGTTCGACGATCCAGTGGTCGCTGATGAATCCGCGCTGACCGCGTAAACCGCGTGAATCAGCGTGTGATGCCTGGCCTGGCACTCCCGACATACCTTCTGCGAGTTGCACGCTCGCAAGACGTGAGCGCCGAGGCAATTCGTGCACAATTTATGTGCTCGTACGAACGCCATTCGCTCGTCCGTCGTCTTCGCCCGAAAACCGTCACACGATGCGATGAAATGGCTCTGCTCGCAGTACGAGCATTTCCTCGACGAGGACGAGGTGTTCGAAGCCTGATGCGACTTAACTTGCTGTTTGTTCGCTTTCGCTTCGCTCTTCGATTTCGTCGACGAACCCGAAGATTTCGCTGTGGGCTCGAGCGCCTGAACGGCGCAGATCCGCCTTTCGAGGAATGCCCGAAGCTCGGCTAATGTCGGTGGCGTCTTGACTCCGCTCATGGAGGCCTCCCACTCACGACGTGACTGATCGTCGAGCTTCTGCACCGTGAAGTACACGAGGAAATCGTCGTATCCCTCGACGGGCCGCCCGAGCGATCTGAGGGCAGCGACGGCTGTCACTGTACCGTTGAACAGCGCCTGGAGTTCCTGCGCGTTTTCTGATCGGACCGGCTGTAAATCGCAAATATGCGCGATTTGCGCTTTCGTTAGCAGACGAATATTTTCATACCGGTCCTTAAGCGACTGCCAGGCTGCCGGAAAATGGTCGGCGGTGACGGGAAGAGACGCGACCACCGCGGCTGGCTCCTTCGAGAGACTCATCCGCAGGTAGTGCATTTTCTCGACCGCTGGAATCGCATCGTTGTCCGCCACCATCGAGGCGAAAAGATCGCGGTAGGACGGCCAGTCGGAAAACTCCCCCGAGAACTTCGGTACGTTGAGCTTCGGCAAGGATTGGCCGCTTGAGCACGCGGGTCTCGTGACCGCCTCCTCTCCGCGCTTGAGCTGACGTATCGCGTCGAGGAACTTCCCTTTATTGATGAAGTAGTGATCCTCGGTGACGGCGTACACGTCGTTGACGAAATAAGCGTGTTTGCGATCCGCGGAGGAGGCTGTGTCCTCGAGCAGCTCGTTGTCCTCCGAAAAGGTGGCCCACTTCGTGTCGAGTGCGGCGACCTTGGCTTCGATGACGCCCAGCGTCATATTCGCTTGGCCTAGCCTTTTCAGGTTTTCGTACGCCCGAATAATGTGTCCGGACGTACGCTCTTGTCTCTCAAGGAGCTTCGGGTCCATGATGAGGGAGAGATGCGCCTTCCTTCGTTAAAAAAACCCAGTCGGCTCTACGATGCGTCGACGAGACAGTGCGATTAAGAGCCCGAATTTGATCGCGAACGCGGAAGCGCGAGCGAGACGGTCGCTGTTTACGTGCGACCGAACGCGGGAACGCGAGCGAGACGGCCGCGACAGATGCGTGCGACCGAACGCGGGAGAGAGCGCGACTCTCGATGCTCGATGTCCGAGGGACAGAGCTCCGAAAAGTAAACGCGACGAGGGCGATGACCG
This sequence comes from Pimpla rufipes, assembly GCA_963932165.1. Classification (NCBI taxonomy): domain Eukaryota; kingdom Metazoa; phylum Arthropoda; class Insecta; order Hymenoptera; family Ichneumonidae; genus Pimpla; species Pimpla rufipes. The sequence goes on from OZ010634.1 coordinate 6,591,921, forward strand.
ATGCGTCGCGACAGCTGATCGCAGGTCCGAACGCACCGAGTAATAACAACTCGGCGCGGCCCGAGAGTCCGCGCGACGCGCGAGAGAGATAGCTCGACGCGCGGGCTAGAGCCCGTGCGCCGCAGCGCGAGAGAGATAGCTTGACGCGCGGGCTAGAGCCCGTGCGCCGCAGCGCGAGAGAGATAGCTTGACGCGCGGGCGAGAGTCCGCGCGCCGCAGAGTGAGATATAGCTCGACGCGCGGGCGAGAGTCCGTGCGCCACAGAGCGAGAGAGATAGCGACTTTGACACCTCACAGCTAATCCGAAAGATCTTGCCGCGCGTTCGAACCGATCGCTCGAAAAACCGCGGGGTCTTTCGAGCTTTTCACGTCGCGAGGCACTCGAATGTCAACGCGGCGTGTCCAAAGTCCAGCACTGCACTCACACGAACCGACGACTATTGACTGATGAGAGACGCCGGGGATGTGGAGAGCAACGAATGCCAAAACCGTTGATTCGCGTTATCACAGCACTTTTCCCGTTTCACTCGCTCCGATCCGGCTCGAAGGACCAAATGTTCGCGAGAGTACGTGTCCGATCGGAGGAGGATCAGGGTAAAAATAACTGCACAGAGTTTTTCAAACAATCACGAGGTTTTAGATTTATTTTAATCTATAAATGCAACGTAACAATTCACTGAACGAGGTGATGCAAATATGCGAAAATGAGAGAGGCAAGCGGTGTGATGATGCTCGCTGCCCGGGGTGTCGTCGCTAACTGCCCGCCACGGGTTCCTCGGTCGAGCGGACCGGCGGCAGTGTTGACAATAGTCACCTGACCTCGGGGCAATGCCCGAATTCGGAGCAATGCCCTAGTTCGGAGCAATGCCCGGGATCGGTGGTCATTGCCTCGGTCGTCGGGAGACGCGAATGCCGCTCATCCGCGTATTTCCCGAACACCGAGTCTATGGATAATGATAATACTTATAATAATAAAAACAACAACAACAACATTAATATATACAACACGTGCGTAAGATAACCGTTGTAGTTGTTGCTATTTCTTTGTCCATGTTCGCACTTCTCGACATCGCGCACTTTCGCGGAGGTTGCGTATTGCCGAACATACGGGAGAGGAAAATAGGATTCTCGAAAAGCACTGCACTCGGGGCTCAGTTTGGTGGTTTAACAATAAGTTTATTTAACTTGTTTGCTCGGAAGCGGCTACAGAAGCTCGTGGTCAGACGCGACGCACGACCACCGTTCGAGATACTCTCATGGTGCGCACTGCCGACCCGAGCGGGCGACCCGTGCACGCGGTAAATGGCCTAGCAACAGTCTCGTTACCTCGCGAAAAGATCCCGAATAGAGGGGGTCATACCCGTGATTTACGCGGCTAAGGGGACGGCTCGTCTTCGGCTGACCGCTCGAGACTATTGTACGCGTGTATATTGATAGCGCGCGCGAAACAAAAACACGGCGCGTTGCCGCGCACGGCTGGCGAGAGCGAAAGCCCGGCAGAAAGTCGCGTGAGCGATTCTCTCTTCCGCGAACAGACGCCGGAATAGAGAGAATCCGAAACATACCGCCCGCCTTGTTCCGTCAGGACACAAAACAATTCACCGTAACAAACAGGGCGTTCGTTCTCGCCAGGAACAGTATGCGTTGCGTATTATTAATCATCGCGACTCTTACATTAAGTAATCTTAATTAATAAAAAAATAAAATAAAAATAAAAATTCTTTTTCGTCGAGATTCGCTCCGAGGTTTGCCATGAGTGCCGCCCGCCGTAAGGCGCCGCACGGTAAGGGTTAATCCGCCTCGGGGGCTTCTTCTCGAATCGGTAGCAAGCAAAGCTGCGCAATTGGGCGCTGCAAGACTGAGGTAGCCGTTTTGACCGTGACCACTCGTACGTGGCCGTCCTTACCGGGGTGGCACTCACGTATGCGACCTAACTGCCACTTTGACGGAGGCAACAATTGGCTTCGCAGAAGCACAAGATCGCCCACGCGCATATTCGGTTGACTCGCGGACCACTTGTTACGCTGCTGAACGGAGTGCAGGTACTCGGCTGCCCAACGTCGCCAGAAAATTTCCACCTTTTGCTGCACGAGCTGCCATCGTGACAGCCGATTTTCACGCATGTCTAAAACCGATGGCTCGGGAACGGCGATGAGCGGCCCTCCGACTAAAAAATGGCCCGGCGTAAGGCACGTTAAATCATCGGGATCGTTTGATAGCGGTGCGATAGGTCGAGAATTTAAACAAGCTTCGATCTGGGTAAGAAGCGTCGTAAGCTCTTCGAAGGACAACGTGTGCGCGCCTATGATACGCCGGAGATGATGCTTCACGCTTTTAACGCCCGCTTCCCACAGCCCGCCGAAGTGCGGTGCCGCTGGAGGGTTAAAATGCCACTCAGTTCCATCGCTAATTAACAGCGCCCGTAGGTCGGCATCCCGAGCCACGGTTCGAAGCGCGTTACGCAATTCCCTATCAGCCCCTACAAAATTCGTCCCATTATCACTATAAACCGCAGCAGGGATGCCGCGGCGTGCCACAAATCGCCGGAATGCTGCGAGGAACCCCGATGTCGCGTAATCGCTTACAAGTTCCAAGTGCACGGCGCGAGTCGCGAAACAAACAAACAATGCGACGTAGGATTTTTGACTCTTGTAGCCTCGGCCCTTCGACAGCCGTACGCTCAGAGGTCCCGCATAATCTACGCCTGTGTGCAAAAACGGCCGATCACTCGCAGATACGCGGGCCGACGGCAAATCCGCCATCCGTTGCACTGGTCGCGCTGCCCGCTCGCGTACGCATTTGACGCACTCCCGAACGATCCGCTTTACCAGAGTGTTATCCCTCAGAATCCAAAATTTTTGGCGCAAGACTTTCAACGTCAGCCGGGCCCCCCCGTGAAGCGTTCGTTCGTGAGTCTGCCTCACAATCAGGTCGCTAATTCGATGTCGCGGTAATATAATCGGATGCTGCTCGCTGTACGCTATAGGAGCGTTCGCGAGTCCCCCCCCCCCCCCACTCTTAGAATGCCCTTCGCGTCGAGGAAAGGCGTCAGTCTGCGGAGGCTACTACTACTCGCGACAGGTCGTTCTTCACGAAGCGCCAAAATCTCAGGGCGAAAAAATTGTCCTTGAATGAGCTTGACCCATACGTCACTGGCTGAACTCACTTCGTCGGCGCTCAGCGCGACCGTATTTTCCCCGCTCGCGTTAGGCCGAGCTCGACTGCCAGCGCTCCGAGTACGTGAAAGGAAGCGAAGGCAATACGCGGTAATTCGTAGCAGCCGCGGCCACGACGAAATCGTCTCAGACAAATCCCAAACCGGGGGTTTGTTCTCTTGAGCTGTATGCACGTGCGTTGACTTTTTCTCCTCGAGATCTGTCTCCCTCGCGACTTCTGCGCGAGTCGTTGGCCAAAAAGTCGAGTGCTGTTTCAACCACGGAGGTCCATTCCACCATAATTGGTGATTGATTGTCTCTTGTGGCAAAAGGCCTCGTGACGCGCAATCCGCGGGATTATCTTTGGTCGGCAGGTGCCGCCAGACGGCTCGAGGCACGAGCGAGAGTACCTCGGCAACGCGATTCGCGACAAAAGTTTGCCAAACCGACGGATGTTTGTTCAGCCAGTGCAGGGTCACCGCGGAGTCGCTCCAAGCGTATATAGGAGTTTCCGCCAGACTGAGGTCGTCCACGACTTTACGCAGAGTACGTGCGAGAAGTACAGCGGCGCAGAGCTCGAGACGCGGAATACTCAAGGGATTGACCGGCGCCACTTTCGTTTTCGCGATAAGCATCGTAACCTGGGCGTCGTCTAAATCGCGCAAAACCCGCAAGTACACGATGGCTGCATACGCTCGAGAGGACGCGTCCGCGAAGCCATGGATCTCGTAGACCGTATGATCGGAACATTGCCCCGTCCATCGAGGGACTGAAGCCCTTTCTAAATGCTCTAGCTGCTCGTAGTACGTTTCCCACCGCTCCGCGAGATCGACAGGCAGCGTGTCATCCCACTCGATTTTCCGTATCCACAATTCCTGTAATATTATTTTCGCGGTTATCACGATTGGAGAAACCCAACCGAGCGGGTCGTAAAGCCGTGCAATGATCGACAAAATTGTGCGCTTGGTGATTTGACGCGAATTGACAGGCGTGAATCGATACTGAAATATTTAGCCAAATCGTCGAACTTTTACGAAAGTTAGAGCGACCACCCCCTTTTTTCAACAAATTAAAAACTACATCAAATCTTAATGACTGTATATATGTTATCAAAAATCTGACCATTGGAAGAGGGGCAACTACTCTACTTGTGTGCCAAATTTGAGCCAGATCGCTCGAACGGTTTCTGAGTGAGAGGCGATTGAATTTTCGAGGCCCAGCACACACACACACACACACACACACACACATACATACGGATATTTTTTCTAAACCACTTTTCTCGACATTTTAGGTGATTCTAAGCATACTGGCATGAAAATCTCGAAAAAAAAATTTTTCATGAAAACAAAGCTTCCTCTATGAGGAAGCAAAACGTCGTGAGTCGGATTCCACGCGATACCGAGGACGCTGATTGAGTCCAGCTCCGTGAGCGGGACTTCCGAAGCCAGCTCGTAGTCTCCCGGTACACAATCGACGAGCAGCTCCTCTGCGTTGGCGGACCATTTGCGCAAGTGAAAACCGCCCGAGCTAAAAGTTCATTTAATTCGGCACGCGTCTGACGTGCGGCTTCCACGCTATCCGCGCCGAACAGAGCGTCGTCTACATACAAGTTCTCTCGCAAAATGCGCTCGGCCCTCGGAAAATCGCTAACTTCGTCCCTGGCCAATTGAATCAACACGCGGTTCGCGAGAAACGGCGCCGATGCCGTGCCGTACGTGACGGTTAACAACTGGAACGGCGTGATAATTTTATCGGTCTCTCTCCTCCACAGTATGCGCTGATAATCGGCGTCCTTGGGATTCACGAGGATCTGCCGGAACATTTTCTCGATATCAGCAACGTAGGCGAAACGATGCGCGCGCCAACGCGTAATAATTGTCGTGATGTCAGTAAGTAATTTCGGAACCGCCAGCAGGTGATCATTCAACGAAGTTAAGTTTGACGTGACGCTAGATGTGTTAAACACTACGCGAACTCGAGTAGTCGAGCTTGTCTCGCGAAAAACGGGATGGTGCGGCAAGTATACGCATTGGGGCGTCGCTTCGTTACCTGCTGATATTGGAGCCGCTCGCATATGGCCTAATGCCTCGTATTGCGACAAAAAGGCATTATACTCCGCCCGCAAACCTGCGTCTCGTTGCAGTCTGCGCTCGACCGTATTGAACATCGATTTGGCCCTGTAAAACGACTCGCCGATGGAGATTGGAGGCCCCTCTTTGAATGGCAACCGCACGATATAGCGGCCGTCTTCGCCACGGCTGTGCGTCGACGCGAAATGGTCTTCGCACTTCTGCTCCTCCTCTGAGAGTCGCACCGTCCGCGGCAACTCCTCGATTTCCCAAAACCGCGCCAAAGTCGCCTGAAGGTCGTCGCCTATCGTGCAGTTGTGAACCGCAATGGTTTCCGCCTCTTGCCGCCGCGTGGAAGCAGGTCCGGACAGTATCCAGCCGAACAGTGTCGCCTGCGCCGTCGGAGCGCACTTGGGCCCCTGGCGAAGGCCAGGGCGGAGAAGGGACCCGTAGTAGTCCGCGCCGATTATCAAGCCGATGGGCTCTCTGCTACTAGGCTGTGGATCCGCCAAGACCAGACCCTCCAGATGCGACCACTCGCTCGTTCGTGGACAGCTTCGAGGAACGTAGCACATGAGCGTCGGCATTACGAGAGCCGAGACCGCCACTGCTTCCTTCTCGTCGCTGCAGGACTCCACGTAGACGTTGACTCGTTGTCGTGCGGTGCCGATCACCACATCTCCGACTCCGTTGACTTGAGCGTTCGTGGGGAAACGCTTCGGCCGTAGCAATTGCACGACCGATTCCTTTATTAAAGTCGACTGCGACCCCTGGTCCATCAGCGCGCGTACACGCAGCCGTCGCCCTGTTGCTGTGCGCAGATTGACTATAGCAGTCGCGAGCAACGTGAATTGTCCGTCCACTGGCGAACCTTGCGCATGATGCGCGGAGACGCTGGGCTCACTCGCTGGTTTCGGAGTGGGCTCGGTTCCAGTATTCGCATTCCCGGAGCGAGACGAATTCGAATTTTCGGGCTTCGGTGGTGGCGCTTCCAAATGAAGGAGCGTGTGATGTTTCTTTTTACACAGGGCACACGAATATTTGCTGGGGCATGCACGCGGTAAATGGCCCGCTCGGAGACAGTTAAAGCAGAGGCCCTTTTCTTTGGCGAATTCCCTGCGGCGTGCCAAAGGCTGTGTTTTGTATTGCTCGCACTTGTACAATGCGTGACCTTCGCTGCACATCAGGCACGGCGGTGTCCCGGTCGTTGCAGAGTGCGAGCGCACCTCCGCCGTCGGCTGAGCGGGCTTCGGTTTCGACTGGTTACGGCTGTTCGACTTGCCCCCCCCCTTGACTCTTCTCGAGCGCTCGACTACGTGATGACAAAAAATCGGTGAGAGCCTTAAAATCGGGATAAGCGCTCGTCGCACCTAGCTGCATCTCCCACTCTCGAGCGAAGCTCGAGTCGAGCTTCTGGACGGTCAAATAAACAATTAGATGATCCCACGAATCTGTCGGGCAGCCGAGATTGTTCAAAGCCCTCAGCGCTTCTCGCGTCCGGTCTCGGAGATTTTTCAAATCCCTTGCGCTATCCGCGTTCACCGCCGGCAGAGATAAGAAATTCTTGAAGTGTGCGTCGATGATCGCTCGTTCGTCCTCATATGTTTCCACCAATGTGTCCCACGCCGCTTGAAAGTTTGCCGGGGTGATGGAAAAATGCTGAACGAGCTGTGATGCCTCGCCGGTTAGCGAGGATTTCAAGTAATGAAGCCTCTGTACGTCGTTCAGCGTCTCGTTTCGTCTAACCATGGACTCGAAAATATTTTTAAAATTCGTCCAATCCGTGTATACGACAGAAAACTTGGGAAGGTCGATCCCCGGCAGCCTAAACGCAGCAGCGATACCGAGCGGTCCGTCGTCGCCCGAAGAGCCTCCCAAAACGGTGGAGTTCGCGGACGGCTCGGGGCGTGGCCTTAGACCGGCAAGTTTCTCTACGAAAAAATCGTGCGCTGCTTCGAAAGCCTCCTCTGCGGCTTGAAATTCTTCATCGACAATGTAAGCCTCGTCAATGTTCTTAGCTCCGGCCGCGGCGATGTTTATCTGCACGTCGAGCTTCCGACAACTCTCCCAACGCTCGCGCAAAAGTTGAAGACGACTCTCGGTGACCGCCAGCGTGCGTTTCGCCACCGCTAACTTCCCGTAATTGGTGACGGCGTTCGTAATATAGCGAACGGTGGCTCGCTGCTCGGCGATGAGAGCCTCCATGGTAACACGCACTCTTTTGAACTTTCCGATTCACAATTAATTCACCTCGCCGGGCACTCGGCGCTAGGAAGTCCGCTGTACACAAAAAGTCTGTCCATGTACGCACGTCGCCGACAAGCCAAATCACGCGATCCGCACGCGCCCGAAAAGGAGGCCAGAAAAACGCGCGCGAGAGGAGAGAATACGGTCGAAACGAAAAACCCGAGTTACTTCGAGCGAACTCGCGATTTTTTTAAGCTCTCAAGGTCGCGGGATACACCGCGCTCGGATCACTCCCGAATCGAATCACATGCGTCGGGCGATCGACAGAGCACCGCCGAAATCGCGCACTCAATCCCCGAGAAGCCCGGCTCGCACGCCCGGAGCGAGAGAAGAAACGTTTCGCGGAGTCGCACTGTCGAGAATCGGCGACAACGGCGCATTCGACGTAGAGCGGTATATTTTTAAGTGTCCAAACTGAGCTCGAAAAACGACGCGACCCGCGGCACTGCCAAGCGCGACCGAGAAAAACCGTTCGCGACCGCAGCGCGTCCACACCTGAGAGCGCGGTGCAACTCCTCGTCGGACAGCCGCGTGCGAGCGAAGTTACTCCGATCGCGATCGCTCCCGGCCAGCGGTTCGACGCGGCAAAAAAAAACAAAGTACGCACTCACCCTGAGGTATCACCGAACTTATCGAGACCCGAACGCGCAGGTCACAGTTACCTTCGCGCCGCCGGTTTTCCTCTCACCGTTATCCGGCTCGAAGGACCAAAATGTTCGCACTTCTCGACATCGCGCACTTTCGCGGAGGTTGCGTATTGCCGGACATACGGGAGAGGAAAATAGGATTCTCGAAAAGCACTGCACTCGGGGCTCAGTTTGGTGGTTTAACAATAAGTTTATTTAACTTGTTTGCTCGGAAGCGGCTACAGAAGCTCGTGGTCAGACGCGACGCACGACCACCGTTCGAGACACTCTCATGGTGCGCACTGCCGACCCGAGCGGGCGACCCGTGCACGCGGTAAATGGCCTAGCAACAGTCTCGTTACCTCGCGAAAAGATCCCGAATAGAGGGGGTCATACCCCCTTTACGCGGCTAAGGGGATAGCTCGTCTTCGGCTGACCGCTCGAGACTATTGTACGCGTGTATATTGATAGTGCGCGCGAAACAAAAACACGGCGCGTTGCCGCGCACGGCTGGCGAGAGCGAAAGCCCGGCAGAAAGTCGCGTGAGCGATTCTCTCTTCCGCGAACAGACGCCGGAATAGAGAGAATCCGAAACAGTCCATGTTATGAGCCTGAGTTTCACGTAATTCACCAATCAACTTCAGTGTCGACATTGGGTGCAAATCAATCAACGACAGACAACGAGAAAAGCCTGCAACGTTTTTATTCGCTAACACGCCAATAATTACGATTAAATTGACACAGCAACAGCGAATAATCCTGAAGATTCTGCCAAACTCGAAAATGGCGTGAGTTTCGGCGGAAACTTATGGGATGTTTTCAACGCAGAATTGCGCCCTGAAGACACTGCAACAGCGAATAATCCTGAAGATTCTACCAAACACGAAAATGGCGTGAGTTTCGGTGGAAACTTATGAAATGTTTTCAATTCAGAATTACGCGCTGAAAAATGAATATCTTGTAATAAAATGTCCTCCAGCGTAGCATTTTTACTCGCTAACACGTCAATAATTATGATCAAATTGACACTGCAACAGCGAATAATCCTGAAGATTCTGCCAAACACGAAAATGGCGTGAGTTTCGGTGGAAACTTATGAAATGTTTTCAATGCAGAATTACGCACTGAAAAATGAATATCTTGTAATAAAATGTCCTCCAACGTCGCATTTTTCTTCCCTAACACGTCAATAGTTACGATTAAATTGACACTGCACCAGCGAATAACCCTGAAATTCTGGCAAACACGAAAATGTCGTGAGTTTCAGCAGAAACTTATGGGATGTTTTCAACGCAGAATTGCGAGCTGAAAAAAGAATATCTAGTAATAAAATGTCCTCCAACGTCGCATTTTTATTTCCTAACGCTAAATAATTACGATTGAATTGACACTGCAACAGCGAATAATATTGAAGATTCTGGCAAACATGAAAATGACGTTTCGGCGGAAACTTATGGGATGATTTCAACGCAGAATTTCGCGCTGAAGACACTGCAACAAGCGAATAATCTTGAAGAAATATAGTCAGTCTCGAAAAACACCCAAGTTTCGACAGAAAGTTTTATAGGACAATTTTTATTTTAAAAAAATTACGCATGTGCATTATCTGCGTTTCTGCTTGCAGCGAGTATAATCGTGCAATTCGTAATATAGCCCGCGTTAAACGCAACTACGCTTACCAAGTTTTTTATTTGCAGGTTTTCATACGCATGATTCGGTGGAATTACCATTAAAATGCACACAGACATTACAGGTAATTGCGATACAATGCGCTCAGCTTGCAACACCCAACACCTGTAGTAGTCAAGCAATCGCGCTCATAAAGTTAAGGGGTTGTCGTCCACTACTGGCTAGATATTTGAAATAACATGAAAATTTGATATAGCATAAAAAACGTATTCTGATGGTGTAAAATACACTCGTCCTGTTTAAAATTGTTTGGTGTCGACATTTCGGCGTTTCGACTTTTCGGTGTCGACATTTCGGCGTGACGACTTTTCGGTGTCGACATTTCGGTGTCGACATTTCGGCGTGACGACTTTTCGGTGTCGACATTTCGGCGTGACGACTTTTCGGTGTCGACATTTCGGCGTGACGACTTTTCGGTGTCGACATTTCGGCGTCGACATTTCGGTGTGTCGACTTTTCGGTGTCGACATTTCGGCGTGTCGACTTTTCGGTGTCGACATTTCAGCGTGTCGACTTTTTGTTTCGTGTTGATAACTTTTTGCCGTGTCGACTTTTGTCGTGTCGACTTTTGTCGTGTCGACCTTTTCGGTGTCGATGCATACATTTTGTCGGGCCAACTTTTCGTCTTGGTTACGATTTTTCGGCGTGTCGACTTTTTTAATGTCAACTTCTCGATGTGTCGAGTTTTTGTTTCGTCGTGTCGAGTCTTTGGTGTCGAGTCTTTGGTGGCGAGTTTTCGTCGTGTCGAGTCTTTGTTTCGTCTTGTCTACTTTTCGACGTGTCAACCTTTTCGGTGTCGATGTTAACATTTTGTCGAGCCGACTTTCCAACGTGTTGACTTTTTGATGTCGTCTTTTCGGCGTGTCGTGTTTTTAGTATCGAAATTTGTCGAAATTGTGTCTAGTTTAAAAAATTGCGCGATGTATAGTTTTCGGTGTCGAGTTTTCTGGTGCAGAGCCGATTGCGTGTACAGTCGCTCGCTGTACACCACTTGTATAAACTTGTCGCCATGCAGAGCCATTCGGTGTGCAGTTTTGGGTGTTGACTTTTGAATGTAGAGTTTTCTGCGTGTAGAGCTTATCGGTGTATAGTTTTCATGTACGTCCATCGTCGTGCGCAGTTGGGCTCTTGAATTTTCGGTGTCGAGTTTTTTCGTGAAGAGCTGACCGCGTGTACAGTCGTCCCGTGTAGGCTTTTCTTTTCGTGTAGACCTATTCTCGTGTCGACTCGGGAGGTGTACAGTCGGACCCCACCCGAGTGCCCAAAATATCAAGATAGGAATAAACAATAATACCTTACAAGTAGTACATGCAAATCGTTTGAAACATTCTCATATCATACCTAAACAAACGAGACCATAGAGTATAAGATAACGATAAAAAGTGAATTTTATGTAAAAATATTTGAGTGTATTAATTAACTAAATGCATTTTCTGATTAATTAAGATGGTTATTGCATGGACTTTGTATGTCATAGTAATTAACATGAAATTAAATGTGTATTAACATTTCTGTCGGTTATATGTATGTGATATATGTATTATTTTTTTATGTTTACAAATTATCATTTTAGGCTTAAATATTGTCATGTAAGGGGTATAATAAGGGGGGAAAATTTTAATCAGCTTTTTCTGTCATTTCATGAAAAATAAAAAGAGAGAGAGAGAGAAGTCAGAACTGGAATTGGAACTGAAGGGAAGTCGGATGAAGGTTACGGTTGGAAGGCATTCTGGTTATGCTGGATGCATGTCTGTGGGCCAGTCATTCTCCAACTCTGAGATGGGATCATGGTCTATGATCGAGCCAGTGTTATCATCGTCTTATTGATCGATGTCAAGTAATATGAGAGAAATCGTGATTTTGAGTTTGCAATTAGTCTTGAATCTCGTGCAAAATAACTAAAGTGGGAATAAATTGAGAACCAAAAGGAAGATTAATAAGTCATGAAATGGGATGCATAAATGATCCGTTTGAAATTTAGACATTTGTTCTATGTAAATTATATTCACAAGTATTAAAAAATATATATAATAATAACAATAATAAAATCCAGTCAAGAGATGGTTACATTGACTGTTATATAAATCAAAACAAAATATTAACTGAAATAAAAAAGGGGTTTTGTCAGTTCTAATTGTTGTGTATGTAATTTTATTGCCTCCCCTAGGGGTTACAATGACTTCCGTCTCCCCCTTACATCCTCTTTCTTCTTACTCTACTTAACTTAACTTAATCCTATTCTTATCTTATTCTTATCCTACTCTTATTCTATTCCTTTTTCCGCCTTCTCCCTCTCCTCTTTATTTCTTCCGTTTTTACATTTTTACATTTTTTTATTTCCGTTTTCCACATACATTTCCTCTTTTGCCTTCCTCCTTTCTCTCCTCCTCTCTTGCCAGCACGTTCGATCTTTCGCTCGCTCGCTCACTCCCTCCCACGCTTCCTCCTACTTTCTCTCGCACGCTCGCTCGCTCGCTCACCCGCACGCCCCCCTCGTCTCGCCCGTTCGCTCCGTCTCCCTTCTCCTCTTCCGACTTCCGTTTCCTTTTCATTCACTCCATTCCTTCTTTCATTCCTTATTACTCTCCTCCTCTCTTCCTCTCCCTCTCCACTCCTCCAATTCTTTCATCCATTTCTCTCCCCCTCCCATTTCGTCCAGAATTTCCCTTACCCTGTCCTGAATTCCCCTGTCCCTCTCTTCCCCCCCCCCCTCTACACCTGTTCAGTACGTGTTCCCACGTCTCCCTCTCCCCCCGAAACATTCTACAGCCTCTTTCCTCTTCCGACCCCCAGTATTTTCCTCCCCTCATCTCGTTTCCTAACCTGAATCTCGCGATTCTCCTGTACCTTTCCTCTTTCCATCCCGCCTTCAAATATTCCGGTACCCCTTCTACCCTTATCACCCTATACCACTCATTATACCTCGACTGCTCTATCTTCTTTCCTCTTTCCCTTTCCTGTTTCCTTCTGTCTTCCCTCTCCCACCCTTCTAGCCACTCTTCTCCTTCTCCCTCTCCTTGCCCCCTTCCTTGAACATCCTCCTTCCCCTCTCCCATCCCGATATCCTTTGCTCCCTTTCCCCCCTTTCCCTTATTTCCTCCCAGCACACCCTTGCCAACTCGCTTCCTTCCCCCCTTTTTAGTTTTTCTTCGAACCTCCACGCTCTCCTGCCCGCCCTTACCCTCATCTTTTCTCTCTTTGTCTCTTCCCTTACCATGTACCCTGGCGTCCTCCAATCCACCCCCAGCGTCCATCTTATATACCTTTCATGTGTTCTCTCCACCTCCGTTCTCTCCTCCCATCCCCATATCTCCGCTCCGAATCCCATCACCGTCCACACCAGCGTGTCAAACAGCCACATCCTTCTCTCCCAATCATTCCCAAATTTCCTTTTCCCTATTCCCCATACCTCCAATTCACGAAAAGATTGGATTCACCTCCAATCTTTTCCTGTCGAAGTACCCCTGCAGCCTCCTAATCATGCTCTGCATCTCTTCCTCATTTTCTGCCACCAGCTCCACGTCGTCCGCATATGCCAGTGAGCATATCCTCCTCGCTCTTATCCTTACCCCTCCCCAACTCCCCTTACACAACTCCTCCTCCATGTCCGCCGTCAGTATATTAAATAATATCGGGCTCATCGGGCATCCCTGTCTTACCCCCTTTGCCGTCCAAAATTCCTCTCCTGTTTCTCCCCCCACCTTCACCTAACTTTTCGTTTCTTCGTAAACCTCCTCTATCCTCTCTCTTAGCCCCTTTCTTACTCCTCTCTTCTCCATTGCCTCCCATAATACCCTCCTATCCACCGAGTCGAACGATGCCTTCAGGTCTACGAACATTGCTATCAGCTTCCCCTTCTCCTTCTCCATCTGCCTACTCACTAAATAGTTCAGGACGTAGATGTTGTCTATCGTCCCCGTTCCCTTCCTAAAACCTGTCTGGTTTGGAGGTATTAGACCCTTCCCCTCCACCTCTTCCTCTAACCTGTTCGTCAGTGCTGCCGTGTATCCCTTGTACAACGCCGGCATCAGTGTTACCCCTCTGTAATCTGCCGCTCTTGTCCCTTCCCCCTTCTTTACTATCGGCGCCACGACCCCTTCTTTCCACTCTTCCGGCCATCCTCCACCTTCCCACACTTTCCTGCATACCTCCCACGCTACTTCTATCATCCTTTCCCCTCCATATTTCCACGCTTCGTTCGGTATTTCGTCCCCTCCCATCGCTTTCCCCTCCTTCATCTTTCTTATCACTTTCTCAATCTCTTCCTTCCTCAGCCCCTCTTCCTCCCCTTCTCTCTTCACCTCCCCGTTCGCCATCCTCACCTTCCTGTCCACTCCTCCTAGCAACCCCATGAAGTGCTCCCTCCACTCCTCTGCTCCTATCTTCTCGTTTACCCATTTCCTGCTCTTTCTCCCCCTATTCACTATCTCCCACACTTCACTTTCCGTTCTCGCCCTTGCCACCTCTCTAACCAGCCTTACTCTTTCCTCCTCCTTTTTCCTTTCGCATACCTCCTCGTACTCCTTCTTCTTCGCCTTACACTCCTCTTTTGTTATCTTTTCCTTCCTCCATTCCCTGAGTGCTTGTCTTGCCTCTTTCTTCTTCTCCGCACATTCTTCGTCCCACCATCCCTCCTTCCTTTCTCTCCTTTCCCTCCCTCCTATCTTTTCACTTTCCTTCATTCCCTGTTTCACTTTCCCTATCAGCTCCTCCATTATTTCCTTCATGTCCTCCCCTTCCACCTTCATTCCCTCCATCCTTCTCCTGTACTCCTCTTTCATCTTTTCCGACCATCTCCCGCTTCCCACCTTTCTCCCCCCTCCCTTTCTCTTTCCTCTCTGCCCCCTCCCTTTCTTCATCGTCACCACCAACGGGTGGTGGTCCGATTCCACCCTGTCCCCCACCACCATGCTCTCTACTCCTCTCCTTGTATTCTCGTCCTCTAACACGTAATCAATCACCGTCTCATTTCTTCCTCCCGTGAACGTGTATTCCCCCTCTTCGTCCCCCTTTATGTTCCCATTCAGTATCTCCCACCCCACCTCTTCCAATACCTTCACCATTTTTCGTCCTTCTGCGTTCTCCTTCACCTGCTTCGACCTCCTGCCCTCTATCTCTTCCTCCACTTCCCCTCCCCTGACTCTTCCCCCTTTCCTTCCTGTCCACGCGTTGAAGTCCCCTCCTATTATCACTCCCCCCTTCTCCGTCTGTCGTTCCATCCATTCCCTGATGCTCTCCATTTTCCTGTCCATGTCCCCACTCACATACGCCGCTACCACTGTCCATTCGTCTTCCCCCGCTCTCACTTTCTTTACCATCAATCCCTCCTCTTCCCTCTGCCCCTCTTCCTCCTCTCCCGCCATCTCTTCTCTCACCCCTATCATCATCCCCCCTGCTGCCCGCCCTTTCTTTTTCACCTTTTTCGCCCACTGCGTCTTCCACTTGTATCCCGCCGGTAGCCTTCTCTTTACCCCGTCCCAGTGCCTCTCCTCTACCCACGTTTCCAACAACGCAATCACCCCCCACTCCGCTATTTCTCTCCAGAAATCTTCGTCTTTGTTCGCTACCCCGTGCACGTTCCAGAATCCAATCCTCCACCTGTCTTCCTCTTCTGCTTTCTCCACTTGCCTACTCTCCTGCTCTTCCTTGCATGTCCTATCTACTCGTTTTTTTCCTCCTCTCCGCTCCCTCCCTCCGCCCCTCTTTCTTCTCCCCCTCCCTCCTGCTCCTCCCCTCCTTCCCTCCTCCCCCTTCCCCATTCCTCTCTCAGCACCTCACCCCTCTGCCTTCCCCTTACATCTCTCAACACCTCCCTCCTCTCGTCCCATGTCCACACCCTTCCCTCCACTGTTATCCTCCCGTACGTCACCTGCGCTCTCCTTCCCCTTCTCCTTTCCTCCTCCGCCAACTCTCCTAGCCTCCATTGCATCTTTCTCTCCTTCCATGTGAGGTCTTCCTCGATCCTCTCCCTGCTTCCTCTTAGCTTGTGTTTGTTCTTCATCACCTCTGCCTTCGCTTCCACACTCTCCATCTCCACCTCCACCATCACCTCCACCCCCCTTCCTCCTGTTCCCCCTTTTCCGACCACTCTCGCTGACTCTATCCTCTTTCTCACCCCTATCCTCCCCAATAGCCTCTCTGCTATTTGCCTTCCCGTTCCGTCTTTCGTTGCCCTTTTTATAATAAAGTTCCTCCTTTTCTCTTCCCTTTCCATCGCCTCCATCTTTCTCTCCATTTCTTCCACTTTCTTCTCCATCTCTCCCGTGCCTCTTGCTCCCCCTCCCCCGTCGCCCCTCTCTGCCTCTTTTCCCCTCTCCATCCTCTCCATTCTTCTCTCCAGCTCCTCCATCTTCCCCTCCTTTCTCCTCATTTCCTCTAGTCTCGTCTCCACCTCCGTTACTCGCCCTTCCATTTTTCCCTCTCGCTTCTCCATCTCTCCTCCCCTTTCCGTATCTCCTCCCTCAATCTCCCTATCTCCTGCCTCATCTCCTCTTTCGCCTCCCCACCCCCCTGTTTCTTTATCTCCTGTATGTCCCTCCTGATCTCTATCCTCATCTCCTTTATCATCCCTGCTATCGACTCCTCCTCCCCCTCCTTCCGCTCCGGCGACCTTTGCATCAGCTTGGTTTTCTGAAAAACCCTCTGCTCTTCCTCATCCTCCATGTTATTCTTTTCCTCCATCTGCTTCCTCTTCCTATTGAATATGTTAGCTATCTCCCCCCAATCGCCTGACGCGTTGCCCCCCGTGCTCGCGCTCCTCTCTCTCGTCAACCTCTGTGCGTTTGTCGGTCTTCCTTTCTTCTTTACTCCTTCCTCTTTCCTCTCCGCCCCTCCCTTATCTTCCCCCCCCCCCTTTTTCATCGATATGTATAAAAAATTTTTTTTAAAAAGTTTGTTAATTTATTAATTTATTTAATTAATTATTTATTTATATTCCACTCTACTCTACTCTACTGTCCCCGTTCTTTCCTCTACGTATTCTCCCCTCTGTCCCGCTTCCCCGTTTTCCTTGTTCGTTCCGCCGCTCTCTTATCTTTTCTTTCCCTTGTTCTCTCCCGATTCCACTCTAACCCGTCGCTACACGCTCCCGCTCTACCTAGTTCCCCCACCACTGCTCCCCGTCTCCGCGCTCGCCCGGCCTTCTCTGTCGCTTCTCTCCGTCCCCCCTCTTTTCCTACGCTCTGTTCACCTGCCGGTACTCTCGTCCGTCCGTCGCGCTTCGCTTGTCCCCCGTCCGATGTCCCCACCTACCCGCTCGCGTCGTTGTCTCGCCGCTTGTCCCCCGTCCGCTGTCCCCACCTACCCGTTCGCTTCGTCTTCTCGCCGCCTGGCTCTCCCGTCACCCGCTATCCTTTTCCCCCCTGCCCCTCGTCGTTGCCACTTCCTAACCTCACTTTCCTTTTTTCTTTTCCTCTTTCCTCTCCTTCTCGCTCCCCCGCTCACTCCCTTTTTACTCCGTCTTGCTCCCTTTTTCACCCTTTTTAATTCCCACCCGCTTATCTATCCCCACTCACTCTATTTTTCCCTTTCTCGCCACTTTTCTTTCACACTTCGCCGCACGCGTCCACACTCTTTCACACCGGAAACGGAAGTCCAGTTCTAATTGTTGTGTTGTCCTGTATTGTCCTATAAAAAAAAGTGATAACTCTGTAGAGAACTCTAAAAGGTAACCTTCAAGTATGGGGCCAATACCTTGCGAGTAGCTATACCACGAGTAGGTCCATAAGAGAATGCGTAAACAAAACAAAAACAAACAAAAAATGAAAAATTGGTCATTGCGTAAAATATTATTTTATTAATTAAAAATCGTTAGAATAAAGTGTAACCTTAGTTTACCACCTTTTTGAATTGTAATTAGTGGCGTTATAAGAGATAAGAGTTAGTTCATAAAAACATTTTTTGTTTTGAATTTTAATCGGATATTATTGAACTGGATAGAATATGAAGTGAACGATAATCCTAAAAAAACAAAAAATATACCGAACTCAGGAAGTGAGTTTTAACTTAATAATTGGGGGAATGGGTGAGGAGAGAGTCGATCAAATAAGTAGACGAGGTTTTGTTCCGGAAACACTGAAGCAACTTGCTTCGGCGTAAAAACCCTCACGGTTTAGAGGGAAAAGCCGTCGCAAGCGACGTTTGTTTATTCAAAAACAAGCAATGAAATTACAAACATGAAATAAACCGTGAAACTTAATACACAAATATTATTATCAAATACGCACTTGAATGATCATTCAAATTTAACCTAATGAGAGCTCTCTTACCTAACGCACTTCCTCCAAATCTCGCTGGAGGCCTGTAGCCGCTGCGACGCGCCAACTCGTGGGGAAGCCGGGCTCGGGGAACGAACAAAATGGCCGCCGGCCCGCACACAGCGCGCCCCGACGTCTCGGGGAGACCTGACGCTGCGGTGCTGGGCAACCAGGACGCAGTTGCCGCCTGAACGCTCGCCCTGGAACGTGTCACGTCGAAGGGCTCGCACGTGGACACGTTCCCGATAAATCCCTTTGTTTTGCTATTATTTAACAGGTATTCAGTCGCTCGCGGAGTCTCGCGAAAACTCGAGCGCCATTGGTGGTCGCTCTCGGCGACGCAACATGGCGCGGAGACGCGCGGGCGCACTCGCGGGGCTAACCGCGAAATCTCGGCCGATCGCGGCGACAAAAATGACGCGGGGACGCGACGCTCACACTCGCGCAGGGAGCCGCGAATTATCGGCCGTTCACGGCGACGCAGAATGGCGCGGGGACGCGTGGGCGCACTCGCGGGGCTAACCGCGAAATCTCGGCCGATCGCGGCGACAAAAATGACGCGGGGACGCGACGCTAACACTCGCGCAGGGAACCGCGAATTCTCGGCCGTTCACGGCGACACCAAATGGCGCAGGGACGCGTGGGCGTAATGACGCGGGGACGCATGGGCGCACTCGCGTAGACGACCGCCAAATCTCGGCCGCGCACGGCGACGCCAACTGTCGCGAAAACGCGAGGGGTCACTCGCGTAAATACCTGCGGATTCTCGGCGCGGGGACGCGGGGGTAACTCGCGGAGACTCGCGATGTCTCGATCGCAACGGCGGATAAAACAATACTTCGCAGCACTGGAGGACGATCCGGCTCGCACGCGAAGACGACCTGCACGCTCCGGAGGTCCCGACGGAAGAGAGCGAGCAGAGGGCGCGCCCGAGGCTCCTCGTCCGCAGCGCCGGAAATCGGCCGCGCG
This sequence comes from Pimpla rufipes, assembly GCA_963932165.1. Lineage (NCBI taxonomy): Eukaryota > Metazoa > Arthropoda > Insecta > Hymenoptera > Ichneumonidae > Pimpla > Pimpla rufipes. The sequence goes on from OZ010634.1 coordinate 6,610,934, forward strand.
CGGGCCCGAAAGATCGCGACGCCAGCGCGCACGGCGGCACCGTGTTGCTCGCGCGCCGCCACCGGTCGGTAACGCGATACCACCGGTCGGTAACGCGACGCTGCATTACCGACCGAGCCCCATTTCACCTCTAATGATCCGGAATCGAACATGAAGACTGGTAAATAATTGATAAAAAAAATAACGAAATAGTAGATCAAATTATTATTTTGCTTACGTAGGATATAAGTTAATTACTTATTATTTGCGACAAATCACATTATATATTTGAATAGCCATATCGTAACGAGTTGACCCGTAAAAAGGAAGAAATTTTCATTATGTTATTGTCTCTACCGAGACCGAGCGCTGTTCATCGAAGCATCACTCGTCTGAGGGGGGAGGTGTTACATCCGGTGATTTTTCGGGACTACACGTTTTTAACTTAAAAATCAATTACGGTAATATACCCTTTTTATATGGAATAAATAAGGCAAAGAGGAGAGAGTGTGACTAGCGGCCGTAGGTGGAAACACATACACGCGTCACCCATATATATGAGGTGCGTCGTGTGGCACCGGAGATCGCAAGTATAACGAGTCGGACGTGCATCGGTCAATCTTATCATATCGAATGGGTCAGGTATTGTCCCGACCGAGTAACTGAAAGACAGTGCGTTCCAGTGACTCTTCGCGGGGATTCGCGACGCGTCTACCGGGTGACCAAAAATGTGTGAATCACACCATTCTCATAATCTCCATTCATTTTCGTGCTCCATTTAAGTAAACAAATTACATTTGTGGTGCCTTTATTTATGTAGCCGTGATTTGTGAATTAATGGCGAATTGGTGGGAATACAGTTGTAAATAAAATAATAAATTAATTGAATTTGTTTATGAATTAAAAATCTACGGGTCAAGTCGAAACAGTTGGGTAGAGGAAAAACATCAGAAAACCAAATAAACGAACAGAAGATAACGAAAAATATTAATAATGAATGAATATTAAATCATAATTAACCAAATGTTAAACACCCGGTAAATGGTAATATCGATTTTTGAAACCGAAGAAAGAAATAACGAAGTGTGACTTATAGTCGGTGGTGTGAAACGACACACCATCCAGTGCAGAAAAATTCCAATCCAAGACGCAGAAACACCACCCAAGAAGATTGGACGACAAAGGAAATTGACGCACCTAGCAACAACCCCTCCAGTCCAAACGAGGAGAAACGATGACCACACCACCGACGCTATCGGACAAGAAGGAGAAGTCTGGAGTAAGCGTGGGGAACATCGTCACCGAATCACACGACTTCCTCCCCGCGATCGTTTTAATTTATCGATAAATATTGTGAAACTATTGTTATAAAAATCGAGGGTAAAATACGGATAAATTCCATCAACAAGGTGTTTTTTTTTTAAATTAAATGTAATCATGAGTAAACGATGAATCTATTGATAAATAATTATATAAACAATTAATATTTGGGAGTTCGTTCAAGTAAATAATAGGAGTGACACATAGTTTATTAACAGAAACAGGATAAATTACTATCAATGATAATAATAATTTAATAAATAAGAAATTAGCGTAATGTGAAAGAAGCAAGTGACGCAGGAGTGAGCGCGATGAGAGTAGCCCGCTAGGTATGAGGCGTGAAGGGACGGCAGGCGCAACGCACCGTTCGACAGCTATAGTATGAATCCGATAAGAGTAGCCGTCAGGTATGAAGCGTGAGGGGACGGTAAGACGCGTAACGCACCGCTCGACCGTCACCCCTTCCTCAAGGCGACAGCGGGGAAATAGCGAGGAGCTTATTTAATGAGCCGCAAAAGTCGACGGAGCTCATTAATATTCCGGATCCGAATCAAATCATTTTTGTCACCGAATTATCCGTCAGATCAACTTAAAGAATTAAACCCGTGAATTTGTGAATTGAGTTCGTTAAAACTCCAACATTAGATGTTTAAAACCATCGACATTTTAAACAATAATTCGGACTTTATATCGAAGATCTCATTTGAACTTGTCAACTTTGACTCTTTTAATCCGAATTCGAAATTGTGAACTTCGACTTTTCTAATACGCCGTATTTGTGAAACTGAACTTTGACTGTAGTAGTAGTAGTAGTATTTTATTGCTTTTGAAGGTACAAGGGCCTTATAGCAAGGGGTACAAATTATATTTTACAATTTATCATTTTCTTATGACTAACTTAAATTTTATACAACATAGTAGGTTATTCATTTAGTATAAAGGGTCTGAGCGCATTTCTGGTGAAACTATAAATACGGTTTACCACGAGGACATGGTCGTCATTCAGTAACTGTAACAGATCCTCAGCGGTTTATAGCGGACGGACACTTCTTAGGTAGTATTGACGGAATGGTTCGTATGTCGGGCAGCATTATATGAGTCAACGTTTCATCTTCGCGCCGGTTGCATAGTATACAGGTTTGCTTGGAGTCTATCTTGTAAATCGTTCTGTCTATCCTTAGGCGAAAGGCATGAAGGCTTGCTAGTCTGAGCTGGCCCATAGTACGTATTTTCTACATTTCACATCGCTTTGTTAGATATTTAGGGTTATCCGCACGTGTTCTAGGTAGTCGAAATTGAAGTGCCCTTGAGTTTAAGCAGTCGTTCATATCCGCTTCTATTAGTATTGCCTCACATTTACTAAATAATTCCATTGTTTTTGCTTCCCATAAGTCAGGGTCAGGGTTTCCCCATAGTTCAGTTTATCCTATTTTGGTGAGAAAATCTCGGATCTGACAGCACCAGTTTAGCGCGGGATTGCAGTTCGGGAGCGAAGCTAGATAAAACATTCTATTAAAACAAATTTTGGGTAACGATGGTCTGGCATACGTAGTATCTTGATCAGCCAATTCCAGGTCTGCAGCATGACTTTGTATTCTATTTTAATAATCCCAATTTCCCGTCTAAGCGCTTTGATTGGTGTATTCTTTGGCAGATGTAGCAGCCTCTTAAAGAAATCCAGCTATGCGCCCTCTAGAATATCCAGGTATCTCAGACCCCAGACTGGGGCCCCGTACAACAAAGTGGCAGTTGTTATGCTCTCAAATAATCTTAACATGCTATGCCACGAATCGACTTTGCACGTGCCAAGATCGATAGGACTGTACCGGAAGCGATTCTAGCTTTTGCCATGGCCGACTTTGCGGCCTGAAGCCCCAGTGATGAAGACGCGAGCGTGACTCCGAGATACACGCATGAGCTGGTTATTTCGATACTTTTCACCCCATAACAGAAATTTTGTTTTTTAATGTACTGTAAGTTTCCGCCCGTTTTGAAGGGGAGAATCACCGTTTTTGTCGTGTTGACCGTTCATTTATTTACGATGCAGTATTCCTCTAGGCACTTCAACTTCCGTTTTAGGTCTATCGGCGTGTCAGTGAAAATCACTAGGTCGTCCGCGTACAGGAGCATTAGCACATCGTTTCGGCCGTCGATATTTAGCCCAGTAAGCTTTCTGTTCCTGAAAAACGTTTCGAGATCCGCCAAGAAGAGTATAAAGAGGAGCGGGCTTAAGATCTCGCTTTGTAGCACTCCCTCCGTGACCGCTACGTAACTTGAGTAGGAGCCGCCCGTTCTTACTCGCAAGGTTGCTGCCCCGTACAGATTTTTGAGGATTCGTATGTATTTCGCGCTGATACCCTGTTTAAATAATTTTTCCCACAGCAAATTATGATCTACAGAATCGAAGGCTCTTTTGAAGTCTACCACTAGCGCATATGCAGTTCGCCCGGAGAGTCTTAATTGCAGTTGTACGGTGGATTGTAACACGAATAAATTGTCCAAGCATCCCCTCGCTGCTCTGAACCCTGCTTGACTTTCTGGGAGAATGCCTACCGCTTCCACCCACGTCATGAACCTGTTTCTCAAAACTTGTGTGAACAGCTTTGTAAAAGCATTTACGAGGGCAATGCCTCTATAGTTGTTCGGGTCACTTTTTTCGCCTTTCTTGAATAACATTACGAGGATAACCTCCGACCAACTCGCGGGTGTGGATTCCGAGTCCAGAATTTTGTTGAATAAGTATAAGGTGTGTTGCACCCTGGAATATTTAAATTCCATTACGAGGCAATGAGGAAATTTCTATTGCTTAAATCGAACGCCCGGTCGGGGTGAACGTTCGAGCGCGTGGCGGAATTCGCCGATGTCGAAATCGAGCGAATTGGCACGAAATGCTTACGCACCGATTTTCGGTGAATCGCAGTGATCCACTGCAATTCACCGGCAGTCTAAAGACAGACTCGGAGCCGAGCAGTCAGGCTCGTCTTAGACTCGGGTACCCTCACGTTGTAAAACAAATTAGAAACAAGTAACTGGAAGTAACAAACTGTAACGTAAATCAGAAATATCTTTTCTTCGAATAAATTGTCTTTAAGGTAAACCCGAGTTCGCGTGAGTCCAACTCTTTAATCAGCAAACGATCCCGATAAAACAAACAATTACCCTTCGACTCGTAACCTGATCACTTACCGAGTCGCCGGGCACAACAGGTGAAATTTACCCAATTTGGTGGTAGAGCCTTGACAAATTCATTTGAGACCAAGTCTGCTCCCGGAGCTTTACCTGATTTACTTTTGTTTATGCAGTTGACCAATACAGCGAGAGTTATATCATTATCGAGAAAAGAGTGTTTAAGGGGGGAAACCAGTTTAGACCGATCAAAAAATCGACTTTTTTTATTGCAGAAATTGTTAGTATAACTCCTCAAGAATATGTGGTAAAAATTTGAAACCAAAATTCGCATTATTTCCGATGTTATGAGCACTCGAGTGACCGCCCGTCGGTTCGGCGCCGAAGCGCGCGGTACACCGAAAGAAAAAGTTTCCTTGATTCAATAAAATTTCCTTGAAATCTCAACCTATGAAACATTTCTTTGAGGTCAATGAAATAATATCCTTAAGTTAATATTATATTTTCTTTGAATGATGTCATCAACCAAATTATAGGTTATGTTCACCAAGTTTTTGGTTACGTACCATAGTACTTAGATATGTTCACCAATAACTTCGATGGTTTAACCAATGATTATCTTCTTGATTTGACTTGACTTAACTATAACATAACAGATCAGCTTACGCGAGAAATACCAATACGACTTATCGCGAATGAGCCAAACGTTGACAGACCGGGTGCCGTCAGGCATATCGTTTCTTTAAATCAAGGAGATCATGTCTTTGAAATTCAAATAAGAGGAGATGCAAGCCCGAAATGACGCGTACGAACAAGAAGAGGGACTGCTATATGATGCTGGCATAGCCGATTAACCGCTGATCATTTTATATAATTAATTACTGCCATGAATGTCTTGTTTTCGCTTCATTTTATTTCAAACGCGTTTTTCTCGAAACGACTTTTTTTCAACTGGTGGGCGTTCTAGCTAAAAAAGTTATTGACCTATCGTTCTGAAATTTTTTGTGAATATTCTTTATTCGATTCCAATCTATATGAACCTAAATCTGAGATTATATTGTTATTAAATTTTTTTTATGCAAAAAAGGTGAAAAATATGGTGTAAAACAATGATATCGTGTTCAAACTCTTCAAAAACATGAAATTTTTTTTTTTTTACCAGATTTAGGTTCATATTCTTAGAAAATATGTTGTTAACGAGAAAAAAAATTTGAATAATTACAGATAAAAATTGCGATTTCAGGAGTTCCCGCCAGCAAAATACTTGGGTGGCAATCGTCCATGGACAGCACGTTCTAACGCCACTATTTCCGGGGGAAATTACTTGAAAAAATTCTAAAGTGTACTTCAAACCATAAATAAAATACCCTCCAAGTTTAAACAATTTCAGATTATTCCTTCCCTATTTAAAAAATTCACGAAAAACATCAAAATTTCGGCCTCCTAAACCGGTTTCCCCCCGTAACTCCAAAATATCTGTTTGTGTCTGGCGCTCGCTCGGGGTAAATATTTGCGTAAAATTCGTCCCAGACATCCGCAGGAATCGCGGCGGCGGGCGGAGACTTTCCTTTACACATTTTCACGGTCGACCAGAATTCTGACGAATTTTTAACATTTGCGAGCATGTCCTTAATATTTTGATCAAACGCTTTCTTCTTTTGTTTTAATATAGCCTTAAATTCTTTTTTGCTTGCGAGGAAGATTCCTTTTGTGTCTGCTTCAAATTTTTCGCGTCTACACTCTTTTAACGCACTACGTACTTGCTCCTTAGCTTTAATGCAGTCCTTGCCGAACCATTTTTTTTTACGATTAGATTATTTACATTTTTACTGAGCTTTTCCGTGAGCATACCTGTTTCTTTGGCTGATTTGAGGATTGCACTATGTAATGTTTCATACAGTTTATCTACGGACGAGCTCGTGAGATTTTGACTTGATTCCGTACTGTTAAACAAATAATTTTTATAAAGTTCTGCCTCCTCGGCTTTCCAGCGTAGTGTTAGGGCTTTTGTTGGTTCCTCTGAGACGTTTTTTATTGATCGACTTACACAGCTATTTGGTGATATTTCTAAACGTACCGGAAAGTGATCAGAGGGAGAAACTTGATGCTTAATCTCTAGGTCTTTTATTTGATCGAGGCACGACGTCTTAACCCAAACTTGATCAATTACACTGTTCCCGACTTTATTGCAGAAGGTAAACTGCGCCGGAGAATCTTTAAGCGTTCTACCGTTTATTACTGTGTAACCAATACCTTCCATAAATTCTACTAGCGTCGAGCCTTTTGCATTTATGGTTTTATCTGATGATGCTCTTTTATACGATACGCAAGTTTCTTCGGTTAGTTCCTCCGGGAGTTCGTTACTTTCTCCTATCCTAGCGTTAAAATCGTCGCCTATTACGAGAATATCGCTTTCAAACTTACAATGTATGTCGCTCAGTACTGCTTCGAGAAGTTCAAGCGCTGTGGTTAGGTTCAGTGCTGGTTTGAAGTATACAGAACCAATGATTATGTTCCGATCGTCCATTGGAATTCTCACGAAGATCCACCAGTCGCTGATATCAAGTATGGTTGGGGCTGGAAGTTGATTTTGAGTTAGCGTTAGAAGACCTCCGCTGGCGCGACCCCGGCTGTTGTCTCTCGTGGCGTTTGCCCATACACTGTTGAAATCTTGCAGATGTGCGTAGAGTGTGGTGCGCGGCACTGTTTTCCAAGTCTCGTATACACATATTACGTCGGTAGCTCTGCATTCGGTGTATAGTTCCAGATTCTTCAAAACGTGTACATTCCAGAAAATTACCGAACGGCCTCGGTCCTTGTGGAGTTTTTTTTGCTGGATCCTGTTTGCTGGTGCGGCTTCCGCGGAAGTTGAGAGTTGTTGAAGGATGTTGAGATTTTCTTCAGTGTGTGTGGATTCCGGCGCTCTGGATTGCCTGCGGGTTGTCTTAAATTCTTCGATGCCGTTGCTTTTTTCGCTCCAGTGGTACCATTTTCCATCGATTTCGATCTTTTTTTGCAGAACCTTGATCCTCTTTCCTTTTTCTTGCTCTTCCTCGCCTAGTTTGCGTAGTTTCCTTTGGATCCCTCTCTCCTTAAAGGTGAGGTCGTTGTTGATGAAGATTTTCTTGCCGCCCAGGTCTTTTTTTCTTCGTTACATCGAGCTTGGCCTCCCGGCACACCATCTTGGCAATGATGAGTCCTCGTCGTTTTCCGGCTAGCCAGGCTTCGTCGACTGCTTTTACCACGTTGAGTTCCTGCTCTAAGAAGCGGTCCACATCTTCCGCTGCATTTCTGCCTCTCACCTTTCAACCGATTATTATGAGGTTGTTTCGCTTTTGCTGTCTCTCGTCATGCTCGATTTTTCCTTCCAGCTTTTCGAGTCTTTTGGACTTCACGTTTGGAAGGTTTGGGAATTCTGTATTATATTCTATAGATCTGTTGGCCTCTATTACTTTTATTCTCGCGTCAAAATCCGATTCTTTTGCGCACGCTTATCGTTGTCGTCTGTTTACTGTCTCTTCTAAGGTGTCAAGTCTCTGTTCCGTCCTTTTTTTGAGATTTTCCAGTGCGTCGTCTATCCTTGCTGATTTTTCCCTGATTTTTGATAGCTCTGCAGCGTACAGATTGTTGGTCTTTTCGAGCTCGTTTCTCAAGGATTGCATATCCAGCTTACTCTGCTTCCTCAGTTCGTTAACTTCCGTGACGAGCCACTGAAGCATGGTTATCGGGTCCTCGTTGTTAGGTTCCGGCCCGGATGAGGGCTCGTGTTGTGATGTGGATTGAAATGCAGAGAGATCCTCCCGCGTTTCGTTCTTGTCTGGCGGTGATATGTTTTGTGAGCATGGAAATTAATTCCGCGCCACCTTCGTGCGCCCTCCTCGCCCGTCGCCAAATGCCGGTGGGCGCCAGCCAATTTTTATTTTATTGCGCGGGCGGAATCGGCAAACCGCCCTAACTCAAAACGTAAACTTAACCGAAACGTAACCGGCGACGGACTCGGAGGAGCGGTTCACGGAACCTCGGGGTCGCTCAGTGTGCCAGGTTGTGGAGAGAGGGCGTGGATCCTTAGTGGCACTGAATAACGGCGAAAACGTAAAGCAAATATATCGGAAAAATTCGGTCGGTTTATTAATGAGATACCGGAAACCTTTATACTAATTCATCGGAATAGAGAGCGACAAGCCGAGAGAACACCCACGCTCGAAAATTAGGCGTAAATCGAAAACACCTCAAACTAAAAAGAAAGCGAATTCTCACTAAAACAAAATAGAGATAACCGGGTGCCAGGTGGCGCGAAAGCGCGTCGCGTCGTGGTCACCCACACAAAAAAACAGAGAATAAGAGAACGAATCATCGCCCTAATAAATCGGTAAACTCAAGAGTACTGCGCAGGAACTATCTAGGGAACACCCGTGAACGCGCACGAATATATTAGAGAACACTAGAGAAACGAACGCGAACTAATCAGAGAACACTAGGTAATTGCACTAATATTAAACCGTGGGTTCGCTAGTCGTTGCACTAATATTAAACCGTGGGTTCCCTAGTCGGTGCACTAATTAACTGGTACCGGGCGAAACGGCGATCTAAAATTAAACAAGAACTCGAAAATAATTACGGACAACGCCGGGAAACTTAAAGATGACGCCGAGAAGATAACTAAACTCAAAAATAATTAACGGGAATCGCCGAGGAAATAACTAGTAGATAGCTTAACAGAAAGGTAATACGACGACGTAACTAACACTAAGCATTTCTAACCCTAAAAAGGTAATTTTAGGTAACCTTCGGTAACACGAGGTAGCATTAGGTAACAGGAGGTAACATCAGAGAACAAGAGAGAGCTGCTTGCCGGCCGAAGGCTGGCCGACGAGCCGTCCTCGTTCGGCCGCTCATCAACCAGCAGGGCTGCGAGATCCGCGCGCCCCACTCTAACAGGGGTCCCACTCTCAGCGACGCGCGGCGATGCTGCGGCGGTGATGCGCGCGCACCTGCGAGCGTCCGAGCGAACCTAAAGGCGGACGCGACGCCGAAAATCCGCAAAGATAACGAAGATAACGAAAGATAACCGAAAGATACCTGAAAAGTAACCAAAACTGACCGATATATGACAAACTATCGTGGTGATGATCGATAACGAGGGAATCTCCTTGTGACGCGGGAGTCTGAACAAACGTAAACGTAAAGATAACGGAAAACTGAACCGAAAAACGACCGGGCAATCCGAGCGTCGGTGTGGTCGTAGGCACCTCCGCTGCGGCCTTCCAAACGTACCTGAAACTTAATCAATCTTTCCCCCGAACGTCACTTCCTCAGTGGAGCGCCGGGATTTCACCGGTCCTTCATCCTCTCCTACCGATACACCCTGAGCGTTATCACCGAGATATCCCGGGTGGCACAGTAATTCGGCCCTGAACCGCGGTAATCTCGGTGCACTGACCACTATAATTGACCGTCAGATAACCTACTAGGTAACATTACCCTAAAACCGGAAAAATACCAATCGGAGGTCGGAAGGAACGCTAAAAACTTGCAGATTCGCGACTCTGCAGACCGGGGGACAGAAGATTCAAAAAAATTCTGTCACAGTTTGTATTGCACTTCTTCTGCGGGCTCTCTTGATTTTGCGTGTACTCATCCTTGGATTCTTCTCTCTTCCGTTTCCACATATCTAGGACCGAACATGAGGAATTAGTGCGTTGCCTAATTAGCTATTCTCCTGTGGTAGGACGGCCTCGGGCGGCTTTCGCGACAGTTCCGCTTGTTGGCGTGTGCCATATTTCGTCTAATTGCGGTTTCGAATTGAGCGGCGTTGCAGGTTGCGGCGTTGGCCCTGCCGTCGGTAATTTGTGCGGGTCGCTTTGCTCTCGGCCGGACCGAGAGATGGCGCCACCAGCCTCGTTCTTGTTGTCCATGGTATCGTGTGCTTGGTGTTTCGGAGTTGACAGTAAGCTTAGCCTACGTGCACCCCGGTGTTTTTGTTGGTAGAATCTTGACTTAAAATATGTCGTACTTGGTCTAATTGCAGTGTGTGTCGTGTCCTTGAGTGTTGTTGCTCACTTTGGCGTCAAGTACCGCTTATTAGCTGCGCGGTGTTTTACGAGAAAAGGGCATAAAACTCTAGTGACAGTTATAGCGTGTATGCATGGCGGCGGCCATGATTGTTCCCCCGTGAACTTTGACTGTTTTAAAACCAAATCGCGAGTGGTAAATCGACCTGTTAAAATCAAATATTATGTACTAAATTATAAAACATACTTTGTTTCCGATTTTTTTTAATTTTACTGTGAAATTTTGAAACAACTAATAATCAAAATTTTGAATTGTGAACTGAAACCTTTTGTGAAATATTATTTTAACATTGCCCTGAAAACCTGAACGGGCAGAATAGAAATCAATTTTACCAGTGAATTACGACCAGTGTTTAAATCCGAAAGAACCGCACCATCACCCTTCCTTGTCATCGGAAAATTCCATTCATCTGATGTTCGAGTGGAGAGCCGGAGGGTTATCGCAACCGTTGGATCATTGGCGTCGTTCTGATTCTCACCTCATTCATCTTGTTATTCATCAATCACACGGTTTCATCCCATATTCGCCTATTTTTGCCACACGGATAAGTTTTTGGTTTCATTCATTTTAATCTTTATTTTTGTGATTTAATTTAAAGTCAGAATTACTTTTTCAAGTTCCTTCCCGAGCTTTTGCCCGAAAGGGAAGGCTCTAAACAGAACACCTCCGCGTTTTGCCGAGTCACATTGATAGCGCAGAGCAATAGGGTGAGATTTTCTTCCCTTTGCCTTTTATCATTTGTGTCTCAAAAATAACAATTCGTGACGTAACAATTCATAGGACCGATAGGTCCGCGAGTTCAAACTAACTCTCGCGAAATATTTGTTTTCTATGACTTCGAGACGCGTCAGTAAAAACAGCGTGAGAGGGCACAGGGTGAATATATTCACGAGGTGAATTTGTGCGTCAGTCAGCAGCGGTGTACACTATGCATCGGTGGAGGGGTTAAGGGACAACACCACTGTCACCCCCTGTTCTGTTGCCGTTTTTCAAGAATCTTTTTTGTGAAAAAAAAAGAGATTTTCAAAAATAAAATTTTTCATTCGTTTGTTGTTTATTAAAGTTACATAAAATTTTTATTTTTTTATTTTTCACGCCTCATGGTGGCGCTGGGGAAGCTCCGGCGTCAGGTGCTGTTGCATCTGCAGTGATCCGCGGCACGCAGCAGAACTGTCTTCAAAGTCGATCTGAAAAAAAAATACCGAGTGTTTTCGTTAATAATATGATATTTTGAAGAGAAGTACATAGGGATTTGAAAAAATATTGATTTTTAAAAAATAGGCACGCTTTCGAAATTTAAGGTCGATTTTCGAGCAAAATTTCTCATCGAAAAAAGGCTATAATTTTTTTTTATTGAGATATCGAAAAAATCCTATGTACTTCTTTAGATAATCTAGTTTTATTGATACAGTCCAAATTTGAAGCCGATCGGATAAAAATTGCTCGAGTTCTGCTTCGTGCCGCACTCAAAAAAGTGGTTTTGAGAAAAACGCGTTCAAAGTTTGAAGTTTGTTCATTTATGTGATAAATTGGAAATTTTTTTTTTACCTAATCAGCGATTCCGGCACCATATAGCTGGCCATCAAGAAGCAAATCAAGATCCCCAGCATGTTTTCTCGAACTTGTAGAGGCTTTTCATGCCTGTTTTGCAGCATCCGTGAGCGAGCGCTCCGCCTGCTCGATCCGCGCTGCGTCGGTTTCAACGCAAAAATTGAAACAATTTGGGCCGATGGTTACCCCCAACGTCTCCATAACTTTCATGAGGCTTCTCAGGCCATCGTTGAATAATAATACCGCGATATCAGCGGCAATATCAATGATTTTTTTGCCCCCGGACTGACACTTGGGGGCTATTGCCCAAACTGATTTGTTGTAGCTTTCGTTATTGTTTTGTGTAAAGCCGCCTAACCAACGCTGCAGCAAATGGTCTCTGCTCAAATTTTCATACACTGGCGTAATTGCCTCCAATACTACCTTAGGAAAAGGCGGCTTCTGGCGATATTCAGAAATATTACCGCTTGCGACCGCTCGCTGCCACGAACACACCGACTCGGCTTCCTTTGGGCAATCGTCATGTTGTGGCTCACTATCTGTGGATATTTTATGCTTGATAGTTGCCCAAATTTCCTTCCTCATTTTTTTAACATCATCGCTGTTCCTCCGAATAGCCAAGCCGTAATATGTGATCAAATCGTCGATGAATTTTCCATTGAGCTTTCCTCTGCCAGACAATCCTTTTTGTTTTTTCACGATTTCGCGGAGGCGCGTCCCCATACGTTTTTGGAAATGATCGATGCACTCTTTTTTTTATCTCGAAACCGCGCTTTCGCCATGATCCGTCGCCTGAAACAATAATTCCGTCCTCCATCCCATTTTCCAACGAAATTCTCCTCTTTTCAAGTGCAGCCTTTTGTTTGCTCACTGCGCTCACAGCTTGAGTAGCAATCGAAATCGAACTTACGATTCGATCGTAGAAAGATTAAAATATGGGGCGCGGTAGGTCCATAAATTCACAAAACTTCATCAGGCCATTCAAAACGACGCCAAGAAGACGCATGCTGAATACGATCCGACGATTTATTTCGTATGCATTGTCAATCATAGGACACGAATTGATTTGCACTTTTTTACAATGGCCACAATCGACCTCGATTTTGAATCCGAATCCGAGCAAACTTTTTTCAGTAAACTTTATATCGCGATCACACACTTTGCACTTCACTAACTATACGATAACCAAAATCGTTAGTAACACCGACCTCTAAATCGTCCGCCGATTTTAACTTTTTCGCCGACGTGCTCACATTCTCTGCAGAACTATTTTCAGAGCTATAACGGTTCGGAGGTTTTCGATTCGAAATTTTCGATCCATTCTTCGTCGGATAGCTCCGTTTCGTACCCTTTTTCCCCGCGTACACTTTCTCGTTGTTCATTTCGATGTGCAAAGAATAATTCGGAGCCTTCGATATTTATAAACGAAACGATTCGGAGCGATTAAATGCGAATATCGTGGTTTCTATTCGTAAACTGACGCTGTGACGCTATCCCTATACCTGCCTTGAAAATTTTTCAACTATCGCCACCTATATCTTTTTTCGAAACTATATTTATAACAATAGTCGGCTTTTGTGAAGGGAGGCAAAAGAATACCTGGAAATGACTCACAGGACTATAGGGTATACCTGCCGACAGGTTGAGATGCGCACCTGGTTGAGGCGGCGCAGGACCCCGAGCGTCACGGAGCGCTGCACCGCTCCACAAAATATTTAATATCTCCGAAAATAATTATTTTTTCGACCTGGGACCAACGGCATTCTATTCTTAAATGTATTTTAGAATTTTCTAGATGGTTTTCAAAAAATCGATTTTTTGAAGCCGTCACAGTGGTGTTGTCCCTTAAGGAAGAGACAGCGTGTACTCTCTGCAGTGACGAAGCCAGCGAAAAAGTTTTTAGGACAAACGCCGTGATAGAGTTTGTGGACTATGTCTTGAACCTCGAAGGTAAAGCGGTGAGCCAAGTTGTGTGTATAGCTCACAACGCGAAAGGTTTCGACGCGCAATTCATTCTTCGACACCTCGTTGAAGAAAAGTGTCCATTGGCGCCGAAACTAATCATGAACGGCACAAGTATCATGTCGATGAAAACGGGGTCAGTTCGGTTCATTGACAGTCTGAACTATTTTCACATGCCGCTCAGCGCTCTACCTCGAGCTTTTGATTTGGGGACAGACTTTTTCAAAGACACGTTCCCGCATTTGTTTAACAAAAACGAGAATCGGCAGTACGACGGGCCGTTACCTGACGTAACGAGTTACGACGTCGATGCAATGACGCCGAAGAATCGCGTAGAGTTTTTAAAATGATACGACGCTGCTAAGCTGGCCGGTCAGCAATTTAATTTTGAAACTGAGATTGTCGATTACTGTAAGAGCGATGTCACGATTCTCCGGAGAGCATGCGCTGCTTTTCGCAAAATCTTCATAGAATCCGGTGAAGTGTGCCCGTTCGCAGAGGCGACTACTATAGCTTCAGCGTGCAACAAAGTTTATCGAAGAAAGTTTTTAAAAGCGGACACAATAAGTATTTTACCGAAGAACGGCTACAGACTCGCGGATAAGCAATCGGCGACAGCAATAGAGTGGCTGCTCTGGTGTGAAAAGGTGTACGGCACGGAAATTATGCATGCAGGATGCGGAAGGGAATATAGAACCATTGACGGCGCGCGGGTTGATGGATTTTTCGAGACACCAGAGTTAGGGAAAATCGTGATACAATTCCACGGATGTTTTTTCCATTGATGTGGCAAGTGTTATAAGAACATCGAGGAGCGCGAGAAAGAATGTTACGGTGCAACGATGACCGAGCGTATTTTTCAAACGCTAACTATTTCAGAGCGTATCAGGGCGTGTGGATACACACTTCTTGAGATATGGGAGCGTCATTTTCTAAAGAAAAGCGATTCGGCTGTTAGGGCACACCTACACGGCCACCCGGTCCTCGCGACAAAACCCCTCGAACCGCGCGCGGCATTTTTCGGTGGCCGCACAGGTAATACGCGTACATTTTGCGAAGCTAGGGGTAGCGAAAAAATTGGCTATTGCGACGTAACGTCGCTGTACCCTGCAAGGTTAGGGAAATTTGCCGTAGGGATGCCAGAAATTTGCACTGCCGATACATGTGAGAGGTTAACGGGGCCAAACTACGATTTGAGTAAAGTCGAAGGGCTCGTCCGTTGTAAAGTGTTGCCCCCTCGAGATCTATATCATCCCGTGCTGCCCGTTCGCATGCATAACCGACTCATGTTTGCGTTATGCCGAGCGTGTAGCGAAAACATGTGTCAGACTGAGTGCTGTCACGAAAACGAGGATGATAGAGCATTCGAGGGAACGTGGGTTTCTTGCGAACTGATCAAAGCCGTAGAAATGGGTTATAGAGTACTGAAAATTGAAGAAATCTGGCAAAATATAAGGTTGAACAGTACAACCAAGTAACAAAAACGGGCGGTCTTTTCGGCGATTATATGAACCTCTGGTTGAAAATGAAACAAGAAAGTAGCGGATGGCCGACAAATAATATGACACAGGGGTAGCAGGATGCGTACATTTCGCGGTATTTAGAGAGCGAGGGGATTCAATTAGATAGACAAAAAATTATCGCCAATCCGGGACTCCAATCGGTGGCAAAACTGTGTTTGAATTATTCTTGGGGGAAATTCGGACAGCGGGAAAACCTTCCGCAGACGGAGGTCGTTACAACGCGGCAAAGAGTTTTGGAACTCTTAAATGACAAAACTTGCGAGGTCCATAAGATACTGCACGTGAACGACAACGCGATGTATGTATGTTGGGATAGGACAACCGAGAGTATAGAAGTGAATGCGAATACGAACGTAATTATCGCTGCATATACGACAGCACAGGCGAGTCTGAAATTATATACGCATCTCGAGCAGTGAGGAGACGCGTGTTGTATTACGACACTGATTCTTGCATATATTTAAGTACTGGAATCGAGAGAGATTATCACCCGGCTCTGGGTAGTCCGCTAGGCGAAATGACTGACGAGTTGGCAAAGTACGGCGAAGGTAGTTATCTCTCCATATAATAAAAATATCTCGCCGCCGCCGCCGCCGCCGCCGCCGCCGCCGTGTAGGATAATCGAGGGGGGGTCAGCTTCACCAAACCGCACGGTGAAGGTGACCTGGGAAGGGACTTCGGATGATTTGTTCTAAGTCTTTCAAGGGGCCCTTGGGCCAGATTTTGTCTAAGTCCCTCAAGGGGACCTTGGGCCAGAATTTTCCTAAGTCCTTAACCAGAAGGTTGGGGTAAAATGGCCCACCCAGGCCTGATTTTTTCTAAGTCCCTCAAGGGATTTGGGCTGTTTTTCTCCAAGTCCCTCTAGGTGCTGTTTTTTTTCTAAGTCCCCCAAGGGACTTGGCGGGCCTATCTTTTTGGAAAAGCACTAAGAAAAATCTGGTATTTCGGAGTCTGTTTTTGAAAAAGGCAATGAAAAGATCCGCGCTTGGGGGCCTATGTTTTTGGAAAAGAACTTAGAAAAATCAGGCCTTGGGGGATTTATGGTTTTGGAAAATGAAAAACGGACATGTGAGCGCGCGAACGAGGGATAGGGGATCTGAGGAACGGAAGGGGGGTCCCGATGGATATGGATTCTGAGCGATGGGAGGGACGTCCCAAGGGATAGGGGTTCTGAGGGATGTGGGTCCCGTGATAGGTAGGATTAAATTATGTAGGGTTAAGTTAGGTAGGGTTAACCCTACCTTAAGTTAGGTAGGGTTAACCCTACCTAACTTAACCCTTCCGCGTAACGGGGTTCCCGAGGGATAGGGGTTCCGAGTATGGGGGTCCCGAGGGATATGTATTTCAAGTATGGGAGTCCCGAGGGATAGGGGTTTTGAGAGATGATAGGTCCCGAGGGATATGAAATCTGAGGGATGGGAGGGATGTCCCGAGGGATAGGGGTTCTGAGGGATGGAGGTCCCGAGGATATGTATTTCAAGTATGGGAGTCCCAAGGGATAGGGGTTTTGAGAGATGGGGGGACCCGAGGGATATGGATTCTGAGGGATGGAGGTCCCGAGGGATATGTATTTCAAGTATGGGAGTCCCAAGGGGTAGGGGTTTTGAGAGATGGGGGGACCCGAGGGATATGGATCCTGAGGGATGGGAGGGACGTCCCGAGGGATAGAGGTTCTGAGGGATGGGGGTCCCGAGTTAGATCGAATTAAATTAAGTAGGGTTAAGTTAAGTAGTGTTTAGTTAAGTAGGGTTCAGTTAGATAGGGTTAAGTTAGGTAGAGTTAAGAGCTAGGTAGGTTTAAGTTAGGTATCGTTACGTTAATCTGGGTTAGGTTAGATAGGTTTAAGGCGCTGAAAGGCGGGGACCGCGAGAAGCGCGCGGGGGGGGGGGGGGAAGCCCCCCCCCCCTGGGGTTGGCGCGCGAAGCGCGCAGGGGTCGCAGCCAACTAGTATTAAATAACTGGTATCAGGCTGCCCGAAATTTTACGGCTTCGTAATAGCGCGATCCGATGGCGAAGACGTAAGCGAGTGTAAAGTGAAAGGAATCACTTTAAACTGGAAAAACACCCAGATTGTTAATTTTGACTCGACTTGCAAATTAATCAACGAACCTGATACTGCTCTTCAAGTAACATACCGAGCAATTCGCCGTACAGCCACTCACCAGGTTATCACGCTAGCTGAAAGCAAGACCTGCAGGCCCGTGCTAGTAAAAAGGCGAAAAGACGGCGAATACGATTTGCTGCCGTATGGTTTTCGATCGTAATTTTGGTTTTCCGATTATGTTTACTTTTCGTTATTATTTATTGTAGTGATGCCACAAGACAAGACAAGACAAGAAATGGATCTTGTCTTGAAAATAATTCAAGACAAGAAAAATTTCTTGAGCCTCAAGACAAGACAAGAAATAATTCTTGTCTTGTCTTGAGGCTCGAGATTTTTCTCGAACCTTTTCAAGACTCTTGAAAGTGCTCAAGAATCTTGAGCCTTTTCAAGAGTCTTGAGAATTTTTCGAGAATCTTGAGCCTTTTTCGAGACAAATTTCTCCATCTTGCTGTAAGATAACACCTTTTTCTAATTTAGTCCGAAAAATGTAGGAAAATGAAATATTTCGACACAATGTTTGTACTGTAGCCATAAAATTCCGACGACCGTAAACGTTGAACAAAATGATTTCTAGAAAAGATGTCGGGCTCATGTTTAATCCACTTTTAGATTATTATTGTGTAATGGTTGGGATTGAATTCGGAGTGACTCTGTTAAGGGGGTCCTGTCGTATGGAGTTCATTTCGCATAAATTCGAGAAAAACGAGAAAGAATTGCAAACACTTCTTGATGATATAAAAATGGGAAAAAATTCATACACCTTAAAGGTACTGAAAAGATTCATTTTACTTAATAATAATTGCAAAATGTTATTAACAAATTGATGAAAAAATAAGTGTTTAACAAAAAATTTCTCGATAACCTAAATCTTATTTTTATGAAAATGATTCGTTCGTTTTTCTGAGTACGTTTTGAATTTTCTCAGATTTTTAAGTTCAGTTTAAAATTTGTGTTTTCTTTTCACACAAAATTCAAAGTGAACTTAGAAATCTGAAAAAATTCATACGTATTCAGAAAAATAAACGAAACGTTTTCACAAAAAAAAATGGATTGCCGAAAAATTTGTTGAACAATTGCTTTTGTCATCGATTTGTTAATAACATTTTGCAATTATTATTAAGCAAAATTAATCTTTTTAGTGCCTTTAATGTGCATGCATTTTTTCAGATGTGTATACCATCAAGAAGTGTTTGCAATACTTGTTTGTTTTTCGCGAATATATGCAAAATGAATATCATAGGACAGGACCTGATACATTGGTGGAAATTTCGTCGCCTAATGTTAATGTAGTCATCTCGGTACAGTCCCGACAAATATGAGTTTCGTGGAAAATTTCGAACCCTTCTCGATGAGATAACAATCTGAAGAAAAAAAAATCATGTATGTAGAAGGTGCTGAAAAGATTGATTTTTCATAATAATAATTCGAAAATGTTATTAACAAATTAAAGAAAAAATTAATTGTTCAACTATTTACCCGGCAATCCAACTTTTTTCTGATGAAAATCATTCATTCATTTTTTTGAATACGTATGAATTTTTTTAGAATTTTGTCTCATTTTTTTAAGTTGCGTTTTTTGAAACAAAATGAGCGGCGAAAACCGCAATTTAAAAAAATTAGACAAAACTCTGAAAAAATTCATACTTATTCAGAAAAATGAATGAATAATTTTTATCAGAAGAGAAAGATGAGTTGCCGGGTAAATTGTTGAACAATTTATTTTTTCATTAATTTGTTAATAACATGTCGGAATTATTATTATACAAAAATCAATCTTTTCACCACCTTCTACATGATTGATTTGTTTCAGATTATTATCTCATCGAGAAGTGTTCGAAATTTCCCCCGAAACTCACATTTGACGGGGCTGCACCGAGCCGACTACCTTTAACGCCTATAGGGCTGCATCTTTTGTACCTAATCTCACTTTTTGTTTTCCGTTTCTCCCAAATAAACGGTTTCGAGTTTCGAGGCCGTTTGTGATCGTTGAGCCGACGAGGGGGAACTAATCGCTGAACCGTCAGTTTCGCAATTTAGGGAAACACTGACCATTCTCACGGATTATGTGTTCAACAGATGTGTTTAAAACAGCGATGTCTTCAATACTTTATTGTACTGCAATAAAAAAAATTGAAATATCTCAAGATTCTTGGTCAAGACTCTTGACATTCAAGAAATATTTCTTGTCTTGTCTTGAGAATCAAGACAAGAAATTTTCGTCGTCAAGACAAGATTTTTCTTGTCTTGTCAAGAAATTTCTTGAATTTTTGATTCTTGACGGCATCTCTAATTTATTGTAAGAATTATGATGCCTCTGTGTTTTTAGGCCGCTTCGTAACTGAGGAGTAACATGGAAAGCTTCGATTTCCTCAACAGCGTGAAGGCTTTCCACGCAATATAAAAAAGTATACTTTCATTTTTGTTTTATTGTAAATAAATAAATATATATGTATTGTGAGGAATTTTCCCTGTGAGGGGAGCTCACAACTCCGGCTCCCTCCCGCTACACGCCCGGATCCGATAGAACAAACCAAAAATATATCCGGCCATCTTTGCCTCAAATATTAATTAACCTTAATAACCTAAACAGAAGCCCAATGAGTTGGGCCGACCACACCGACAGCTGGGCGCCAGGTACCGAGGTACCGCCGGGGAAACCCCGACTTGAATTCGCCGTCGGTACGGCAGGCCCGACTCGTAACGTGAGCGGACTCGGTAAGAAGCGCTAAGCCACGCGACTAACTCAGGCTCCGCGAGCTGAAATTGGTAGAGGGGCGGTTCGTAAAAATTGAGGGTCACACTTCGAATTCGGGTAAAATTGTTTTTATTGAAATAATTAGCTGACTGCACCCGGTAGTTAGCCGAGATGCAGTTGTGTTCAACAAGTGCGGTTGACAATTAATCCCTAGGTAGCCTCGACTCGATACAATAAAAATAATAATAAGGGAAACAAGAAAGCGAAATCACATTATTTAAAGGTCCTAATAATTTGAAATAATACAATCATAATAATCGAAAAAGGAACTACCGTTGCTTACCGATAAGATAGCCAATTACGTTTGAGGGACTCGATTAATAGAGTTCGGGTAATATAACCGTCGAACGGGAAAAGTGACCAAAGGAGAATTACGGACAAAAAAAAATTGATTTAAATCAATAATAACGCGGCGCGAATACTCGGTGAGAAATAGGGGAATATAATAGTCAAGCGTTCGACAAAGAAATAATAATAATAATCATGTCCGGTGACCGCCAAGTCCGAGGCGGAAGGTAACACCGAGTGGAGAAATATGGCGAACGTTCGAGCGCGACAAATAATTATTCAATTTATACTACAAAACCAAGTCGCGGGGATTGCGCCCCGCGGACTGGAAAAGTAACGCCAGCAGGAAGGAACAGAATCGGTTATTAAGACGAAAAATAACGGGCGCATTTAAGGGGGAAACCGGTTTAGGAGGCCGAAATTTTGATGTTTTTCGTGAATTTTTTAAATAGGGAAGGAATAATCTGAAATTGTTTAAACTTGGAGGGTATTGTATTTATGGTTTGAAGTACACTTTAGAATTTTTTCAAGTAATTTCCCCCGGAAATAGTGGCCTTAGAACGTGCTGTCCATGCACGATTGCCACCCAAGTATTTTGCTGGCGGGAACTCCTGAAATCGCAATTTTTATCTGTAATCATCCAAATTTTTTTTTCTCGTTAATAACATATTTTCTAAGAATATGAACCTAAATCTGGTAAAAAAAAAAAATTTCATGTTTTTGAAGAGTTTGAACACGATATCATTGTTTTACACCATATTTTTTCACCTTTTTTGCATCAAAAAAAAATTTAATAACAATATAATCTCAGATTTAGGTTCATATAGATTGGAATCGAATAAAGAATATTCACAAAAAATTTCAGAACGATTGGTCAATAACTTTTTTAGCTAGAACGCCCACCAGTTGAAAAAAAGTCGTTTCGAGAAAAACACGTTTGAAATAAAATGAAGCGAAAACAAGACATTCATGGCAGTAATTAATTATATAAAATGATCAGCGGTTAATCGGCTATGCCAGCACAATATAGCAGTCCCTCTTCTTGTTCGTACGCGTCATTTCGGGCTTGCATCTCCTCTTATTTGAATTTCAAATACATGATCTCCTTGATTTAAAGAAACGATATGCCTGACGGCACCCGGTCTGTCAACGTTTGGTTCATTCGCGATAAGTCGTATTGGTGTTTCTCGCGTAAGCTGATCTGTTATGTTATAGTTAAGTCAAGTCAAATCAAGAAGATAATTATTGGTTAAACCATCGAAGTTATTGGTGAACATATCTAAGTACTATGGTACGTAACCAAAAACTTGGTGAACATAACCTATAATTTGGTTGATGACATCATTCAAAGAAAATATAATATTAACTTAAGGATACTATTTCATTGACCTCACAGAAATGTTTCATAGGTTGAGATTTCAAGGAAATTTTATTGAATCAAGGAAACTTTTTCTTTCGGTGTACCGCGCGCTTCGGCACCGAACCGACGGGCGGTCACTCAAGTGCTCATAACATCGGAAATAATGCGAATTTTGGTTTCAAATTTTTACCACATATTCTTGAGGAGTTATACTAACAATTTCTGCAATAAAAAAAGTCGATTTTTTGATCGGTCTAAACTGGTTTCCCCCCTTAATACTAAGAATTTCGCTCGGGCTCGACGCTTCCGCAAAATAGCATCGGGGAGACAAAGAAAAAGGGGGGTTTCGAGATAGCGCGAGTCAGAACGCGCGCGGGACGTAAACAACGTGCGAGCCGCGTGACCTCGAGCGTGCGACAGGCCGGCCGGCGTAACACGAAACAAAGGTAGCAACAACGAAAATTTACGCGAACACTATCGAACGGAATGGTTAAGTTACACTCGCGAATCGATTAACTTGTCGAGAAGCGACCAAAGATAATTACTGATAAATTCACTCGCGATGACCCGGGTTGGCAGTCACGCGCGAGGGCCGACAAAGACTACGAAATAAAAAACCGGAATTATACTAGGCACCTCGCGTGGACCACCGATAATCCCCGGGATCGCGAAATTAGCCGGAAAGAAACAACCGCAATCCTACGACCGCGAAATGGCGTCGACCAACTGTCGAACGAGAGCCACTCGAGCCCGGTACGAAGCCGGGTGGCCGCACGGCCCACCGTCCACGTGTATTAAGCTAACCCGAAATACAATTTAATAAATAAAAAAAACTCACGTGGACGGCCAGCACGTACGGCCGAACGACTCTCGTCATCACGAGATAAAATAAGAGGGCCATGTCCCACCGGAATCCCCGAAGTCTCGATGTCCGTTGGTGTGGCGTCGCTCGATCTCTCGGTCGATGTCGTCGTCCGTCGTCTTCGGAAGTCCAGCGGAGAAAAAAGCTCGAGCTGCTCGGCCGCGCCTCGATCGCTTGTCCCCACCCAGCTCACTCGCCAGCTACCTCGTGCGTCCGCGCGTGATTGGTGCGTCGCTCCACTCGGCAGCGTCTGCGGCTGCGTCTGCGCATCACTCCGCGCACGGTGGCGCGCGATTAAAATTGAATCGCGTCACCAATGCACCCCGGTCACGTTGTTCTCGACCGGGGCTCGCGTGTTTTGTTGGGCTACGTGTCCACTACGCCCGGGCTACTTTTCCGACCTCGAGCTGCAGCTGAGATCGCGGGAATGCGGGCGTCTTCCCCTCGGACCCAGTGGCCACGTCGAGAGAGTGCGGGAGCCCTCACGTCGGAAATCGTGGCCTTCGATGCGTCGACGATCTCGGCCCCACAACTCGGAAGTGTAACGCTGCAATTAAACTCCACCGGCGTGGTTCCTGGGCCCTTTCTTAGTGGGGCGCCGGGATGGCCGGTCTGCAACAATCCGCGCTCCGACCGGGATGGTCCAGCGCCAGGCTGGGAAGTCGTGGGGAGGCGGGTGACACAGTAATGTTTCGGTCTTTTCTCCACGCGCTCCCCTGGCATCCAGTTCCGCGAACACCGTTGTTCGGTGTTCGCCTGCGGCTCTATTAAAACAGAACCCGAAGCTCAAAATCGAAGGACCGACTGCAAATTCAGAAACAAAAAGGCTCCACAAATTATGCCGTCTACCCTTGTGGTAGGGACTTAGTTAACCTGATAGAGAGCGACGATAGTGGACACGCGCGAGCGATGGACGCGCGGGCAGCGGCAGCGGCTGGCGAGCGGGGCGATCCTTGATGTTAGTGGTCCGGTGGGGTGAGATTCCGGTGGTAAAGGGGGGGGGGGGGCACAACGGTCGCACGAACTTAATTTTAATCGCCAATAGATCGCACCAATTACACTAATTAACTAAATAAACTGTTTTACGAAAAATTACACTTAATCGACGCTGGTGTCGCTAGTTAGCCTAGAGAGCCGAAGTACTTAGCACACTTAGCTAAAGCTCCCGGCTGGACAGCCGAATCCCGGAGCGACGAGCACCGACCAAAGCGCCGTAAATCCGCCGCTCCTCGCCGTTCACACTCTGCAGAGGTGGCGGGGTGAAAAATCCCGTCACAGTATAATGTAACAAGTCCCTGTCTATTGAACGTCTTTTTTCTCCTACTCTCCTATCTCCTCGAGTCTCCGTGCCTCTGGCCCACGGGGCCCGCCCGCCTAATTTATCGCTTCTTGCCTAGCAGCGCGGCTCAACGCGCTACGGCTCCTTCGACGCAGCTGCTATCAGCCGCATTCCGTTACGGCCACTTGCGTGGCCTACGTGACTTTTCCCCAAAATTCCTTCCATGCGACTGTTTTTATCGCCCGTTTCTCATGCACGCTGCACCTAGTCAAACAACCACACTTTCCCGGAATCCAGTCACACAAGTGTCCATCTCCGCCGAAGGTTCCAGACTCCTCATGAATTCTATCGTAAGCTCTTTTTATCGCCCGTTTCCCATGCAGGCCTCGCCTAATCAGCTAGATGCCTTTTCCGGGAAACCGGCCACACGTGCGCCTTTTCCCGCCGAACCTTCTAGAACTCTCACCCAAAATTCCTCCCCACCAGTACCATTTTCCCACAGTTCGACTCCTTATAAGCACCTCCCGAGATGCGCTCTGGGTCTAATAAGCGGTAACGCTGCCCGAGTGCAGTACGCCCGGTTCTCCGCTGTCCGTCTTAGTATTAACCGCGTCGTTCGTTCCAATACCACGCTTCGTAGCCGGGTTAGCACACTAATTGTGAACTCGTGTACAGTGAACTCAATAAATTGCTGACTTGAAGACTGGTGAATCCGCGAGTGTTTGTTTCTTGAATCCTCCCCGACGTCACAATTGGTGCTAAGTGTGGGGTGTGCCAGCCCTAAGTGCCAGAAGCTTGGACCGTCCGACAACACGCAGGAACAGCAGGGCCGCAGCAACACCGCAGCAGCGCTGGACCCGAACGCAAAAACAGTGAGTAACCAATTTACTCAATACCGCCTACCCGCTAGTATCGCGACGGACTCCGAATCAAGCTCCGTGAACACCATGTCGATCTCAAATGTAAACGAGACCCTCAAAAACGCGATAGGCAAAGTGTTCGACCGGCAGGGTGACAAAAGCGGAGAAGTGCGCGATGAAATCGGACAATTTTCGCGACCACCGAGTGTTATGTCCGACGAACAACTCGAGGAAATCGCGCCCAGAGAAGCAATCGAACTGATAAAAGAATTCGACGGGAAAAATATCGGTGTCGAAGCGTTTATAGCATCGATCGAAGAAGTGCGACCACAGGTGACGCGACAGGACTATCTCCGTCGGTTGATAATCGCGAAAAGAATCGTGGGTGAAGCGGCGCGCGAATTACAGGAATACGAGGTCGACACGTACGAACGGTTATATGAAGGACTCCGCATTCTATTCGGGAACTTGCAACCGGTCAGTGTCTTCCGCGATAAACGCTCGCGCATGTTCCAAGGACGGAACGAAACCGTATCGAAATTCACGAACCGATTCTTGGAGGTCCAGAATCAAGTCTTAGCCGTGCTCGCAAACTCCACGCCAAATGAGAGTAAGCGAAAATTAATCTTCGAGTACGAGAGAGAACAAGGCCTCGAACAGTACCTGCTAGGCCTCCGGAAGGAAATTTCAACCGAAGTGCGCGCGCAACGACCGGACAACATCCGAGCCGCCATCGCGAAGGCTCAGGCCGCGGAAGCCTACGACTACACCCGCGAGATGATGACGCGCAGCCTCAACATCGCGGACCGAAACCCAGCCAGCGCCCCACGTCGTCCGATACCGCCGACTCCGAGACAACCACCAGCACACCCCTCCGGAACGCAGCGATCACAGATCTCGTGCAATTACTGCAGGAGGATCGGGCACATCGAGCGCGATTGCCGCACCAAGATGCGCGACCTCCAGGGCGGAGGCAACTCTTCCACCCAACAATCGGGTTTTCGACGGGACCTGCCGCCACCTCGGTCCCCTCTGCGAGTAAACCACCTACCTGCGGAGGAAACGACCGAAGCCGAAACATCGGAGGCATCCCTCGCGTTAACACCGTTGGGTTCGCCAAGCGAGTCGTCAAACTCTCCATGCGGGACATCCGAGGACCGGGGAGATTTTTACTAGACTCCGGCGCCGCCATCAGCCTCATAAAATTGGGCAGTTTAAAAGGTACGTCCCTCGTTGATAAAAATGTGAACACCGAGTTTAGGATGGGCAACGACGTACACCGATCGTTGTTCGTCACGCAACAGGAGTACGAGGGCCGGAAACACATTTTCCACGTTGTCCCGGATGATTTCCCCTTGGAAGAGGATGGACTGATTGGCGTCCCTGTCATGGAGAAATACCAAACATATATCGGCATTGGGAGGGACTATTTTTTGCAGTTTAATGGAAAACGACTCGACTTAGAACCACTGTCCGTCACAGTCCCGGCGAGGACCGTTCACTTTATCACCGTACCGACAAACATTGCAAATGGACCAGCCGTTACGAGCGAAGAAAATGCCGAATCCATATTTCCTTGCGTGTTCGAGGCCAAGGACTATGAAGCCCGAGTGCTCGTAATAAACGACTCGGAAGAACCGAAACGGTTCATCGTGGACTTGGTGCGTGGCGCGTTCATCGTTCATCGTGGTTCATCGCACCGGCGGACGCACTGAGAATCCACCACTTCACGGAGCATAACTCGGCAGAGAGAATCCGAGCGCTCCGAGAAAACGTGCGCCTGCAGCACGTGCCACCCGAGCTAGCGGAACAGGTGTGGGACATTGTGTCGTCCTACCCCGACGTGTTCGCTCTACCTGGCGACCCACTCCCAGGTACAAAAGCGGTCAAACACCGCATTATAACCAGCGACGACGTCCCGATAAACGTCAAACAGTACCGATACCCTCCGATACACAAAGAAGAAATTGACCGTCAAGTCAACGACATGCTCGAACAGAAGCAGATCGCGCCCAACGATTCACCGTACAACGCCCCACTCTGGGTAGTACCAAAAAAATCTGACGCATCAGGGAAAAAGAAGTGGAGGATCGTCATCGATTTCAGGAAGTTGAATGAGAAGACTTCTCACGACGCCTACCCTCTTCCGTGTATCGACGAAATTCTGGATCAACTGGGGCGAGCCAAATACTTCTCCGCCTTCGATCTCGCATCCGGATTTCACCAAATACCGATGGACGAACGAGATAAACAGAAGACAGCCTTTTCGACGCCATCAGGACACTTCCATTACAACCGGATGCCCTTTGGCCTCAAAAACGCACCTGCTACGTTCCAACGCATGATGAACAACGCACTGCGTGGATTAATCGGAAACACGTGCTTTGTTTACCTCGATGATATAATCATATACGGTAACACACTGGAGGAGCAAAACAAAAAATTACTGGATGTGTTGAAGCGCCTGCGCGAAGCAGATTTGAAACTACAACCGGACAAGTGCGAATTCCTCCTACCAGAACTGGAATTCTTGGGACACGTGATATCCGAAGAAGGGTTAAGGCCAAATCCAAAAAAAATCGAGGCCGTGACGAACTTTCCAACACCAAAAGAGCCGAAACACGTCAAACAATTCCTTGGACTCGCGGGGTATTATCGAAAATTTATTAAGGACTTCAGCAAAATCGCGAAACCCCTGACCGAATTGTTGAAGAAGGATGCGGCGTGGAACTGGAGTGAAAAGCAGGAGCAGGCTTTTCAACTCCTACGTATCGCACTGACGACCGCACCCGTCCTGCAATACCCGGATTTCACGAAGGAATTCGTCCTGACCACCGACGCCAGTAACCACGCAATCGATGCTGTCCTATCGCAGGGACCGATCGGAAAAGATCGACCTGTCGCGTACGCCTCACGCACCCTTAACAAAGCAGAACAGCGATATTCGACGACCGAAAGGGAAATGCTGGCGATCACCTGGGCGACGAAACACTTCCGTCAGTACCTGTACGGGAAGCAATTCAAGATTCTCACCGACCACAAGCCTCTTATTTGGATTTTGAAGGCCACTGACCCTCCAACCAACAGCCGGCTAATGCGACTACGAATGAAGGTAGAGGAGTACGAATACGAGCCAATTTATAAGAAGGGCTCCCTCAACACCAACGCCGACGCGCTGTCTCGCATCGACGCCGTGACCACCCGGGGTCAACAACGATCTAAAATCGGAAACAACACGGACGAAAAAGACAACGTCGATCGTACGGACGACCAAGACGACAACTCGGAAGAAGAGGAACAAGAGGAAAAACTGACGAACAATCCGCCGCTCTACAACGAATTCGAGCTGTGCGAGAATTTTCCGCTGCTACCAGAAATCAGCGAGGACAGCCCACCTAAAGACGTACCGGCACTCAAAATCACGGATGCACCCACAGATTCCACGGATTGTCTCCATGTCGACTTCTCCGAAGACGAAATCGACTGGTACAATCGCATCGCAGCCGCCTTGGCGAAAGTGGATACGGCGACGAAAGTGTACTTGGGTTGCGACCACCTTCGCGCTCACCCAGGATCAAAAAACATGATCAAACAGATGATCAATTTCATCTGGTCCAAGAGGAGAGACCGTCCCACCCTGCACCTTTACGACCAGGAGTTGTTCGAGCCAGGTACCGAGGAGGATCGCCAGCGCGTCATCAAGGAACACCATGGGACGAAGGCCACCGGACACTTCGGGATAGCCAAGACGCTCGACCGCATCAAGGCCGTTGCTACCTGGCCGAATATGCAGCGAGACATCGAAGACTACATCCGAAGATGCGACACATGTAAAAAAAATCAAGCTGGTACGCGTGCGGCCTCAAGCCGAAGCCGTAATCACAGACACGCCGGAACGGCCGAACGATAAAATCGCATTGGACCTCGTGGGACCCATTCCCGAGTCAGCCGACGGCAATAAATACATCATGTCCGTGCAGGATCAGCTAACCAAGTACATCACGCTGATTCCACTAACGACTCAAGACGCCCAAGCCACGGTGAATGCACTCGTCGAACATTTTATTTATATTCACGGTGCACCGAAGAAAATCCTCACAGATGGCGGAAGAAACTTCATCAGCCAGACGTTTAAACATATGGAGAAACTCTTCAAGATCTCCCATATGACAACGACCACGTTCCATCCTCAAAGCAACGGCAGCCTGGAGAGAGCCCATGGACCCATCAAGGAACAAATCAAGGCTCTTATCCATGACCACCGCGAGGACTGGGACAAAAAACTGAAATTCGTCTCGATGAAGGAAGGCATTGGACTCACGCCTTTCGAGATGCAGTTCGGACGGAAACCGAATATCCCAAACAGCGTCCCGATCCACCGAACGAACGCCACCATCGACGAGTACTTCGAGGGACTTCGCGCGGATCACGAAAGAATTCTGACGAAAGGAATCGATCATCTGGTTGCAGCAAAGGAACGCTACAAGAGCAACCAGGACGCACATATATCACCGGCCTGCTCCGATATTCAGCAAAGGCGACGAAGTTCTCGTTGCTCAGGAACGAGATAAATCCCCACTCGCCCCAAAGTGGGAAGGCCCCGCGATAATCCTCGAAAGAACTTCAGGCGTTAATTACGAGATTTTATTACGCAATAGGAAGAAACTAATTCATGTAAACAAGCTTAAACCGTATTTTAGAAATTAATTGCTTTTATGTTCAAGGGCAATATGCTGGCGCTTGTACTGTTACTGATATCTAGTTGCTGCCTGGCTACCGAGGTGATCAAGGTAGAGCCCATCTCCGGACCGATGTACCTGGAACACCTACGGGACGTCGTAATGTTCCACAAGACCTGGACCGTCGTCAACTACGTCGACCTCACTGAGATCAACGTGCAGCGTGACGACCTATTCAACATCGCCTCGAAATTATCCATCATATGTAACGCCACGAAAAGTCTGAAGGGGAGAAAATGCCTAGAGTCAATCACAATAGAGACCATACGAGGTAGACTACTCCGACTTGAAGATCGTAGAGATAGATTGATGACCATAATTAACTACACCCCACGCGTCAGAAGGGGAGTGTTTAACTTCATTGGTGACATTACAAAATCTTATTCGGCACCCTTGGAAATTCCGACGCAGAATATTACAATTCCGAAATCGATGAAATTCACAATGATAACGAGAGGCTAAGTACCTTGATTCGCAACCAAACAACCATTGTCAAAGCAGTAATATCGACCTTCGGTGACGCAATAAATACTTTGGAAAATGACACCAAACACATGCATGACGCGTTGTATAACATCGGCTATCAGGTCACAAATAACACTCGCGATCTCGTTCTAACCTCGCAAGTAGCTCTCTTAGAATCCGTCATCGACGAATACAGCGAAAATTTAAATAATGTTCTTAACGCCGTAAACGACGGAAAGCAAGGAATTGTCCACCCGCAAATTCTAAGCCCCAAAGATTTGATTAAAGCTCTCCGCACCATCCGGGAGAAGACTATCTCTAGCGACACACCGCCTGTACCGTTAGAAGAATCCGCTTTCGCTGCGATTATAGAAGTCAGCGAAATCAGTGTAATGATCGTGAATAATCGCTTCGCCTACGTAATTAAGGTCCCCGTCGTTGAAAATAATGTACTGCACGCCTACCGACTCATACCCGTACTCCAACAGAAATCCTCCGGAAACTCCTTATTTTATCTTAATCCTCCCGACACTATAGTTTGTTATACGCCGAATAATCGGTCGTATCAACCCCCCTGCCACGATCTCCCGAACCAACCAGCGCGCGCTCTGCGATCGCCGACGCGCGGTACCTGAGGTCCCCGATGCCCCGCCAAGGGCCACTCGTCGTCGCCCCCCACTCCGGGAACGCCGGCCAATCGCCGCGGCCGCGTAACGCGGCGACGAGCTATAAGGCTGGGCGTCGCGGTCCTCAAGTGAGTAGACCGTACCGAAAGGAACGGCGAGGAACTCTCCTCACGACCCGGGAAATTTGTAACCGCGGTTGTAAATTCGAAAAAGTAATAAATCGAATGCGCTTGTTCTTTTTGCTCGCTACTTCGCACGCTAACGCTTACTATACCCCGCTTTTCCCCCCTCTCTTCCCCGCACGTGCACGCTTCCCGCTCTGCTCGTTTCTGCTGCTTGTTTCGCCACCGTTCCAACAGCCAGGACATCGGGACGGCCGTATGCCGAAGAAAGTTAACGCCGCCTACCTCCGACGAAAGGCACAGCGAGCCGCCGCGGCTACCGGGACTTCGCCTCCGTCGACCGAGACCCCGCTCGAGGATCGTCCAGGAGTCGCCAGACCCAGCTCGTCGGATTCGCCAGTCGCTGCGTCGTTCGGAGCAGCATTCCGTTCCCTCCCCCCTCCCGCTTCATGCGTTACTAAGCGCCCCCCCGTCGCCTCTCCCGCCCCCCGGGAGACCCCGAAAGTGTGTGTCGCGTTTCACGACGCGTGTCGCGCCGCGCCGTTCCTCGCGTCGATCGCCAAATCCGCGGACGCGGAGCCAACCGCTCAGATAACCCGCGACGCCGACCGTCGCCGGGAATTCGAACTGCTACTCTACGCATTCCGGAGTAACCGGTACGAGGCCCCGCAGCTACTCGTGCAGCCAAAGGCAACGCGCCCCGCTACTCCCGCGATCGACCCGATCGTCGCACACGCGATTACGCGGGTCCCGACCGCGCCGTGGCCCATACGCCCTCCGCCTCGCCGAGAAGAACGACTCATCCGGAGCCCAGGAAAACCGCGAGGGCCGCGAAGTCCAGAACGCCGGAGGCCCGCTATACTGCCGCTCCCGTTCTATTCGTACCCGCCGCCGCTCGTCCACCGGTTGCGATTAATCGAGCCCGCGGTCAGGGCTAGACGGAGACGCGTTACGCGAGTCATCGCTCGAGCGTGCACCATCGCTCGCTCCGCTCCACGTTTCTCGCCCGCGGAATACGCCGCGGCCATCGAAAGAGCCGCCGCGCGGCATTATCAGGACTCCCGCACATCCCGCGCTCGTAGACGCGCCGCGTAAAACTCGCGCTCGCGTCAAGTTGTCGTCAATAACATGAAGACGCTGTTCACCCCTAGCAACGAAGGCGATCTTGCTCGCTGTAAGAAACTTGGACCAAAATTAGTTTGCAAGGGACAGAACCCCGACTATACGATTAATAACCCCAGCAGTTGCGAAGCTGTCATATTACAGCGACCAACCGACATATCCGACTCACAATGCCAGATCTTGTTCATTAACTTAGTAAAATCCTTGTGGATCCAGCTGAAAAATGGCAATTCATGGATGGTAACCTCACCCACCCCCGAGGTACTCCACAATGTTTGTGACGACCATAAAATCCGACAGACCACTCTACACGGGACTAATAAAATAACGCTCTCCGGAGACTGCCTGGGACAGACTGACCACATCATCATCCGACCCAGACTAGAAGAAAAGATGGTACGGACTACTGACGTAATCATCAACAAGACGATAATAACCCCTAACCTCGATGACATCCTAAGCAATCATTCGGTGTCTTTGAGTGATCTGCAGCTGACCACCTTGGGAAAACCCACCCACATTGACGTGACGCAATTAAAATCACTCGGACAAACACTGGACGAAATATCGGATGAAGCTGCCAGTATAGGACGCCACCGACGCAATAAGACGATATTCGAGACTGTTCGCGACGGACTGAAATACCTTGGGTATGCGTGTATCGGCATCGTAGCTCTAATGTTAGCTTGTAAGATAGGCCTATGTACGTGCCTTGGTAATCTAATAATGAGATTTTTCGCCTGTACCTTCTCACCTTGCATTAATGTGTACAACAATTGTTTTCACACGAACACCACCGATCATGTCAACTACGAGTCCCGTTATCCGCCAGATGAACTCATAGCTTTAGCTAATCTAAATCGACCGATAGATAATCGCTCGACTGTAAGACACACGACTAGGCGTAATCCGCATTATCCTAAGGCGTAGAAAATCCATTTACCGCAATATGGATTTTCTAAAATAAGGGGGGAGGTGTAACGAGTCCCTGTCTATTGCCCGTCTTTTTTCTCCTACTCTCCTATCTCCTCGAGTCTCCGTGCCTCTGGCCCACGGGGCCCGCCCGCCTAATTTATCGCTTCTTGCCTAGCAGCGCGGCTGAACGCGCTACGGCTCCTTCGACGCAGCTGCTATCAGCCGTATTCCGATACGGCCACTTGCGTGGTCTACGTGATTTTTCCCCAAAATTCCTTCCATGCGACTCTTTTTATCGCCCGTTTCCCATGCACGCTGCACCTAGTCAAACAACCACACTTTCCCGGAATCCAGTCACACAAGTGTCCGTCTCCGCCGAAGGTTCCAGACTCCTCATGAATTCTTTCGTAAGCCCTTTTTATCGCCCGTTTCCCATGCAGGCCTCGCCTAATCAGCTAGATGCCTTTTCCGGGAAACCGGCCACACATGCGCCTTTTCCCGCCGAACCTTCTAGAACTCTCACCCAAAATTCCTCCCCACCAGTACCATTTTCTCACAGTTCGACTCCTTATAAGCACCTCCCGAGATGCGCTCTGGGTCTAATAAGCTGTAACGCTGCCCGAGTGCAGTACGCCCGGTTCTCCGCTGTCCGTCTTAGTGTTAACCGAGTCGTTCGTTCCAATACCGCGCTTCGTAGCCGGGTTAGCACCCTAATTGTGAACTCGTGTACAGTGAACTAAATAAATTGCTGACTTGAAGACTGGTGAATCCGCGAGGGTTCATTTCTTCAATCCTCCCCGACGTCACAATAAATATATTCAGCGTCGATATGAATAAACATTTTTCATTGTGTTTTTACAATAAACGATTTCTTAATTTTTACCGTAAATACTGTGTCATTTTCTTTAAAAACCATTCCTTCTCAACTTACATGCCATAACCTTATTTGCATGTATACCCGCGGTTTATTAGCTTAGTTTCCACACTGTGAAAAAAGCTTATTCACAGTGTAGACGCCGCAGTACATACCGAAGAAGCTTCTTGGTATGTACTCCCGCGACCGGGCGCGCGGCTGCGGCGGCGGCGGCGGAGGGGCAAGCCTACGGTGTTGTATCAAAGTACGCTTCATCAGCGTATTGTGACAGAATTTTTTTGAATCTTCTGTCCCCCGGTCTGCAGAGTCGCGAATTTGCAAGTTTTTAGCGTTCCTTCCGAACTCCGATTGATATTTTTCCGGTTTAGGGTAATGTTACATACTATGTTATCTGACGGTCAATTATAGTGGTCAGTGCACCGAGATTACCGCGGTTCAGGGCCGAATTACTGTGCCACCCGGGATATCTCGGTGATAACGCTCAGGGTGTATCGGTAGGAGAGGATAGAGGACCGGTGAAATGCCGGCGCTCCACTGAGGAAGTGACGTTCGGGGGAAAGATTGATTAAGTTTCAGGTACGTTTGGAAGGCCGCAGCGGACGGGCTTACGACCACTCCGACGCTCTGATCGCCAGATCGTTTTTCGGTTCCGTATTTCGTTATCTTTACGTTTAAGTTTGTTCAGACTCCCGCGTCACGAGGAGATTCCCTAGTTATCGATCATCACCACGATAGTTGGTCATATATCGGTCAGTTTCGGTTACGTTTCAGGTATCTTTCGGTTATCTTTCGCTATCTCGGTTATCTTTGCTGACTTTCGGCATCGCGTCCGCCTTTAGGTTCGTTCTGACGCTCGCAGGTGCGCGCGCATCGCCGCGCGTCGCTGAGAGTGGGACCCCGGTTAGAGTGGGGCGCGCGGATCTCGCAGCCCTGCTGGGTGATAAGCCGCCGACCGACGATCTCTCGTCGGCCAGCCTTCGGCCGGCAAGCAGCTCTCTCTTGTTCTCTGATGTTACCTCCTATTACCTAATGCTACCTAGTGTTACCGAATGTTACCTAAAATTACCTTTTTAGTGTTAGAATTACTTAGCGTTAGTAGTGCTACCGTATTACCCTTTTTTTAGAGTTATCTATTAGTTATTTCCTCGGCGTTACCTTTAAGGGGGGAAACCGGTTTAGGAGGCCGAAATTTTGATGTTTCTTGTGAATTTTTTAAATAGGGAAGGAATAATCTGAAATTGTTTAAACTTGGAGGGTATTTTATTTATGGTTTGAAGTACACTTTAGAATTTTTGCAAGTAATTTCCCCCGGAAATAGTGGCGTTAGAACGTGCTGTCCATGGACGATTGCCACCCAAGTATTTTGCTGGCGGGAACTCCTGAAATCGCAATTTTTATCCGTAATCATCCAAATTTTTTTTTCTCGTTAACAACATATTTTCTAAGAATATGAACCTAAATCTGGTAAAAAAAAAAATTTCATGTTTTTGAAGAGTTTGAACACGATATCATTGTTTTACACCATATTTTTTCACCTTTTTTGCATAAAAAAAAATTTAATAACAATATAATCTCAGATTTAGGTTCATGTAGATTGGAATCGAATAAAGAATATTCACAAAAAATTTCAGAACGATAGGTCAATAACTTTTTTAGCTAGAACGCCCACCAGTTCAAAAAAAGTCGTTTCGAGAAAAACGCGCTTGAAATAAAATGAAGCGAAAACAAGACATTCATGGCAGTAATTAATTATATAAAATGATCAGCGGTTAATCGGCTATGCCAGCACCATATAGCAGTCCCTCTTCTTGTTCGTACGCGTCATTTCGGGCTTGCATCTCCTCTTATTTGAATTTCAAAGACATGATCTATTTGATTTAAAGAAACGATATGCCTGACGGCACCCGGTCTGTCAACGTTTGGCTCATTCGCGATAAGTCGTATTGGTGTTTCTCGCGTAAGCTGATCTGTTATGTTATAGTTAAGTCAAGTCAAATCAAGAAGATAATCATTGGTTAAACCATCGAAGTTATTGGTGAACATATCTAAGTACTATGGTACGTAACCAAAGACTTGGTGAACATAACCTATAATTTGGTTGATGACATCATTCAAAGAAAATATAATATTAACTTAAGGATATTATTTCATTGACCTCAAAGAAATGTTTCATAGGTTGAGATTTCAAGGAAATTTTATTGAATCAAGGAAACTTTTTCTTTCGGTGTACCGCGCGCTTCGGCGCCGAACCGACGGGCGGTCACTCAAGTGCTCATAACATCGGAAATAATGCGAATTTTGGTTTCAAATTTTTACCACATATTCTTGAGGAGTTATACTAACAATTTCTGCAATAAAAAAAGTCGATTTTTTGATCGGTCTAAACTGGTTTCCCCCCTTAATTAGTTTTCCGGCGTTCTCTTTAATTATTTCTGAGTTTAGTTATCTTCTCGGCATTATCTTTAAGTTTTCCGGCGTTCACTTTAATTATTTTTGGGCTTCTGCTTTATTTCAGATCGCCGTTTCACCCGGTACCGGTTAATTAATGCACTGATTATGGAGCCCAAGGATTAATATTAGTGCAGTTATCTTGTGTTCTCTGATTGGTTCACGTTCATTCCCGTGTGTTCCCTGATTAGTTCGCGTTCGTTCTCTAGTGTTCTCTAATTTATTCGTGTAGGTTCTCTGGTGTTCGCTAATTAGTTCGCGCGCATTATTTTGAGTTCGCGGATGTGTTAAGATCGATCACTTGCTGTCTCTCTCGTTTCCTCTTATGTGCGTGACCACGACATGTCGCGC
This sequence comes from Pimpla rufipes, assembly GCA_963932165.1. Classification (NCBI taxonomy): domain Eukaryota; kingdom Metazoa; phylum Arthropoda; class Insecta; order Hymenoptera; family Ichneumonidae; genus Pimpla; species Pimpla rufipes. The sequence goes on from OZ010634.1 coordinate 6,647,637, forward strand.
TCTCGCGTTACCTCGCCTCCGATTATCTCTATTTTTTTAAATGAGAATTCACTTTTTTTCTTTTGAGGTGTTTGCGGGCTATCCATTATTTTTGAGCGTCAGTGTTATCTCGTTACCTCGCTTTCTCGGTTTCGTCGCTCTCTAATATGGTGAATTAGTGTAAGAATTTTAGGTATTTGATTAATAAACCGAACGAATTTTTCCGATTTATTTGCGTTGAGTATTCGCCGTTGTTCAGTGCCACTAAGGATCCACGCCCTCTCTCCACAACCTAGCACACTGAGCGACCCCAAGGTTCCGTGAACCGCTTCTCCGAGTCCGTCGCCGGTTACGTTTTGGTTAAGTTACGTTTTGAGTTAGGGCGGTTTGCCGATTCCGCCCGCGAAATTAAATAAAAATTGGCTGGCGCCTACCGGCATTTGGCGACAGGCGAGGAGGGCGCACGAAGGTGGCGTGGAAGTAATTTCCATGCTCACAGTATATTAGTAAGTTTACACAGTTTTTATACTCATTATTCAAGATGTACACAACCGGTTGTGGAAAAACATGTTTTGTAAAAAGTTTTTAAAATATTTATCGCATATGGCTGAAGTAGAGTTTGCGCGCATTCTATTTTATTATTCAAAATGGCAAGATAGGTTTAAAGAGTACGGTAAATATGTAGAATTCTGGGAGGGATTGCCACAAAATTCAGATTTTGCTAGTGACCCGCGACCTAAACTTTTAATAATTGATGATTTAATGCGAGAATCTTCAAATAATATAATCGTTGACTTGTTCACAAAGGGCAGTCATCATAAGCATATCAGCGTCATTTTTATTTCACAAAATATATTCCATCAGGGTCACGGGCAACGCGATATTTCTCTCAATACAAATTATATTGTAACTTTAAAAAATCCACGCGACCGGGCACAAATTTCCCATCTTGCGCGTCAAGTGTATCCCGAGGATCCAAAGTTTTTACAAGAAGCGTACTCCGATGCAACGTCAAAACCTCACGGGTACTTACTGTTGGACCTTAAACAGTCGACACCCGATAATTTTCGCTTTCGCACGTGCATATTCCCCGACGATCCGCACAATTAAGTTTGCATTCCAAAGCGAGGCAGCGGTGTACGCTAACAGAGTGAGTATAAATATCAGTTTACGAAACGCACATTTATCATTTGCATTTGTGCTATGGCACCGTCAACATCAGCCTCTTCTTCAATCGGGAAGAAAAATATAATTTTGCTACACGCTTTGTGCGATTTAGACAAACAACAACGTGCGGCGCTGCTGCGTTCCATTGATAAAAGTGCAGTTAGATGTATCTGTGAATGTGCTTTGAATACTCTTCACGGAGCTGCTCCTTTAAAAAAGAACGAGAAGCTGCGCTTGTCGAAACATAAGAACGTGTTGCGTCGTCTTGGTCAGAGTAAAAGAGGTTGGAAAACGAAAAAACGTGTAATTGTGCAAAAGGGCGGAGGCTTCTTGTTGCCACTTCTTTTACCCATCATCGGCAGCGTTTTATCAAATTATTTCACGAGTATATAACGGAAGACAAAATGCAACACGCCAAGAAAATGGTTTTAATGCCGCAAGATGCTGTCGAACAATTGCAACGTTCTACGGGTTTTCCTCTCGCCCAACCTACAACTGTTCAAACACCTGGTACTATTCGCAGCAGACTGGGATCCGAAATGGACGAGATACTGCGTTCGGTAACTCCCGCGAATGAACGTGAAAAATGGAAACTCAACCAACAAGTCTTGTTGCAGCGTTATCAATTTTTCACTAATCAAAACCGAGATGCTGCCGTTTCAAATGACGTTAAAGATAACGTTTACGAAGAAGAAGAAAAAGAAGATGAACGGATGGCTGATAAAACTATTATCCCTAAATAGATGGCTGATAAAAATATTATCTAGTGTCCCTGGTAAATATAGAAAACAAGCCGAACAATTGATGCAATTTCTTAACAGCAGTGCAGTCAGAAACCGTATAGTGTGGGATAAAGCTGGCGCTGTTAGTGTAAACGGCGAACGTATAAGAGACGCCAATATTATAGACATTGTCAACGACGCTATGCGGTCTAGACAAACCGTGAAAACAATAGGACGCGCACAGTTTGGTGCTGAACTCCGACGAGTCGGTGTCTAATATATCACTATCGCCTGTGCAACAATCACCACTAGAGGATCCCCACTAAGTTTTACTGAGAGTACACCGAACAGTAGCCGCGGGTCTTCGCCGAAACAGCGAATGCCTTTAGGGCATATATCGTGGAAAACTTTGAATATTTAATGGCGTCACTAGAAACGTTCTATTACGACCCTTCACACACAGCTGGCTATGCCGGGGCCACACACTTAATTCGTGCTGCTAAAAAAGAGTCCATTCAGCGTGACAACATTGCTGAATGGTTACAAGCACAGAATGCTTACACTCTGCACAAACCGATACGTCGAAGATTTCCAAGACGTCACTATGTGGTAAATAATATCGATGATGTGTGGTAGGCTGATCTCGTGGATCTTCGAGCTCTTAAAGAGCATAACGATGGATATGTTTACATACTTGTTGTAATAGATGTCCTCGGTAAATATGCTTGGGCTGAGTTACTACGCGATAAAACGTGTTCTGCAGTTACGGAAGCGTTCAAACGATTACTAGATAGAAGCAACGGACGCGCACCCGTATGATTATAAACTGATCGAGGCAAGGAATTTGTCGGTAACGTTTTACAACAATTGTTAAAAAGTCGAGGTATACATTTTCGCGTAGCCCGCAGTCCAGACGTAAAGGCTGCTATCGTTGAACGTTTTAATAGAACATTAAAAGAACCCATGTGGCGATACTTTACACATAAAAATTGTAACCGGGATTTTTACGGCCCGGTTACCTTCGCCCTATCCGCCTGATTTCCGGGACCAGAAAGCCGCGAAATTTAAACGGAAAACGTAAATGGAACGGTACGGCTTCGGGAAATCAGGCAAACGGTTCACGGTAAACCACGGGTCGCTCAGTGCGTCAGGTTGTGGAGACAGGGCATGGGCGGCCAATCGGCAGATGAGCGGGTGATAAACGAAGTAAATTCAATAGATTAATATTAAAATAAAAGGAGATATATTTTGCCGCCGTTCGCGGCGCTCTCGATGATACATTGGCGATGCTAACGCGAGAACTTCGATATTCTAACAAACACCTACTCTAAATAACGCGATAACGGAATACACGAAAAATCGAGATAACACGATAACCGAACACAGCGAAAATCGGAATAACCCGATAACGGAACGCAGCAAAAAAAACGCGATAACGGAACACAACGAAAGCATGATAACTGAATTGCGAAAATACGATAACTGAATGGCGAAAATATAATAAAAGAATCGGGGAAACGCGATAACTCAAACGCGAGAATTCCATAATCGTACTACCTAAAACGATTGAAACTGGCAAGGAAAATGATAAATAACGACAACGCGTGATGCCAAGAGGGTCGTGTTTCGGACCGATCTTTCTGAAAATGGCGATAACACGCAAAATCCAGCGATATCATAATAAACCTGAAACACAAAAAAATACCGGTAGCACTAGGGAAAATTCGAAAACGATAGCATAACGAGAACATCCTACCACCAGCGATAACGGACGGTGACGTGGCCGACGGCCCGGCCGAAGCCGCGCCGAGAGCGCGGGAGCTCTAACTCCGAGGCTCACCAGTCGAGAGTCTAGAACAGGACAGCAGCGTTGCGAGGCGAAGGCGTGCCGAGAGCCGCGCGCTCTCGGACCTTCCCCCACTCACCCTCTGAGGGCCGATCGCCGCGAAGCGGCGAGCGTACTGCTCGACGCGAAAACGTAGACTGCACGGACAGATAACTGGACATATTACCGAGTCGGTGTTTGCTCGGGTAATTCGCTAAAACGCATCGCGGTGACTTTAGGACAAATCTGCTCTCCGGGCCGGATAGGGAATATAACAAACGGACCGACGAAAACGGAAACGGAAACGAAGCTAGAAAACTATAATTCGAAAATATTACGCGATCGCGGCAATCCGTAGTGGTCGAACGATCGCGAGGTCGCCACTACGGCCTTCCAACCAAAACTTGAACGGATATAATATATTTTCCTATCCAGCCTCGCCAGGGGAGCGTCGGAATTGCACCGATCCTTTGCAATAACGTGCCGATGCACCGTAAGAGTACCCACCGGGTGCGCTGGGTAGCCGCTACATTGGTCCTGATCCGCGGCGACCCCGGTGACCAAACCACGATATAGCAATTAAATTTAGCGTACGAGAACTCTTTAACAATACGAACCGAGATCGAAGCTAATCGTTAATCCTAACAACAACAGAATTCTTACGAGAACTGTGGGAACGCTAATCAAAACCGGAAAATGATCTTAGCGTGACCGATAACGTAACTTAACTATACGATAGCGAAATTCTCGTGATTTGCATCCAGGCCCGTATTATTCGAAAACGAGAATGCGCCTTTGGGACGGTGATTTCAAAGAAATCCCGTCTCAAAATACACGGCGCTACACAGATGTATTACAATCAATCGTAGAGGCTTATAACAATAGAAATAATTCTACCATAAAAATGCAACCTGCTGCTGTGACTCTGCATAACGCTACAATGGCATGCTCAAATATGGAGAAAAGATACAAGCGATGCAACGGCCAAGCTAAATACAAAGTCGGTGAGTTTGCACATATGAGTAAAGCCAAGATCGCGTTCGAGAAAGGTTATGACGAACGTTGGAGCGAGGAATTATTCAAGATACATCGAATTCTCACGAGTAGACAGCCCCCTGTATACGAGTTGTCAGACCTGGAGGGTGAAGTGATTGATGGTTTCTTCTACGAAGAGGAGATCAATGTGGTGAAAAAGAATATTGATGAAGAGGAGTTTATAATTGATCATATTTTACGGAGAAAGGGTCGAGGTCGCAATAAACAAATATTCGTTATTTGGCGCGGCTATCCCGAAAAATTTAACTCCTGGATCCCAGCATCAAATATCTTGAAACAGTGAATTGCGCTAGATTGAAATATTATTAAAAATGAGCGATCAGTTTTATCTAATTTTACCCAGTAATAGTAGTATGAATTATTACCCCGATAACACAGTAACTCACTTTGTAACACAATTACCGCATTCAATAAAATTACCAGAAGAATGGGCTGTCGCTTTAATAGAGATTCAATTTCCATGCAATTTCATGCAATATTCCGGTAAACACACAGAAATAAAAGTAGCTCGACGTTCTCCAACGACACCGGATGAAGACAGTATTAAACACGATCTGAATGCAGATTTAGTACAGGGTATCTTGCCATTACCAAATCCAGAAAATGTCTTAAAAGGACTCATGTCTTTAGCTAATTCAGCCTACAAGCTCGGTACTAAAGCTACTATATCACAGGGTAATTACACTTCGATAAATGTGTTAATTAATACGATATACGAAGATGCTGCGTTTGACGATCATATAAAAATCAAGTATAACAACGACGCCGGAGGCATTGTAAGCATAGGCCGTGATATCGGCAATTGTGTATCCATAGGATGTCTTCAAACACACGAGGTTCATCTCAGTGATAAATTATCCCGAGTACTTGGTTTTGAATCTAACAAACCCATAACGCTGCGTGCGGAAACAGAAGATTTTCAGGCCAACTTTCCCGCATCTTTGTCCGAAACAATCCCCGATAAATTGTTTGTGTATACTGATATATCTGAAAATTACATCACTGGTGATGTTCAAACTCCTCTTCTACAAATTGTACCGATAGAAAATATAAATTATACGTACGGCCGCCTACAGTCAAAAACTTTTTCACCACCAAACTATATACCCTTATTACGAACAGAATTTGACACGATCGACATAGATATAAGAACACACACCGGCGCACCGGTGCCATTCGAGAGTGGAACGTTGACCGTTACGTTACACGTAATCGTATACGCTAAATAAATCTGCCAAAAATGAATCGTTACGTTGATCATTGCGACAGTCAGATTGGTGGTGGGGTTAATCGTGTGTTTGTCGGTAGCGCCTATCAACGAGGGCACGGGCTTGGTAATTTTCTGAGCGGTTGTAACGGCTGGGCCGAGAATTCGGGGATGTGTGTAGGATGGTAGTGCGGATGAATTGGCGAAGTTTCGAAGAGAGAAAAGATATGGTGATCTCCGGGACTCGAACCCGGAATATTCATTCCTTAGTCAGAGCGCTAACCACTGCGCTAATGTCACCTATACTTTTCTCTCATTCGAATCGTCTTCTTATATGAAGACGGGCCGTTACACACTCCCCGTTAGTGAACTCGACGTCCTCGTCGACTGGGCAGAGCGGGTGTCCGATTACGCGATTGCAGGGGAGACGCTGCGCTCCATCGGTACAAGGCGCAGAGCAGGTAGCCTGTTACGCGATTGCAGTGGAGCGTCGTAGATCTCGCGAAGCCTATCTCCATCGTCGGACCTCTTCCCTCGGCCGTGTTGAGTCCCGCGGTGCAGCTCTTCAGTGCCAGGCCGGGGTCATCTGTACGCCTCCGTCGGTACAAAGGTGCAATTGGGGGTCGTGGGCCCATCCCCCTTCTGACACCATGTAACGGCTGGGCCGAGAATTCGGGGATGTGTGTAGGATGGTAGTGCGGATGAATTGGCGAAGTTTCGAAGAGAGAAAAGATATGGTGATCTCCGGGACTCGAACCCGGAATGTTCATTCCTTAGTCAGAGCGCTAACCACTGCGCTAATGTCACCTATACTTTTCTCTCATTCGAATCGTCTTCTTATATGAAGACGGGCCGTTACACGGTTTATTTCGCCGTGCACTGCCATTGCTAACACGGGGTGCACGCGCGGTTGGTAAGCAGGCCCTTCATACAGGGTGGAATATATTGGACGACGTCGCTCATAACACACCGTTCAAAGAAGCGTTGAAAAATCGTGTTACCGAAAGCGGTCGAAAATGAAAACGCAAGGCCGAAGAGTCGCTTGATAATCTTATGAGTGGTTCGGGATATAATCTAAAGAATCGTGAACCCCCACATCATTCAGCGCTCAGTCACGCTGGTATACACATCGAGTTTCCCGCACTTGGGCCTCCGGGAATTAAATCACGAAAAGCCAAGAGGACGCCGAAGAAAAAGAAGAATAGCAAGGAGAAGAAGTCGTCGTCGTATAAGAAGAATACGACGACGAACAAAAGCAAGGAGAAGAAGAAGAGTACATCTAACAACCGTAAGAAGAACAGCAAAAGAAGTGGAAAATCAACAAAGAAGAGAGTAGCACGTAAGACTACGAAAAAGACGCGAATTGTTAAACGCAAAAGACGTACCGTTGCTGATATATTTGAATAATTATTTGTAACTTATATCTTAAGATTGTGTGTCTACGATTGTGTGTCTATTTTCAAAATGGCTTTCTTGCATCCGTACTCTTGTGAGTGTTTAAAATCAGAGCTGGATCTGTTCACTCTTCCACCAACACAGACGAGTATAGAAGCGTCTAAAGTTGTTCATTATAAATCCATCTCATCTATCGCTGATTCTGCTCCCCTTGAAGTTGTTGTCCCTGGACACGGTGATGAATATATTGATCTAGCGCATACCATGCTCAGCCTACGTATAGTATTAAATCCTGCGGCTGGAGATGCATCGGAAAATGACAAAGTAGGACCTGTTAACCCATTAAGTCCTGAACGGACACTTTTTCGTCCTGTTTTTCAGCAGCAATTTCTTCCATGAAAGCCGCCTAGAAAAAAATCAGCTACCATCGTATCAGATGCAAAATTTCCTCAGCTTTCCAAATCCGTGGTCATATTTTCCAAAAAAGCGTAATCCAACAACATTATGATTGTTTATTTAAAAAAAGAACGCGATTTTCGCTCCAAATTTTTTTTGGCCAACATTTTCTTATCTACATTCGATCGGAATCTTTCCGGGGGTTCAAGAATACGCGTCCATGGACCCTAATCTATAAAATCCATTCATAATAAATTTGATTTTCAAGATGGCGGTATCCAATATGACGGCTTGAAGCCGAAAATTCTCCTGCATTTCCTATTTGCCCGGTCACAACCATCTTATTCGATGGGATTTTCGTAATAAGCTGTATTCAAAGGTTTTTGGGGTCGACGGTCACGAATCCGTTATCAAATTTGTCGAATTCAAAATGGCGGATCCAATATGGCGGACAACATTTTCCGAATTCCGTATTTATCTGCGAAAATTCGTAGGTAGGGGTTTTCGAAGTTGCAGATTACGAACCGATTATCAGATATGCTGAATTCAAAATTGCGGATCCACGATGGCGGACAAAAGTTTCCGAATTCCGTATTTCCTCGTGAAAATTCGTAGGTAGGGGTTTTCGAGGTGGCTGATTACGAATCCGTTATCAGATTTGCAGAATACAAAATGGTGGATCCAAGACGAATAAGGACGGGACCACTGCTGACATTGAATCATTGCGTAGTCTGGGAGAAAGCTAGCGAGGGAGCGAGCGACCGAGAGAGGGATCGAGCGGGTGGGGTCCGGGGCGAAGCTCCGGTGGGGGGTCCGGGGGGCGAAGCCCCCCGACAGAAAGAAAAAAATAATCTTCACATCACTGCGGGGCTCGGGCCGCAAAAAAAAGACAATAATATTCTTAAAAATGTATACAAATGGGTTCTGTCCCGCACTTATTTCAATGGACTATGTACGGGAGCAAGTCGCTGGTACGCCAAGTTTTATTTATGCCAGTGTGTAGAGGGATGGTGCTTGGCTAATATATTGGATTATTTGATTTATTTTTGTAATTTAATATTTTTGAACAAATTTATTTTTAAAATTTAAATTTTTGAAAAGATTTATTTTTGAAATTTGATATTTTTGAAATGATTTATTTTTGAAATCTGATATTTTTGAAAAGATTTTTTTTGTAAGTAATTTTTTGTTTAGAAAGAATTTTTATCAAATGGGATAACTTCGATTTTTATACTTGGCGTAACAATTTTTTTTTTAACAATTTTGTGCTATTTTAGATTTTATTTGAATTCATTAAATCTTTAGAGTTTATTTTATTCAGTAACTGAATTTACAACCGAGCTTACTTTTTGGAATTCTCATTTTTATTTACGCGCCTTACATTTATAATTCTTGTATTTTGTTTCCTTCTAGTATTATTTTTACTGCTGCGTTTGTTAATATTGTTACGTCAAAAGTGTCCTTGATTTTACTCGAACGCCAATTTTACATGTATTAGTGCGGTTCTGCGTGATTTACCCGTACTCTGGTCAAGGAGAATTGATCCGCCCTATACCACACCTTACGTAGTACACTAAACGCGCAAGCTCTTGTTTCGAGTCTAACATTTCGGAAAATTACTCGGGAACGAGCTGCGAATGCTTCTCTAAAGGGAATTTGACGGAGATATGACGTGATGGTGAATTGAGACGAGGCGCGTTCTAAGGTTTTAAAATATAATTGAAAATTTCACTTACCCTTTTGTATTGCTTTGGACGATGAAGATGCACATGGATGAGCACGTTCGAAAAGAAACTTGACACACCGAATTTCATGTACAAACGTCGAAATTTATTCGTAAAACGTGGAAAATGATAAACTGAATTCTCTCAACGGACAAATGTTAACGTAAAATAGACGACTCGTCGCACAAAGATCTCCGGTCGTATCGTACACAAATTCAAGGCTCGGGTGTACAAAAATTCTCACAATCCGCAACGTACAAAAATTATAAAAATCCGAAGAATACAAAAAATGATTCGAGTCCGAAACGTACAAAATTATAAAATTCCAATTCGCTCGATAATTTCTTTAGTCCCCGGTTATGACAAAGAATACAATTACAGGTGGCAGAATCGTTTGCGAAGAACTGAATTCATTTAAGTCCGCGGTCGGACGAAAATTCGATATTAAATTCGAACTGAATTTCCTAAGTCCATGGTCGGATAAAAATTCGTTATTAAATTCTAAGCTGAATTTTCTAAGTCCGCGGTCGGTATAAAATTCGATATTACATTCGAGGTGAATTTTTCTAAGTCCACGGTCGGACAGAAATGCGAAGTTAATTCAGAATCAAAGTTTCGGACGTCGATCGGGCAGTGGTTCGATGCAGATAGAACTAATTTTTGAAGCGCACTGTCTGCCGTTCGGTATTTTTTCGTCTTTTTATACTATTGCTCCTTTGTCTCACATAGACGAAATTTTAAGTAGGGGTAGTAGCTAGGTGTGATTCGATCCACCACATCGCGGGCTAGGTGACAACGCGCCCATCGGGACTCGCTAGCCAGCTAGAAGATCGAGCGCATGGGCCTTGTTGTCACATTCTCATAGACTTTTTGTCGATTTGTCGTGTGTTTTATGCTGATTAAGAAAGGATGGAGGATACTCGTTTTATTACGATCGCGAGAAGGACAGTGATGTGCCTACTATCTTTTCGTTGCAGAGCGTTCGTTTCTGGAAATCCGGAACACGCGCAAGGTAGACTCGTACCCAGGCATCGGACATACGGAAAGGACCGGAGATGCTGCGTCTCGAACCCCTCGTCGTCCGCGCGTTCGCTCGCTCGCGGTGTTTTCGTATTCCCCGAAATCTCATAGGTGCTCGCAGGTGGTGTACGCTTCCTACGCTTTTTCTGATGTGGACGTGTCACGTCTCGCTGTTCGGGCGTGCTCTTATCTTAACTGATGTGGGAGTGACCAAAGTTCTTAAATACGTTTTTGTTTCATTGTTAATTCGTTCCTCCGTGAATGTAGATTTTGTTTGTTGCGTTAACAAATAAATTCAAGGACATTTTTCCGCGTGTTTTGAATGGTCTTGGTGTCTAATCGAAGATAAATTATCAATAATACAATGAGGTCACTATGATTTTACGATAGAGGTTTTACAGACTCTGACTCTCGTTCGTTGAAAATTCATCCTTGTACATTATTTCCGATGAAAATTACTACTGCTTTTATATAATATTTCAAATCCCTATTTTGCGCAATGCATATAAGTTTCCTTAATTTTTCCCAAGATTATATAAACTTATTTTACTGACTACACGTCAAAACTGAATTGTTATAGATAATAAATTCCTTCACCTTTCTATATTAACAAAGTATCCTCGCGAAGTCTACAATTCTCAGGCTTATTTTGTTATTTCATATGTTTTCGTGTATGTTTCAATAATATATATATATTTTTTTCTGGTTAATATTTTATTTTGTCAAACGGAAGTCTTTTGAATTCCAAAGTTTATCTTGAATTTTTGGTTACTTTAGTTCGTTTTCCTTCTTTTGTTCATTATTTATTGTTTCTATTCATATTTTCGAGAAAGGCGGGAAAATACTGTAATTTACTCATCAAATTATTATTTGTTAGAATTTAACTCGTAGTCCTTTTGATGCGAGAGAGACAGAGTGTCGGCTTCGGTGGGACGGAGAGCGTCTTCACGGTGCCGCAGCATTTTTTTACTCTCAAGATCTAGTAGATTTCTTTACTGACAACTTTTTATTTTTACTGACACCTGGCGGTTTTCGGCTGTAACGGGCGATCGAGCATCGATCGGAGGCGTGGTGTCGCGCGGGCCTTGGGCTGACGGTCGATAACCGTTGCGCCCACTTGACACTAGTTTTTTCTATCGCCGCTCACTAAAGTGGCGTCAGCGACATTTCTAGAAAGGCCTGAGATTTGGGAAATCGGGCACTGCTGTACCATCTTCCGCACTCTTTTACCTCAACTGACCCACCGGTATCTCTGTCTAGATATAGTAACTAGGGGATCTACCAAGATCGTTTCCTCCGTCTACACTAGTCGAGTATTTTTCTCTGCCTAAGATTTCAAAAGGTCTACGGTCAAATTATTGACTCGATCGGTCAAAATAAAATGAAGTTACGGCCTGACGTAACACCTCCCCCCTTAAAACAATTATTAGGGTGAAAAACAATTATTAGTGTGGGGTGTTTCCGACTTTCTTGAATTTATACTGTAACGCGCTTTTTGAAGGCGTTACAAAGAGGGCACTGTAGTACGGCCTTCTTTGCGGCGATTGCCGACCTCGCGGGCCACCCGGCGAACAATCCTCCCCGGGGCACTCTCACCGAAGTACGAAAGACTAACTGATACGACTGTTTTTTTTTTTAATTGTTTTTTTTAATGTACCCCGACGGACGAGATGCACCGCGACGAGAGGGAGAGCGCGATCGGCTACGGTCACCGATTCCCCGGGAGTTGATAATTCCCGGGTTCCGCCGTTGCTACGCGAGAGAGAAGGACGGAGAGACCCTGCCGCCTGCGAAGAGCCAGCGACGAGCCACTGCTGGGAGGGAGACGGAGAGCGGGGAGCCCTACGGTCGCCTGCGACCAGCCGCCGATCAGCTGCTGTCGCGCGAGACTTCGCGCCTCGCCGCCGTCATCGTTTCCCCCACCGCGGCGGGCTACTGCTGCCCGGCCGCGTGCTGCTTAGCGCTTTGCGCGGAATTAATGAATCCGTGCGTCGCCGAATTATTCACGGGTTTCTTTTGTTTTCCAGGGATCTCCGGCGATGGCGAACGAGCGCCTTGTTCTTCTTGATTTGATCTCTTGTAAAAAATCGGGTTAGCGGCGCCGCCGCCTCGCGTTACCGATTCGAGTTTCGCGCGCGAAACCGCCCCCCCGCCGCGCGTCAACAGCGTCGTCGTCCCGCGTGTCGCGCTACGCGACCGGTAGTTCGCGCGAATTTAAGGAATTTCGGGCGACGAGGGGAGGGGACGGGGAGACGAGCGCGTCGAGACAAGTCATTGTTCGTCCGGCCGGTGTAACGCGAGGTTGGCGTCGACGTCGCGGGGACAGAGGCTAACACTTTTCCGGGACTTTGGATTGTGCAACGAGGAATTTGGAGGTAGGGTCCCTCTCGGAGGTTTCCTCAGGGTTTTAGTGACAGTCTCCGGGTGCGCGGGTGTAGGTTTTTCGCGACCGCCCGACGACCGTGGGGTATCCGTCGTGTGCGGGAATAATCGCGGTAGGACCCGTATAGTGCGCGTAATATTATTCTCGAGATCGCGGTGAGAGTGCCCTCGGCTCGCGAGCGGTCGGTCTCAAGGGCGGACGATCGGCGCCGTTTTGGTAAGCGTACCGGGGCGGAACAATCCCCGGGAAAAGGGTGCGTGCGAGCGATCGCGGGGGCGTTGGAGAGTTTCGCGGGCGACCTTCTGTCGCCGCATCGGTCGAGCGGTTGACCGTAGTAGGGCCTTTGTCGCGCGGGGCTTCGTCCCCGGTCACGGAATTTAGCTCGCGTTCGCGTTTAAAGTTTTTTTTTGTTGTGTAATATTTTTGTTGCTCGTGCCGGGTAGGAAATCGGGAACGGCGAATTAAGTAACCGTTCCCCGATTTTAGTAGGGCGCCGTTTTTTTTGTATCGCGACGAATTTAGAGTATCTTGAAGAATAAATTGTTTTTTTTTGTGCCCGAACTGGTGTAACTATTTTTGAGTCGCGAATGGTTTTTTGGTAAAATCGAGCCAGACCGAATATTGTGTCCCCGAGTTCCCGAACCGCCCCCTCTACCATTGTGCAGGCGTGGCTAGCCGGCCAACCAACTCGTCCCCGTGTTTTTATTTCCACCACTTCGCAGCTGGGCCACGCTAAGAGCGTGGATGGCGCCCCGGACAAGGAAAAACCAGCTGACGGGGATTTTTGTCGCCAGCCCGGGTTTTGAGGCTCGTAACTCGCGAGCGCGGTAACAAATTGGCGCCCAACGTGGTTGCCCCCCCCCCCCCCCCTTACCATCGAACCGTGGGACAGAAATTTTCGGTCGTTTTTTTTTTTGTAGTTTTTTTATCCCGGGAAATTAGAGTTTTTGCGATTCGGGTCGTTGTTTTTTTTCCGGGAAATTAATTATTGCGAAGTATTTCGAGACAACGAACAGTGCAGATTGGTTTTTCGAGAAGAATTGAGAATTTATTGCGTTGTTTGTTGTACCTGGCCGAGAATTAGCGGAGCGTTTTTCGAGGTATTTTCGTGAATTTCGTGACCGAATTAATTGGTATTCCGAAATTTTGGATAAGGAATTTGGATTAAGATTGCGCGAAAAGAGCCCTGATTTTCGAGGTGCGTGGCGAGTAACGGCCGCGCGCGCGTCTATCGCGCTGCCGCTTGACCTTGTTTATGTTTACGTTTTTTTGTGTCGTCGTCGCTGCGCGTCCGAGCGCTCGAGTCCGTGATCGTCGCTTTCCAGACCGGGAATAATTTAGCACGGGAAGAATTTCGAGGCGAAATAATATTTCGTCTCGACCGCGCCCGATCGGTTTGGTGAAGCTGACCCTCGGGGGAATAAGGGTCGCCGAGTCGCGGTGACGTAGAGCGCGACCGGTACCGGGAGAGGTAGTGCTCGACTCGTACCTAGTTTACTATTTATTTTTGGACTTCGGGTTTCCGATTTTTGTTTTTTTTGAGTTTCGTTTTTGTTGGGATTTTCGTTTTTTTTAGTTTTTGTTTTTTTTAACGATTGACACCAGCTTGGGAGCGCAGAGGTGGGGATTCCGGGACTTCAAGTCTCGGGATTTTTGACTTTTGTTACAGTTCCTGAGCTGCAGCGGGGGGTACTTTTTATTCCCTGACCCCTCGGCATGCGTGGTGGGGTGGGAGGGCATAGTCGACGGTACCCGGTCGCTTGGGTCAGTTTGACATTTTCCATTTTGTTTCGAATTTATTAAATTGACTTCGTTCGTGTTTTTTTTTGACAACTGGTTTTACTTTTTTTTTTACATTTTCGTTGTTTTAATCGGTGGACAGTAGTGAATTTTCGTTTTGTGATACTTGTGTTTTATTTTCGAGACTTCGTTTTTTTATTTCGAGTGACACCTTACGAGCTCTCCTCGCCCGGGATAGTCGGGAAAGATCTGTACGCTTTGTTCCGGGATACGATCGACTCGAGCCTCGTTCGCGGAGTGACGACTGTATCGCGTTCCGTAGGATTAAGTTGCGTGTTTCGTTCGTTCTATTTATTGATGCGATTAGTTTTATTGATTGACGTGATTTGTTTTATTTATTGATCTGACTTGCGTTCATTTTTATTTTGATCTGACTTGCGTTTTTTTTCGGTATTTATTTCGTTGACGAATTTCGTAGGTTAAGTGCGTGTTTAATTGTGTGTTTTTTTGCGCTGAACCGATTAGCCGTGCATGCTCCCTGCTGATTGGATTTTGTTTTTTTTTGTACCGGTTATTTTTGTTTTTTTTAATATCGCTTTACAGCCTCCAGCCGCCGCGCCCTGTTCCGAGAGACCGCTAGTAGCGTTTCGTTTTGAGTTTTGAGCCATCGCGCTTTGCACTCCCGGGGGAATATTTCTTTTTTTTTTGGCCTGTTATTTTATGGCCGTTTACTGACTACCCGGAAGTTAAAGATTAAATTAATCATTGTCGAGCTTTGCGCGTCCGGTGGGGATTACCTCAGCCGGGTAGAGTCGATTCTGGTTGTTTTTGTTGTGTAAGTTGCGAAGCAGCATTTTGAATTTTTGGGGCTCAATAAATTGTTTGCGGTTCTCGGGCGGGGTATCGCGGGCCACGCGCCGGTCGCGGCGTGATTCGAGCCGAGGACGGCTAGTACCAGGGAGTAATCTTGCGTTTATTATTTCTCGTATATTACCGGCGATCGGTCTGGATTGTTATAATTGTTTTTTTACGTTAAGGAGTTGCGTTATTATTACCTGTTATATCTTTGTGTTCTATTTCTTGTATCCCCGGCATATCGCGTTTTGTGTAAGTTTTTTTTTGTTTTTTTTGCTCGTTCTGAGACGACCGGCGACCGCGTTCGCCTACAGCCGTGCGCGCATTCCCAGGTGACCCCGGGAGACATTTGCAATCGTCATGTACGCGTTTTCGCGATTTTCGGCGGCCATAGCCGAATTGTCCTTTGACCAGCTCCAGGACGAATGCGAGCGCCTGGGCCTGCCTGTCGAGGGAGCGCGTAGCACCCTGATTAGTAGACTGTTGAGGGCGACGCACGGGCCGGCCCTACATGTAGACGTCGATCAGCCGATGTTCGGCGACGCGACCGAGCCGGTTTTTCCCTGCGACGCGTCGCGGGTACACGAGGAGTCGCGCGTAACGCCTGAACAGCCTTTGCGCGCCGATACGGGCTATGAGACGCGGGAGGGTTCGCGACGCTCGAGCGGACCGCTGAACGGGACCGAGGCCCGACCGGAGGGTCCGAGGGCGGCGCCTTCTGCGCCTGCCCTGAGCAATCGTGTGTCCTTCGCGGAAAATCGGTCCCGCAGTCTAGAGGAACCGTTGGTTCCGCTCCCTCCGGGCCGCGGAATCCCCGTTAGTGTCCCGGGAGGCATTCCCCCACCAGAAACGCTACCGATCGACTTACGGATTGCCCGGGATGGGAATTCGCGTGCCGCGCCGCGCCCTTTGTCCTCGAGCCTCCCGCCCGCGTCAGCTTCGCGCTGGCACGCGCCGCCGAACATCACGCGGCCACCCTCATTTGCGCCACCCTCATTTGCGCCACCGCCACCCCCGATCCAATCGTCATATTGGGCCCAACCGGTCGAACTTCCCCCGAACGGCCCGAGTATGTCCGATTCGCGCCCGGGATACGATATCCCGCATTCGGCGGTGTTCCGTGGTCCTTATGATCGACCGCCGCCGTTCGCGCAACCCAATACCGGGAGTTATCTGAGTGCAGGGGCCCCGCATGGCCATTCGTCGCCGATGCCGCCGCCGGCCGGTGCGGGAAACGAGTACCCGGGAAACAACCATCCGGGGAATAATTATTGGGGAAACGCGTACGCGAGGAACATTTACACGGTGAACGGCTATCCGGGACCGTCCGGGGCGCCGTCCTATTCGAACGATGGAGGATATCAGCGCGTGACATCCGCGACCGCGTATCACATCATGTGTAAGTGGAATTTGTTCTTTTCGGGAGCGCGCGGGGAAGACGCGGAAGATTTCCTAATTCGTATCACGGAAGGGCGCGCACTCGTCGCGATTTCGGACGCCGACATTCTCAACGGTCTGCCGTTTTTCTTGTCGGGTATCGCGCTCCATTGGTTCCGCAACGAGCGTCGCCGATGGACGACATGGCGAGAATGCGAGTGCGCGATGCGCCGTCGGTTCGGAGACCCGGACTTACAATTAGCGCTCCGGGAAGAGATTATGCGGCGTACACAGGGACCGTACGAGGCCGTGACGGATTATCTAACGTGCATGCGCGCGTTATTCGAGAGGGTATCGCCGCCGATGGGAGACGCGGAACAGCTCGCGTACGCGCATCGAAACCTATTACCGAAATTCCAAATCGCGATCGCGCGGTCTAACGCGCGTACCCTGGAAGAACTCGAGTCGCTTGCGGTTCGAGTCGAGAAATGTTATAGCGCCGCGGATTATTACCGAGCTCCGCCGTTACCGGAAAAATCACTTTTCCCGAAGCTGGCGTACCGGGCTCCGCCCGACGCGCCCCGTGTATCAAAGGTGTCTTTCGGCATCCTGGACGCCCTGTATGACACGAAATTGCCATCCCGAGACGGAGCTGCGCAACCGGCGTCGCGGTCCAGTCAGCCGGTTCACTCGCCGCACCCCTCGGGACAGCCGCCGAAGTCGCCGCAGACGCGGGCGACCGCGACTGCCGCTTCGCCTACTGCCGCGAGGGGGGACGATCGGCCCCGCGAGGAACCGACGTGCTGGAACTGCGACGCCAAAGGTCACTTCGCGCGAGGCTGCGGGAAACCCCGCCGCCTCTACTGCTACCGGTGTGGCAAAAAGGACATTTCGACAAATACGCCACACGAGTGCACGGGAAACGGAGCCGAGGGTCGCGCGTAGGGGCTACCGCGACTCCTCTGTTGTCCCAGGTTGCCCCGACAACATCGGTAGGACCGCCTGTGCCCGCTGAGTCCCGTGAACCGCTGTCGGACCTGCTGGCCATCGTGCCGCCGTACCTCTGCAGTCCGCTCGGCGAGGATCGTCGTCAAACGACTCTCGTCGTGTTGCTGGACGTCCGAGGCCATCGGCTACCGGCCATGGTGGACAGCGGGTCAACGAGCACTTTTATCGGGCCCGAAGGGCTATTGTTAGCGACGAAAGTCGGGCTAGTGCGCCGACCGACGCCGCACCGCCCTATTACCATCGCGAATAGTCAATGAATAACGTGCCAGGAAGAGATCGAGTTCGACGCGTTATTAAAAGATCGTAATGCGACGCTGGTTGCGCGGGTGTTCCCGGATTTACCAGTGCCGCTGCTGCTCGGTAGAGATTCGCTGCAAAAGTTCGGCATTGTTGTTGATCACCTTCAATCGGTCTGGTATTTTTCGGGGACGCCCGAGGAGCCATTCACGTTCGAGAGGGTGCAGGGACCGGACTGCTTAGACATCTGCGCAGCTATCTCTACGCTGACCGAGAGCGAAGCCTCCCGGTTACAAGACTTCCTCGAGCGGGAGATCCCGAAGTTGCAGGCTGCCCCCGGGCTTACCCACCTGGTGGAGCATCGTATTTGCACGGAGGGACCGCCCATCAAGCAGCGATATTACCCGGTTACCCCGATCGTGGGCCACGCGATGTATCAAGAGCTCGACCGCATGCTGGCGGACGATGTCGTCGAGCGTTCGGAGAGTGACTGGAGTACCCCGGTAGTGATGATTAAGAAACCCAATAATACCTATCGGTTTTGCTTGGATTTTCGGAAGGTGAACGATGTCGCAAAGAAGGACGCGTATCCTCTTCCCTACATGGATGAGATATTGGACAAATTGCGTCTCGCGAAGTACATCTCAACGCTCGATTTGCGACAGGCGTATCATCAAATTCCCCTCGAGGAAAATTCGAGACCTGTCACCGCGTTTACCGTCCCGGGAAGGGGTTTGTTTCAGTTTAAGCGAATGCCTTACGGCCTCTCGAGTGCTCCAGCCACTTTCCAGCGCTTGATGAATTCGCTAATTAGCGATATGGAGCCGTATGCGTTTGCTTACCTGGATGACATTATTATCGTGGCCGAAACGTTCGAAGACCACTTGTACTGGCTCAAGAAAGTCATGGACAAGATCGTCGCTGCCGGGTTACGCATCAATCCGGAAAAGTGCGAGTTTTGCTGCCACGAAGTGCGTTATCTCGGCTTTCTGGTAAATCAGCACGGGCTGCAGGTGGACCCGGAAAAATCCGAACCGATTTTGAAATTCCCGGCGCCCCGGAAAGTACCGGAGCTGCGCCGATTTTTGGGCATGGCGTCCTGGTATCGCCGTTTCATCGACGGGTTTGCCACGATCGCGGAGCCCCTTACCCGACTGACCAAAAAGACCTGCGTGTGGGAGTGGGGAGAAGCGCAGAGGGTGGCGTTCGAGAAGTTAAAGCGGGCCTTGGCGAATCCGCCTACGCTCGCTCGACCTGACTTCGCCGTGCCGTTCGTGCTGCAAACCGATGCGAGCTCGTGTGGCCTTGGCGCGGTTTTAACGCAGACGATCGACGGGATTGAACATCCAATTTCGTACGCGAGTCGTACGCTTTCCCCGGCCGAACGAAACTATACCGTCTCGGAGCAAGAATGCTTGGCCATTCTTTGGTCCATTGACAAATTCCGGGCGTACCTGGAGGGTTATCATTTCACGGTGATTACGGACCACAGCAGTCTCTGTTGGTTGCGATCCCTGAAGGACCCGAAAGGGCGCTTGGCGAGATGGTCGTATGCTATGATGCAGTACGATTTCGACGTGCGGCATCGGAAGGGGACGTTGCACACTGTCCCCGACGCCCTGTCGAGAATGTTCGAGTCGGAGGAGCCTGAACCGTTGTCGGGCGAACCGGGAGAAGAGATTGCGTCGCGAATGATGGCGATTCTCCCTCGCACGTGGCCGATCCCCGATCAAGCGCCACCGCGGGTGCCCGCGGACGTATGGTATTCATTGCGTTACGCGGAAGTCGCGTCGGATCCCCAGCGCTACCCGGAATGGAAAATTGCGGACGAGCAGTTGTTCGTTCGCCGACGAATTACCCGAAGACTCGCGACCCCGTCGACGGATTCCGAATGGAAGCTGGTCGTACCGAGACCCGAACGAGCGAGGGTATTGCGGGAAAATCATGACGCCCCGCAAGCAGGTCACCTGGGAATTGACAAAACGTTTAGACGAATAGCCGAGTCGTATTTCTGGCCTCGGATGTTAAGAGACATTATGCGTTACGTTCGCTGCTGCGACACCTGTCAGCGCACTAAGGTCCGGGCCGGACCGCCGTACGGTCTGATGGGCCGCCGTGTTGTTGAGCAGCCGTGGACCGTGATCGCGGCGGATATTATGGGTCCGTTTCCTCCGAGTCGTGCTGGATTTGCGTACGTGCTCGTGATTCAAGACCTATTCACGAAATGGATTGAGTGTTGCCCGTTGCGGAAAGCAACCGGGAAGAAAATTAAAGAGGCTCTCGAGGAGCTCGTTATTTCGCGCTGGGGAACCCCGGAGGTTCTCTTAACAGACAACGGTACCGAATTTGTGAACCAGAGTCTGCGGGCGTTAGCCGAGGCGTATGGGATTTATCACACCACGACGCCTCCCTATCACCCGCAGGCTAACCCGGTAGAACGAGTGAATCGAGTCCTTAAGACGATGATTGTGGCGTTCCTCGAGAACGATCACCGTGCCTGGGACGAACATCTCCCCGAGTTCCGGTTCGCCTACAATACGGCGCATCACTCATCCATTAACTGCAGTCCCGCGTATTTGAATCTCGGGAGGTCCCCGCGGCCGCACCAATTTTTCGGTAAGGTCGACGGGGCGAGAGAAGTCACTCCCTTATCCCCGGACAAGTGGTCAGAGCACGTGCGGCGCTTGCAGCCGCTGCGCGAGGAAGTCCAGCACGAGCTGGAGGAGGCGTACCAGAGAAGCGCTCGACAATTCAACAAGCGCCGAGCGATCGCGGCGTTCCACGTCGGCGATCGGGTATTGAAGCGACAGAGAGTATTGTCCTCGGCGGCTCAACACGTGGCGGCGAAACTGGCCCAGAAATATCATGGCCCATTCACGGTTGCGCGTGTGCTGTCGCCGGTCGTGTACGAGCTAGCCGACGATACCGGGAAACGCGTGTGTAAAGTCACCATCACGGATCTTAAGCCTTATCACGCACCGCTTTGAATGCTCGACGTGTAGATGGATCCGTATCAATTAGCCGCTGCGAAGCTTTATTTTTGGTATCCCGGAGACAAATGGATTACTTATTTTGTATTAGCGCGCCGCGCCAGTATTACCCGGTAATACTGGTAATTCCTGACGGAAGGGCGAGAGTTATTCGCCGGCGAATCAGTAGCGAAGGGGCCATCGTTACATTTGCACTAGGATTGTTTTACTGCCCTGTTCCTCCTTTCAGCTAAGGAGCATGTGTTGGGTGGTACGGTGATGGGTGTACGAGATCGCGGTTCGGTCCGCTCGCGAGACGAAAGGGTACTGGTGGCGTGTTGCTTGACGCGGGACTTCGCGTCCCTCATACCGGACAATGACTAAGACGTGAGAGTGCCGGGGACGATTTGCGCCGGCGGTTGCCCTGCGGGTCGTGTCGAGCACCCGAGAGTTAGAGCCCCGAGAGGGACGCTACGGCTGAGGACAGCCCGGTTTTGAGGAGGGGGCCAGTTGTAACGCGCTTTTTGAAGGCGTTACAAAGAGGGCACTGTAGTACGGCCTTCTTTGCGGCGATTGCCGACCTCGCGGGCCACCCGGCGAACAATCCTCCCCGGGGCACTCTCACCGAAGTACGAAAGACTAACTGATACGACTGTTTTTTTTTTTATTGTTTTTTTTAATGTACCCCGACGGACGAGATGCGCCGCGACGAGAGGAAGAGCGCGATCGGCTACGGTCACCGATTCCCCGGGAGTTGATAATTCCCGGGTTCCGCCGTTGCTACGCGAGAGAGAAGGACGGAGAGACCCTGCCGCCTGCGAAGAGCCAGCGACGAGCCACTGCTGGGAGGGAGACGGAGAGCGGGGAGCCCTACGGCCGCCTGCGAACAGCCGCCGATCAGCTGCTGTCGCGCGAGACTTCGCGCCTCGCCGCCGTCATCGTTTCCCCCACCGCGGCGGGCTACTGCTGCCCGGCCGCGTGCTGCTTAGCGCTTTGCGCGGAATTAATGAATCCGTGCGTCGCCGAATTATTCGCGGGTTTCTTTTGTTTTCCAGGGATCTCCGGCGATGGCGAACGAGCGCCTTGTTCTTCTTGATTTGATCTCTTGTAAAAAATCGGGTTAGCGGCGCCGCCGCCTCGCGTTACCGATTCGAGTTTCGCGCGCGAAACCGCCCCCCCGCCGCGCGTCAACAGCGTCGTCGTCCCGCGTGTCGCGCTACGCGACCGATAGTTCGCGCGAATTTAAGGAATTTCGGGCGACGAGGGGAGGGGACAGGGAGACGAGCGCGTCGAGACAAGTCATTGTTCGTCCGGCCGGTGTAACGCGAGGTTGGCGTCGACGTCGCGGGGACAGAGGCCAACGCTTTTCCGGGACTTTTGGATTGTGCAACGAGGAATTTGGAGGTAGGGTCCCTCTCGGAGGTTTCCTCAGGGTTTTAGTGACAGTCTCCGGGTGCGCGGGTGTTGGTTTTTCGCGACCGCCCGACGACCGTGGGGTATCCGTCGTGTGCGGGAATAATCGCGGTAGGACCCGTATAGTGCGCGTAATATTATTCTCGAGATCGCGGTGAGAGTGCCCTCGGCTCGCGAGCGGTCGGTCTCAAGGGCGGACGATCGGCGCCGTTTTGGTAAGCGTACCGGGGCGGAACAATCCCCGGGAAAAGGGTGCGTGCGAGCGATCGCGGGGGCGTTGGAGAGTTTCGCGGGCGACCTTCTGTCGCCGCCTCGTGATACGACCGGCGATCGGTCGCACGCGCACGAGGCTGTCGGCCTGTGCGCGGCCATCCCGGGTGCGTGCGTTTCTTTTTTTTTTGGTCGTTTGTGGAATCGTCGCGGGCCTTTCTGCCCGGACTGAGTATCGCGAATTGCAGCGTGCAATTTTTGGTTTTGATTTTTGTCGTGTTGCGTGTCGTGTTTTTTTTGTGTTTTGCGTCGGTCGAGCGGTCGACCGTAGTAGGGCCTCTGTCGCGCGGGGCTTCGTCCCCGGTCACGGAATTTAGCTCGCGATCGCGGTTAACATCATTTTTGTTGTGTAATATTTTTGTTTGCTCGTGCCGGGTAGGAAATCGGGAACGGCGAATTAAGAAACCGTTCCCCGATTTTAGTAGGGCGCCGCCTTTTGTATCGCGACAAATGTAGAGCAGTAACTTGGAAAATGAATTGTTTTTGTTGTGCCCGAACTGGTGAATATTTTTGAGTCGCGAATTGTTTTTTTTGTAAAATCGAGCCAGACCGAATATTTCGTCCCCGAGTTCCCGAACCGCCCCCTCTACCATTGTGCAGGCTGTGGCTAGCCGGCCAACCAACTCATCCCCGTTTTTTTTATTCCCATCACTTCGCAGCTGGGCCACGCTAAGAGCGTGGATGGCGCCCCGGACAAGGAAAAACCAGCTGACGGGGATTTTTGTCGCCAGCCCGGGTTTTGAGGCTCGTAACTCGCGAGCGCGGTAACAATACGTTCAAATTAATGTTCTTTACTGACAATATTACAAATAGTAACTTTGTAATATTAGGCTTAGGCATAGGGCTTTAGCTTAGCCATACTTAGGCATAGGGGTTGGAGTATGGGAGTTCCCGAGGCATAGGGGTTCGGAGTATGGGAGTTCCCGAGTATGGAGGTTCCCGAGAGATGGGAGATCCCGAGGGACAAGTTAACCCTACCTAACTTAACCGTTCCGCGTAACGGGGTTCCCGAGGGATAGGGGTTCCGAGTATGGGGGTCCCGAGGGATATGTATTTCAAGTATGGGAGTCCCGAGGGATAGGGGTTTTGAGAGATGAGGGGTGCCGAGGGATATGGATTCTGAGGGATGGGAGGGATGTCCCGAGGAATAGGGGTTCTGAGGGATGGAGGTCCCGAGGGATATGTATTTCAAGTATGGGAGTCCCAGGGGATAGGGGTTTTGAGAGATGGGGGGACCCGAGGGATAGTGATTCTGAGGAATGGGAGGGACGTCCCGAGGGATAGAGGTTCTGAGGGATGGGGGTCCCGAGTTAGGTCGAATTAAATTAAGTAGGGTTAAGTTAAGTAGTGTTTAGTTAATTAGGGTTCAGTTAGATAGGGTTAAGTTAGGTAGAGTTAAGAGCTAGGTAGGGTTAAGTTAGGTATCGTTACGTTAATCTGGGTTAGGTTAGATAGGTTTAAGGCGCTGAGAGGGGGTTGGCGCGCGAAGCGCGCAGGGGGCGCAGCCCCCTAGTATACAGGGTGTCCCAAAAGTTATGAACAAGCGACTGCGGAAAGGTAGCTGGTGCCCACCCGAATGCACGTGCGAAATTTCAGCTTACAATTCGCAAAATTGTGGAAACGCTCTTGTGGCGATGTTTGTCTATCGGTGAGGGGTGCGTCGGACTCACACAGATGCAGAGGCGTCGTAAACCCCGAGTGCAGGTAGCGTTTTGTTTTCGATCGTATCTCGGCGCGACGCATTGCCAGTCATTTGTCATCGACTCTGACGTCACAGCCTCGCGTGGAGCCGAGCGCGAGCGAGTGTTGCCTTCGCGCCAAGTTCGCATCGTGTAGCGCGGACTCAACATTCCGAGTGAATAGAAAAGCAATAATCACATGTTGGAAATGTTAAATGGTACAGAATGCTTTTAGATGTCAGATAAAATGTTACGCAATAATTATCGACTCAATGTTTCGATGCCGAAACTGAAAATTATTTTTCGCATACTTCGACTGCCGTGCTTGCGCTAATTCATCGTCTCGGAGCGACAGATAACGGAAATTTTGCCGATACATCGATTACCGTGCTTACGCGTTTACTTGGATTTCTGTTCATGCTCTCACCTTGCTCTCACCTTTTACTCACGTTGGTTACATACTTGGTTTGCCATATTTCTATTAATTCATCATTGCTTAAAGTATTTCGAGTAGCACACTCCCATGAAATGTGAGATTTCATAGGAAATGTGAGAGATTCCGGAGAGACTCCGTAGCTTCTCGGCCACATCGAGAAGGCCCGGCAGCTCAAGTTCGCCGCCTTCAAGATCTGCGACGAGGGCCTGAGTATGGACATCGCCAGGGTATTGAAGACCGTCGACAGGGTCCTCGAGGCCACGTATGGCTCGACCATCGTCGGGAATCCGCTGGTTCTTCTCGTTACCATCGACACGACTTTCGCTGTGGTTTTTCAGATTCGTCGGAATCACAAGAATCTTCCGACACCCGAGGAGAATTCGAAACCCGTCACGGGGCCGGAAGGGACCGTACTGAACGCCGCCGCTGTCGGAGGGCCAGCAGTGGTTCCGCTGGGTCTGGTACCGCAAGTCCGGCCCGTGGCGTCCAACCGGTGAGTTGTTCTTTTCATTTTTTCTTGAAACGCAAAAGAGAACAGCAAACATAGGGAAACAACCGTTCAACCGGTGAAGTTTTCCCCGATCCGATTCGGATTCGACTGAAGAAGGTCGAATCGATTTCCTTTTTTTTCTTTCATTTAGACGGAGATGAAATAAAATTGAAATATTTGCTTTCGACGTCCGTTGAGAAAGGACCGATAGACAAGCTATTGATTATTCGTTAAAACGGCCATATTTTCTTATACCGTAAATAGGATATTCTAAGGAGTTGGATTTTACGATGTATTGCCCCCTCGGAGGAGCGCAGATTCATTTAAAATCGCCGTGCGTACTTTCTGAAGGCGCGCAAAACCATTACCTTAAGGTTTTTGGGGTCTTTCAATGCGCTGTTTCGGCTTTACGGTGCTAATAGGGATGCTTTTTTCGCGTGAAAAAGACCCGATAATACATCACTACTTCATAATGATGATTTTTGGTAAAAACAAGCTTAAATATTTTATCACATTATTGTTCAAGAGAAAAAAAACAAAGTTTATACCTAAGACTTTTACCACTGATTTGTTCACTAATAAGAATAAATTACAAATGCACCAATGAACTTACTTTCCGTACAAAAAGAAGACAGGATTCGTACGTGAAGCTTTATCAGTATAATTTTTTTTGTACTCCCCACGTGTTGCCAAAGGACTTTCGCCGAGCACGACATTTAAACACCACCGAGGTCGGAAGCTGGATCAAGAAATACCAAGCACACCATTGAATTTGCTGTCCGCCCCAAAAAACAAAGTTGGTGCCTCAAACTTGATAATAATCATTTTTTTTTCCCGACACGTTGCCAGGTGAATTT
Organism: Pimpla rufipes; assembly: GCA_963932165.1. Lineage (NCBI taxonomy): Eukaryota > Metazoa > Arthropoda > Insecta > Hymenoptera > Ichneumonidae > Pimpla > Pimpla rufipes. Next base: position 6,673,842 of record OZ010634.1, read on the forward strand.
AGCTGCGCTCGTGATTAATACACCATCGGGGTCGTAACTCGTTACCAAAATTAGCAACTGCACCATTAAATTTTCGTTTCGCATTCAAAAAACAAAGTTGGTGCCTAAAACTTGACAATTATATTTTTTTCATTCCTGACACGTTGCCAGGTGAATTTAGTAGCGCTCGCGATTAATACATCATCGGGGTCGTAACTCGTTGTCAAAATTAGCAACTGCACAATTAAATTTTCGTTTCGCATTCAAAAAACAAAGTTGGTTCCTAAAACTTGATAATTATTATTTTTTTTATTCCCGACACGTTGCCAGGTGAATTTATCCGCGCTCGTAATTATCCTCCATCGGGGTCGTAACACGTTGCCAAAATTAGCAACAGCACCATTAAATTTGCGTTTCGCGTTCAAAAAACAAACTTGGCGCCTGAGGCTTGACAATTATCATCTTTTTTTCATTCCCGATAAGTTGCCAGGTCAATTTAGCCGCCCTCATGATTAATGCACCATCGGGGTCGTAACTCGTTGCCAAAAAGAGCAACTGCACCAATCAGCTTGCTTTCCTCATTGAAAAAACAAACTTAGCGCCTAAAACTTTATACTTGTAATTTTTTTTTATTCCCGATACGTTGTCTGGTGAATTCAGCCGAGCTAGCGATTTTTCTACTATCGGGGCTGTTACTGGTTGCCAAAAAGAGCAACTGTACCATTCACTTTGTTTTCCGCATTGAAAAAACTAACTTAGCGCCTAAAACTTTATACTTGTAATTATTTTTTCATTCCCGACACGTTGTCTGGTGAATTCAGCCGAGCTAGCGATTTTTCTACTATCGGAGCTGTTACTGGTTGCCAAAAAGAGCAACTGTACCATTCACTTTGTTTTCCGCATTAAAAAAACAAACTTGGCGTCTAAAACTTTATACTTGTAGTTTTTTTTTCATTCCCGACACGTTGCCTGGTGAATTCAGCCGCGTTCGCGATTTGTCCACTATCGGGGTTGTAACTGGTTGCCAAAAAGAGCAACTGCACCATTCATCTTGCTTTCCGCATTGAAAACACAAACTTGGCGCCTAAAACTTTATAATTGTAATTCTTTTTGGATCTCGACACGTTGTCTGGTCAATTCAGCCGAGCCAGCCATTTTCCTACTATCGGGGCTGTTACTGGTTGCCAAAAAGAGCAACTGTACCATTCACTTTGTATTCCGCATTGAAAAAATAAACTTAGCGCATAAAACTTTATACTTGTAATTTTTTTTCATTCCCGACACGTTGCCTGGTGAATTCAGCCGCGTTCGCGATTTGTCCACTATCGGGGTTGTAACTGGTTGCCAAAACGAGCAACTGCACCATTCAACTTGCTTTCCGCATTGAAAACACAAACTTGACGCCTAAAACTTTATAATTGTAATTCTTTTTCGATCTCGACAGGTTGCCTGGTGAAATCAGCCGTGCTCGTGATTTGTCCTCTGTCGGGGTCGTAACTGGTTGCCAAAAAGAATAACTGTACCATTCACTTCGTTTTTCGCATTGAAAAAAACAAACTTAGAACCTAAATAAAACTTTATACTTGTAGTTTTTTTTCATTCCCGACACGTTGCCTGGTGAATTGAGTCGAGCTCGCGGTTTGTCCACTATCGGGGTTGTAACTGGTTGCCAATAAGAGCAACTGCACCATTCAGCTTGCTTTCCGCATTGAAAACACAAACTTGACGCCTAAAACTTTATAATTGTAATTCTTTTTCGATCTCGACACGTTGCCTGGTGAAATCAGCCGTGCTCGTGATTTGTCCTCTGTCGGGGTCGTAACTGGTTGCCAAAAAGAATAACTGTACCATTCACTTCGTTTTTCGCATTGAAAAAAACAAACTTAGAACCTAAATAAAACTTTATACTTGTAGTTTTTTTTCATTCCCGACACGTTGCCTGGTGAATTGAGTCGAGCTCGCGGTTTGTCCACTATCGGGGTTGTAACTGGTTGCCAATAAGAGCAACTGCACCATTCAGCTTGCTTTCCGCATTGAAAAAACAAACTTAGCGCCTAAAACTTTATAATTGTAATTCTTTTTCGATCTCGACACGTTGCCTGGTGAATTCAGCCGTGCTCGTGATTTGTCCTCTGTCGGGGTCGTAACTGGTTGCCAAAAAGAATAACTGTACCATTCACTTCGTTTTTCGCATTGAAAAAAACAAACTTAGCGCCTAAAACTTTATACTTGTAGTTTTTTTTTTCATTTCCGACACGTTGCCTGGTGAATTGAGTCAAGCTCGCGATTTGTCCACTATCGGGGTTGTAGCTGGTTGCCAAAAAGAGCAACTGTACCATTCACTTTGTTTTCCGCATTGAAAAAACAAACTTAGCGTCTTAAACTTTATACTTGTAGTTTTTTTTCATTCCCGACACGTTGCCTGGTGAATTCAGCCGCGTTCGCGATTTGTCCACTATCGGGGTTGTAACTGGTTGCCAAAAAGTGCAACTGCACCATTCAACTTGCTTTCCGCATTGAAAACACAAACTTGGCGCCTAAAACTTTATAATTGTAATTCTTTTTCGATCTCGACTGGTTGCCTGGGTAAATCAGCCGTGCTCGCGATTTGTCCACTGCCGGGGTCGTAACTGGTTGCCAAAAAGAGTAACTGTACCATTCACTTCGTTTTTCGCATTGAAAAAATAAACTTAGCGCCTAAAACTTTATACTTGTAGTTTTTTTTCATTCCCGACACGTTGTCTGGTGAATTCAGCCGCGTTCGCGATTTGTCCACTATCGGGGTTGTAACTGGTTGCCAAAAAGAGCAACTGTACCATTCACTTTGTATTCCGCATTGAAAAAACAAACTTAGCGTCTAAAACTTTATACTTGTAGTTTTTTTCATTCCCGACACGTTGCCTGGTGAATTCAGCCGCGTTCTCGATTTGTCCACTATCGGGGTTGTAACTGGTTGCCAAAAAGAGCAACTGCACCATTCAACTTGCTTTCCGCATTGAAAACACAAACTTGGCGCCTAAAACTTTATAATTGTAATTCTTTTTCGATCTCGACACGTTGCCTGGTGAATTCAGCCGTGCTCGTGATTTGTCCTCTGTCGTGGTCGTAACTGGTTGAAAAAAGAATAACTGTATCATTCACTTCGTTTTTCGCATTGAAAAAAACAAACTCAGCGCCTAAAACTTTATACTTGTAGTTTTTTTTTCATTCCCGACACGTTGCCTAGTGAATTCAGCCGCGTTCGCGATTTGTCCACTATCGGGGTTGTAACTGGTTGCCAAAAAGAGCAACTGTACCATTCACTTTGTTTTCCGCAATGAAAAAACAAACTTGGCGTCTAAAACTTTATACTTGTAGTTTTTTTCATTCCCGACACGTTGCCTGGTGAATTCAGCCGCGTTCGCGATTCGTCCGCTATCGGGGTTGTAACTGGTTGAAAAAAAGTGCAACTGCACCATTCAACTTGCTTTCCGCATTGAAAACACAAACTTGGCGCCTAAAACTTTATAATTGTAATTCTTTTTCGATCTCGACTGGTTGCCTGGGTAAATCAGCCGTGCTCGCGATTTGTCCACTGCCGGGGTCGTAACTGGTTGCCAAAAAGAGTAACTGTACCATTCACTTCGTTTTTCGCATTGAAAAAATAAACTTAGCGCCTAAAACTTTATACTTGTAGTTTTTTTTCATTCCCGACACGTTGTCTGGTGAATTCAGCCGCGTTCGCGATTTGTCCACTATCGGGGTTGTAACTGGTTGCCAAAAAGAGCAACTGTACCATTCACTTTGTATTCCGCATTGAAAAAACAAACTTGGCGTCTAAAACTTTATACTTGTAGTTTTTTTCATTCCCGACACGTTGCCTGGTGAATTCAGCCGCGTTCTCGATTTGTCCACTATCGGGGTTGTAACTGGTTGCCAAAACGAGCAACTGCACCATTCAACTTGCTTTCCGCATTGAAAACACAAACTTGGCGCATAAAACTTTATAATTGTAATTCTTTTTCGATCTCGACTGGTTGCATGGTGAAATCAGCCGTGCTCGCGATTTGTCCACTGCCGGGGTCGTAACTGGTTGCCAAAAAGAGTAACTGTAGCATTCACTTCGTTTTTCGCATTGAAAAAATAAACTTAGCGCCTAAAACTTTATACTTGTAATTTTTTTTATTCCCGACACGTTGCCTGGTGAATTCAGACGAGCTCGCGATTTTTCTCCTATCGGGGCTGTAACTGGTTGCCAAAAAGAGCAACTGCACCATTCAGCTTGCTTTCCGCATTGAAAAAACAAACTTAGCGCCTAAAACTTTATACTTGTAATTATTTTTTCATTCCCGACACGTTGTCTGGTGAATTCAGCCGAGCTAGCGATTTTTCTACTATCGGGGCTGTTACTGGTTGCCAAAAAGAGCAACTGTACCATTCACTTTGTTTTCCGCATTGAAATAACAAACTTGGCGTCTAAAACTTTATACTTGTAGTTTTTTTTCATTCCCGACACGTTGCTTGGTGAATTCAGCCGCGTTCGCGATTTGTCCACTATCGGGGTTGTAACTGGTTACCAAAAAGAGAAACTGCACCATTCAACTTGCTTTCCGCATTGAAAACACAAACTTGGCGCCTAAAACTTTATAATTGTAGTTCTTCTTCGATCTCGACAGGTTGCCTGGTGAAATCAGCCGTGCTCGTGATTTGTCCTCTGTCGGGGTCGTAACTGGTTACCAAAAAGAATAACTGTACCATTCACTTCGTTTTTCGCATTGAAAAAATAAACTTAGCGCCTAAAACTTTATACTTGTAGTTTTTTTTCATTCCCGACACGTTGCCTGGTGAAATCAGCCGCGCTCGCAATTTGTCCACTATCTAGATCGTAACTCGTCGCCAAAAAGAGCAACTGCATCATTCAACTTGCTTTCCGCATAGAAAAAACAAACTTGGCGCCTAAAACTTTATAATTCTAATTTTTTTTCGATCCCGACACGTTGCCTGGTGAATTCAGCCGCGCTCACGATTTGTCCACTATCGGGGTCGTAACTCGTGGCCAAAAAGGGCAACTGCACCATTCAACTTGCTTTCCGCGTTGAAAAAACAAACTGTCTGTCAGCGACTGTACCTCGACTCACTGCTTGTGTTGACTGTACATCGAGCGTCGGGCCGAACGCCATTCGGACGTCTTCGTGTCCTCTCGGGAATGAGGCTGCCGGCGCGTTGCCGAGTACAGAATGAAAGAATGAAACGATTCTTGCATTTATTTACCCTTGTCTCTCTCTCGTATTCCTTGTTACTTGTTACAACCGAGATGCTCCAACAACAAATTCAAGTAAAACTTTTAATATCATGAAAACAAACAGACTTCATTACATAAATAGAAGGGAGTCCCCGGTACGCTGTGCCTGCCACATACATAATGCATGTGCACGCACCTAATCCACACGAAACTGTGCGGAGCCAACTGCAACGCGCGAAATATTTGAATCTTCACTTAAGAGTAAGAAGAAAAAAAGGATGAGTAAGAACTGTTTACTCAAACACTGTAATAAGGCTCTAAATGCCGTAACAAACATTGTTGCATCATATTTTCGTTGCGAACAAAGTTTTTGCTTTCTTCCCCAAATTTTGCGATAGCGAGAGCGAAAACGTGAATTTTTTAAACAGTTCAAAATTGCGTAAAATCTGAACCGCTGTACCGATCTTGTCGTAATTCAATATCTGAACACCATTGGATGCATCTTTGTTTTTGTGGAGCTATTTAGCTAAATGGTGTAAACCGCTTTGCCGATTTTGTGAAAATTCAATACCGAATAGCATTGAACATGTCTTCAGTTATGATGAACTATTTCGCTAAATCGTCGAACTTTTACGAAAGTTATAGTATGCGACATTTTTTCATTGCACCAGTAATTGAATAGTCACCAATGAATGAACAACAGTTTTATGAGAATTCGTGAGAAATTACGATGACTTGAATGAACATTGGATTCTTAATTTATCTATTATTTAGCCATCTACTGCGATTGTTTTGTCGCAGAAGACTAGTTTCGACTAAAACTGTCGGTTAGATTGGCCCTTTTATTTACTGGTGTTTTTGGATTTTTGGCTTTTAGTATTTATTTTTATATACCGCGATAAAAATACGGTATTTTTTTTTTTGCATTTGCGTGCCAAATTTAAGCTCGATCCATCGTGCCATTCGTGAGTTATGGACGATTGTATTTTCGATGCTTTTAACACGGCGTGGGACGGTTAAAAAAACGTATACCACTAAAAGTACTTAGTACTTCAAGTACAATTTCGCCCAGCTCTAGCGTGCGTTGGGGCAGAGATGTTAAGCGTTCGTTACTTATAAATACACACTTTGTTTCTCTTTGCCCTGTAGTTTGTTTGTTATTAAATGTTTAGTGAACGTAGCCCACACATTATATAATTCAATGTTTCAACTTTATGAAAAATCCTTAAAACACATTTTTGCCAATAAATTTCATGAAAAAATAATAAAAAGTAAATATAACGAACAAAAGTAACGATCGCTACTTTCGTCTTTACTCCCTTCTCGTTACATTTGCTTTTTACCATTTTTCATTGAGTTAGAACCTTGAGTTATATAATGCGTACGTCACGTTTACCAAACTCTTAATAATAAACAAATTATTGGATAAATACGAGTGTGTATTTAAAAGTAACAAACGCTTTACATTTCTGCGTTGGGGTGAATAACGAATAAAAAAGAAACAGCTACTATTATTTCATTTATTTCGCGCTCCATTTTGCGAGTTTTTCAATTTCCGACATCCTCTTCCTCTTTCTTCCTCCTATTGCCTCTTTTTCCTTCGTCTTCTTCTCCGTCGCCGCTTTTTCCTCCACTTCTTTCTCCATTGGCTCTTTCTCCTTTTTCTCCAACGCCTGTTTTTCCTTCGCCTCTTTTTACTTTTTCTTCTTCTCCATCGCCTGTTTTTCCTTCGCCTCTTTTTCTTTTTTCTTATTCTCCATCGCCTGTTTTTCATTTTTCTTCCTCTCCATCGCCTCTTTTTCCTTCGCCGTATTCTCCATCGCCTCTTTTACCCTTTTCTTCTTCTCCATCTCCGCTTGTTCGTTTTCTTCCTTCTCCCGCATCGCACTATCAGTCGTTTCTTCCTTCTGCTCTTCTTCCCGCATCTGTTCCTCGCTCGCCTCTTCGTCGGTCGTGTCTTCGTCGCTCACACTTTGAGTGGTGGGATCATAATTTTCCCGTTGGTTGTCCTCCTTCGGGGCAAGGGAGCAACGAGCGATGGCCTTCGCGACTTCGGGCGCCTCTCTGTTAAAAAAAGTAAAATTTTATTCAGTTTTCTCGAACGAAAGAAATCAATTCCTCGAAAAAAGTACCCCGATTTTTTTTAAGTGGCAATATTTCGAAAAAATGGCAAAAACACCTTTTATTTAAAAAAGATATTAACATCTTATTTCGATGTGTTTTGCACGTACACAACGAATTCGTCGTTACTTTTTTCTCCAAACCCAATAATTTTCCCGAAAAATGAAAAAAACATTATTATTTTCGATTTTTCTACTTTAACGTTAGATTTATCATTCTTTACTTCACTCGATGTGATAATGGGAGTATTGCGCACGCTTCTCGTGTGTATAACCAGCATTTTCACATCTTACATACACAAATTTTGGACAATACTCGTCGGAAAACCTTTCTCCCGACACGTGTGATTGCAACGCTCACCTTCGGCTCATGCTGCAAATTCACACACGTCAGAGAAAGTTCTTCTGCCATGTAAGGTTCTAAATAAATCACTTACCCTTTGCTCACCAGCTCATGCTCCATTATCGCCCTACTGCCGATTGCATCGCACCATTGGCTGCAACAAAATAAATGTATAAATAGTGAGTTAGACAGACAGTATGCGAATAATCACTGCAGAGCTCAGAAGTTTGTTGACGGCGCATGAACAATTGAGTTCGACACAGATGAGCAAAAGTACAACTCCGCAGCTTGTTAATTAAACACAAGAATAGCAGAATTGTACTTACGTTTACTTGACATTGTACAGAATTGTATTCTTGCTCATCTGCGTCGAACTAGATTGGTCATACTCATTCAACGCTGTGCCCAAGTTCTGTAGTGCCTGGGTCGTAAGTTACTTGTCGACGGATAACAGAAACGATAAAAATGTTTTCTAATGCCCATTCAACGCAGTGCCCAAACTCTCGATACAGGCACTACAGAATTGGGCACTGCGTTGAATGCGCAATAGAAAACATTTTTCTCATTTCTTTTATCTGTCGACAAGTAACAGACGACCCAGGCACTACAGTACTTGGGCACTGCGATGAATGAGTATGACCAATCTAGTTCGACGCAGATGAGCAGAATACAATTCTGTACTGTGTCAATTAAGCGCAAGTACAATTCTGTTGTTCTTGTGTTTAATCAACTAGCTGCGGAGTTGTACTTTTGCTCATCTGTGTCGAACACAATTGGTCCTGCCTAGTCAACGCAGTGTCCAGTTCTGTAGTACCTGTGTCGTAAGCTACTTCTCAACGTATGACAGAGATAAGAACTTTTTTGTAATGTCCATTCAATGCAGTGCCCAAACTCTTGACACAGGCACTGCGTTGAATGAGCATTATAAAACATTTTTCAAATTTCTGTGATCCGTCAAGGAGTGACTTACGACACAGGCATTACAGAATTACATGTCAAACAACAGTCATGTTGTTGAGAACTACACGACTGTTGTTCTCAAAGTTATAAAAAAACACAGAGCACTCTGAAAACCAAATGTGTACTTACAACTCGTCGTCGTCCGTTGTCCGGTACGGCAGCTCATGGTCCTCTATAAATCGGCGGGGGAAGACGCCGTGTCGCATTACGAACCCGCGAATGCAGTTATATCGGATCGTTGGCACAAACTTCCGATAAATTCGGGCGATCACGTTTCTCAATTTTTCCGATGGGAGACATTTTTTCGGTCCCAGGTCACCGACATACGGCACTAACTCGACGATGAGCCGGCCGAGGATTTCAGGGTTTCTAAATAAATTGGAATCCCAATAACTGATGTCCGTTCGGCGATAACGGAATGGTTTCATCGCGAAAATTTCTGTGAAAACTTGTGTTCGTTGACCTCTGTCGACACTGTCTTTCTTATGATTTTGCGTCCACAGTCAAATACGTCGACAGGACCGCTTGCGGGATAACAAAGTAGCAGCAAACGGCGCTGCCAACACTCAATTGCGATGCCAGCGACGTTTGCGGGAAATTTGAATGTAGGCGCGTACGAATAATAAAAACATGATAGTCACAGAGATTAAAGACGCAAAGAAATTTTCGCAATGAATATGTATCGTTATCGTTTCTAGTTTTCGATAACGATACGTGTTCATTGCGAACATTTATTTCAGTCTTTAACCTCTGTGACTATCATGCTTTTATTATTCGTCCGCGCCTACATTCAAATCTCCCGCAAACGCCGCTGGCATCGCGATTGACTGTTGGCAGCGCCGTTTGCGGCTACTTTGTTATCCCGCAAGCGGTGCAGTCGACGTATTTGAATGTGGGCGCAAAATAATAACAAAGACTGTGTCGACAGAGGTCAACGAGCATCGAAGTTTTTACAGAAATTTTCGCGATGAAACCATTTCGTTATCGCCGAACGGATATCAGTTATTGGGATTAAAATTTATTTAGAAACCCTGAAATTCTGGGCCGGCTCATCGTTGAGTTAGTGCCGTATGTCGGTGACCTGGGAGAAAAGAAATATCTCCCATCGGCGAAGGTGAATCTGGTAATCTCCCGAATTTATCGGAAGCCGGTGCCAACGATGCGGGACAACAGCATCCGCGGTTTTATTATGCGGCACGGCGTCCTCCTCCGCCGGTTTATCGAAAACCACCAGCTGCCGTACCGGACGACGGACGACGGCGAGTTGTAAGTACACATTTGGTTTTCAGAGTGCTCTGTGTTTTTTTTATATATTTGAGAATAACAGTCATGTAGTTCTCAACAACATGACTGTTTGACATGTAATTCTGTAGTGCTTGTGTCGTAAGTCACTTCTTGACGTATCACAAAAATTTGAAAAATGTTTTATAATGCCCACTCAACGCAGTGCCCAATTCTGTAGTGCCTGTGTCGAGAGTTTGGGCACTGCCTTGCATGGACATTACAAAAAAGTTTTCTTATCTCTGTCATACGTTGAGAAGTACCTTACGACACAGGTACTACAGAACTGGACACTGCGCCTATTAGGCAGGACCAATTGAGTTTGACACCGATGAGCAAAAGTACAAGTCCGCAGCTAGTTGATTAAACACAAGAACAACAGAATTGTACTTGCCCTTACTGGACACAGTACAGAATTGTATTCTGCTCATCTGCGTCAAACTAGATTGGTCATACTCATTCAACGCAGTGCCCAAGTTCTGTAATGCCTGGGTCGCCAGTTACTTGTCGGCGGGTAGCAGAAATGAGAAAAATGTTTTCTATTGCCCATTCAACGCAGTGTCCAATTCTGTAGTACCAGTATTGAGAGTTTGGCCACTGCGTTGAATGGGCATTCGAAAACATTTTTCTCACTTCTGTTATCCGTCGAGAAGTAACTTACGACCCAGGCACTACAGAACTGGGCACTGCGTTGAATAAGTATGACCAATCTAGTTCGACGCAGATGAGCAAGAATACAATTCTGTACAGTATCAATTAAGCGCAAGTACAATTCTGTTATTCTTGTGTTTAATTAACAAGCTGTGGAGTTGTACTTGTGTCAAACTCAATTGGTCATGCGCTGTCGACAAACTTCTGAGCTCTGCAGTGATTATTCGCATACTATCTGTGTAACTCGCCATTTATAAATTTATTTTGTTGCAGCCAATGGTGCGATGCCGTCGGCAGTAGAGCCTTAATGGAACATGAGCTGGTAGGCCGAGGGTAAGTTGTTTATTTAGAACTTTACATGGCAGAATAACTTTTTCTCACGAGTGTAAATTTGCAGCCCGAGCCAAAGGTGAGCGTTGCAATCACACGAGTCGGGAAAAAGGTTTTCCGTCGAGTGTTGTACAAAATCTTTCTATGTAAGATGTGAAAATGCGGGTTTTACAAGAGAAGCGTGCGCAATACGCCCATTATTACATCGAGTGAAGTAAAAAATGATAAATCTTACGTTAAAGTAGAAAAATCGAATATAATCACGTTTTTTCATTTTTCGTGAAAATTATTGCGTTTGGAAAAAATAAGTAATGTCGAATTCGTTGGGTACGGGCAAAAACACATCGAAATAAGATGTTAATATTTTTTTAAAACAAAAGGTGTTTGCCATTTTTTCGAAATTTTGTCACTTCATGAAAATCGAGGTATTTTTTCGACGAATTGATTTCTTTCGTTCGAAAAAAAACTTAAAATCAAACTTTTTTTTAACAGAGCGACGCCCGAAGACGCAGAGAACACGGCGCGTTTCGCCCTTGCCGCGAGGGAGGACGCCCAGCGGCAGCTGTACGCCCGACCGCGGAAGCTACGAGCAGCGAGGAGACGAGCGACGATGAGGTGACCGAGGAACGGGCGCGGGAAGAAGAGGCGGATGAGGAAGAAGCGAGGAATAATGCGATAGAGGAGAAGAAAGCAGAGAAAAAAGCGGCAATGGAGAAGAAGAAAACGGAAAAAGAGGCGAAGGAACAAGAGGCTATGGAGAAGAAGAAAACGGAAAAAGCGGCGATGGAGAAGCAGAGAAAGGAAAAAGAGGTGAAGGAAAAAGAAGCGGAGGAAAAAGCGGCGAAGGAGAAAGAAGCGGAGGAAAAAGCGGCGATGGAGAAGATGAAGAAGGAAAAAGCGGCGATGGAGAAGATGAAGAAGGAAAAAGCGGCGATGGAGAAAAAGAAAAAGGAAAAAGCGGCGATGGAAGAACAGGCGTTGGAAAAAGAAGCGGAGGAAAAAGCGGCGATGGAGAAGATGAAGAAGGAAAAAGAGGCGATGGAAAAGAAGAAAAAGGAAAAAGAGTCGATGGAGAAGCAGAAAAGGAAAAAAGAGGTGATGGAGAAAAAGGAAAAAGAGGCGATGGAAAAACAGGCGAAGGAAAAAGAAGCGGAGGAAAAAGCGGCGATGGAGAAGATGAAGAAGGAAAAAGAGGCGATGGAAAAGAAGAAAAAGGAAAAAGAGTCGATGGAGAAGCAGAAAAGGAAAAAAGAGGCGAATGAGAAAAAGAAAAAGGAAAAAGAGGCGATGGAAAAACAGGCGTTGGAGAAAGAAGCGGAGGAAAAAGCGGCGATGGAGCTGAAGAAACAGGAAAAAGAGGCGATGGAGATAAAGAAACAGGAAAAAGAGGCGATGGAGAAAGAAGTGGAGCAAATAGCGGCGATGGAGAAGAAGATAAAGGAAAAAGAGGCAATAGGAGGAAGAAAGAAGAAGAGGATGACGGAAATTGAAAGACTCGCAAAATGGAGCGTGAACGAATAAACAAAATAATAATAGCTGTTGTTTCTTTTTTATTCATTATTCACCCCAACGCAGAAGTGTAAAGCGTTTGTTACCTTTAAGTACACACTTGTATTTATCCAATAATTTGTTTATTATTAAGAGTTTGGTAAACGTGGCGTATGCATTATATAACTCAATGAAAAATGGTAAAAAGCAAATGTAAGGAGGAACGACGTAAGTAGCGATCGTTATTTTTCTTTGTTACATTTACTTTTTATTCTTATTTGCATGAAATTTATTGGCAAAAATGTGTTTTAAGGATTTTTCATAAAGTTGAAACATTGAGTTTTATAATGTGTAGGCCACGTTCACTAAACATTTAGTAATAAACAAATTATAGGGTAAAGAGAAATAAGTGTGTAAGTGTGTACCCATTCTCGGCCAATCCGAGCCTCCGCTGCTGGTACGAATGCACGGATACAGAAAAAACAAACTTGGCGCCTAAAACCTTATATTTGTAATTTTTTTAAATTCCCGACACGTTGCTTGGTGAAATCAGCCACGCTCGCGATTTGTCCACTATCGGGGTCGTAACTGGTTGCCAAAAAGAGCAACTGCACCATTCAACTTGCTTTCCGCATTGTAAAAACAAACGTGGCGTCTAAAACTTTATACTTGTAATTTTTTTAGATCCCGACACGTTGCGTGGTGAAATCAGCCGCGCTCGCGATTTGTCCACTATAGGAGTCGTAACTGTTTGCCAAAAAGAGCAACTGCACCATTCAACTTGCTTTCCGTATTGAAAAAACAACCTTGGCGCCTAAAACTTTATACTTGTAATTTTTTTTTCATTCCCGACACGTTGCCTGGTGAAATCAACCGCGTTCGCGATTTGTCCACTATCGGGGTCGTAACTCGTTGCCAAAAAGAGCATACTGCACCATTCAACTTGCTTTCCGCATTGAAAAAAACAATCTTGGCACCTAAAACTTTATACTTGTAATTATTTTCATTCGCAACACGTTGCCTGGTGAAATCAGCCGCGATCGCGATTTGTCCACTATTGGGGTCGTAACTCGTTGCCAAAAAGAGCAACTGCACCATTCAACTTGCTTTCCGCATTGAAAAAACAAACTTGGCGCCTAAAACTTTATAATTGAATTTTTTTTCGATTCCAACACGTTGCCTGGCTAAATTCCCTTTTCGAAAGCCCAAGTCGGTCTCCACCGGAGAGCGGCAGATTCAGAAATTTCGTGCGTCGTTGTTCGCTCTTTATGGTGTGGACAAGGCGCATGCGCATGCATTGTGTACGTGGCTGCCACGGCGTGCAGGGGACTCCCATCTATTTATTAAATAAAATCTGTTTGTTTTCATGGTATTTAAAGTTTTACTTCAATGTTATAGGTTGAAGAAATTTGATTATAACGTTTTAGGCAACAAATTTGTTTTTTCCACGCGGAAAGTAAGTTGAATGGTGCAGTTGCTAATTTTGGTAACGAGTTACGACCCCGATGGTGTATTAATCACGAGCGCGGCTAAATTCACCTGGCAACGTGTCGGGAATAAAAAAAACTACAAGTATAAAGTTTTAGGCGCCAAGTTTGTTTTTTCAATGCGGAAAACAAAGTGAATGGTACAGTTGCTCTTTTTGGCAACCAGTTACGACCCCGACAGTGGAAAAATCACGAGCACGGCTGATTTCACCAGGCAACCTGTCGAGATCGAAAAAAAATTACAAGTATAAAGTTTTAGGCGCTAAGTTTGTTTTTTCAATGCGAAAAACGAAGTGAATGGTACAGTTCTTCTTTTTGGCAACCAGTTACGACGTCGACAGAGGACAAATCACGGGCACGGCTGATTTCACCAGGCAACCTGTCGAGATCGAAAAAGAATTACAATTATAAAGTTTTAGGCGCCAAGTTTGTGTTTTCAATGCGGAAAGCAAGTGGAATGGTGCAGTTGCTCTTTTTGGCAACCAGTTACAGCGCCGATAGTAGAAAAATCGCGAGCTCGGCTGAATTCACCAGACAACGTGTCGGGAATGAAAAAAAAACTACAAGTATAAAGTTTTAGGCGCTAAGTTTGTTTTTTTCAATGAGAAAAACGAAGTGAATGGTACAGTTATTCTTTTTGGCAACCAGTTACGACCCCGACAGAGGACAAATCACGAGCACGGCTGATTTCACCAGGCAACCTGTCGAGATCGAAAAAGAATTACAATTATAAAGTTTTAGGCGCCAAGTTTGTGTTTTCAATGCGGAAAGCAAGTTGAATGGTGCAGTTGCTCTTTTTGGCAACCAGTTACAACCCCGATAGTGGACAAATCGCGAACGCGGCTAAATTCACCAGGCAACGTGTCGGGAATGAAAAAAAATTACAAGTATAAAGTTTTAGGCGCTAAGTCTATTTTTCCTATGCGGACTACAAAGTGAATGGTACAGTTGCTCTTTTTGGCAACCAGTTACGACCCCGGCAGTGGACAAATCGCGTGCACGGCTGATTTACCCAGGCACCCTGCCGAGATCGAAAAAGAATTACAATTATAAAGATTTAGGCGCCAAGTTTGTGTTTTCAATGCGGAAAGCAAATTGAATGGTGCAGTTGCTCTTTTTGGCAACCAGTTACAACCCCGATAGTGGACAAATCGCGAACGCGGCTGAATTCACCAGGCAACGTGTCGGGTATGAAAAAAAACTACAAGTATAAAGTTTTAGACGCCAAGTTTGTTTTTTCAATGCGGAAAACAAAGTGAATGGTATAGTTGCTCTTTTTAGCAACCAGTAACAGCCCCGATAGTAGAAAAATCGCTAGCTCGGCTGAATTCACCAGACAACGTGTCGGGAATGAAAAAATAATTACAAGTATAAAGTTTTAGGCGCTAAGTTTGTTTTTTCAATGCGGAAAACAAGCTGAATGGTGCAGTTGCTCTTTTTGGCAACCAGTTACAACCCCGATAGTGGACAAATCGCGAACGCGGCTGAATTCACCAGGCAACGTGTCGGGAATGAAAAAAAACTACAAGTATAAAGTTTTAGACGCCAAGTTTGTTTTTTCAATGCGGAAAACAAAGTGAATGGTACAGTTGCTCTTTTTGGCAACCAGTAACAGCCCCGATAGTAGAAAAATCGCTAGCTCGGCTGAATTCACCAGACAACGTGTCGGGAATGAAACAAAATTACAAGTATAAAGTTTTAGGCGCTAAGTTTGTTTTTTCAATGCGGAAAGCAAGCTGAATGGTGCAGTTGCTCTTTTTGGCAACGAGTTACGACCCCGATGGAGGATAATTACGAGCGCGGATAAATTCACCTGGCAACGTGTCGGGAATAAAAAAAAAATAATAATTATCAAGTTTTAGGCACCAACTTTGTTTTTTTAATGCGAAACGAAAATTTAATTGTGCAGTTGCTAATTGTGACAACGAGTTACGACCCCGATGATGTATTAATCGCGAGCGCTACTAAATTCACCTGGCAACGTGTCAGGAATGAAAAAAAAGATAATTGTCAAGTTTTAGGCACCAACTTTGTTTTTTGAATGCGAAACGAAAATTTAATGGTGCAGTTGCTAATTTTGGTAACGAGTTACGACCCCGATGGTGTATTAATCACGAGCGCAGCTAAATTCACCTGGCAACGTGTCGGGAATAAAAAAAAAATGATTATTATCAAGTTTGAGGCACCAACTTTGTTTTTTGGGGCGGACAGCAAATTCAATGGTGTGCTTGGTATTTCTTGATCCAGCTTCCGACCTCGGTGGTGTTTAAATGTCGTGCTCGGCGAAAGTCCTTTGGCAACACGTGGGGAGTACAAAAAAAATAATACTGATAAAGCTTCACGTACGAATCCTGTCTTCTTTTTGTACGGAATGTAAGTTCATTGGTGCATTTGTAATTAATCTTATTAGTGAACAAATCAGTGGTTAAAGTCTTAGGTATAAACTTTGTTTTTTTCTCTTGAACAATACTGTGATAAAATATTTAAGCTTGTTTGGACCAAAAATCATCATTATGAAGTAGTGAGGTATTATCGGGTCTTTTTCACGCGAAAAAAGCATTCCTATTAGCACCGTAAATCCGAAACAGCGCATTGAAAGACCCCAAAAACCTTAAGGTAATGGTCGTGCGCGCCTTCAGAAAGTACGCACGGCGATTTTAAATGAATCTGCGCTCCTCCGAGGGGGCAATACATCGTAAAATCCCACTCCTTAGAATATCCTATTTACGGTACAAGAAAATATGGCCGTTTTAACGAATAATCAATAGCTTGTCTATCGGTCCTTTCTCAACGGACGTCGAAAGCAAATATTTCAATTTTATTTCATCTCCGTCTAAATGAAAGAAAAAAAAAGGAAATCGATTCGACCTTCTTCGGTCGAATCCGAATCGGATCGGGGAAAACTTCACCGGTTGAACGGTTGTTTCCCTATGTTTGCTCTTCTCTTTTGCGTTTCAAGAAAAAATGAAAAGAACAACTCACCGGTTGGACGCCACGGGCCGGGCTTGCGTTACCAGACCCAGCGGAACCACTGCTGACCCTCCGACAGCGGCGGCATTCAGTACGGTCCCTTCCGACACCGTGACGGGTTTCGAATTCTCCTCGGGTGTCGGAAGATTCTTGTGATTCCGACGAATCTGAAAAACCACAGCGAAAGCCGTGTCGATGGTAACGAGAAGAACCAGCGGATTCCCGACGATGGTCGAGCCATACGTGGCCTCGCCAACCCTGTCGACCCTGGCGATGTCCATACTCAGGCCCTCGTCGCAGATCTTGAAGGCGGCGAACTTGAGCTGCCGGGCCTTCTCGATGTGGCCGAGAAGCTACGGAGTCTCTCCGGAATCTCTCCCATGTCCTATGAAATCTCACATTTCATGGGAGTGTGCTACTCGAAATACTTTAAGCAATGATGAATTAATAGAAATATGGCAAACCAAGTATGTAACCAACGTGAGTAAAAGGTGAGAGCAAGGTGAGAGCATGAACAGAAATCCAAGTAAACGCGTAAGCACGGTAATCGATGTATCCGCAAAATTTCCGTTATCTGTCGCTCCGAGACGATGAATTAGCGCATGCACGACAGTCGAAGTATGCGAAAAATCATTTTCAGTTTCGGCATCGAAACATTGAGTCGATAATTATTGCGTAACATTTTATCTGACATCTAAAAGCATTCTGTACCATTTAACATTTCCAACATGTGCTTTTCTATTCACTCGGAATGTTGAGTCCGTGCTACACGATGCGAACTTGGCGCGAAGCCAATACTCGCTCGCGCTCGGCTCCACGCGAGGCTGTCACGTCAGAGTCGATGACAAATGACTGGCACCGCGTCGCGCCGAGCCACGATCGAAAACAAAACGCTACCTGCACTCGGGGCTTACGACGCCTCTGCATCTGTGTGAGTCCGACGCAACCCTCACCCATAGGCAAAATTCGCCACAAGAGCGTTTCCACAATTTGCGAATTGGAAGCTGAAATTTCGCAGGTGCATTCGGGTGGGCCCCAGCTATCTTTCCGCAGTCGCTTGTTCATAACTTTTGGGACACCCTGGGTGTCCCGTAACTTACTGACGCGATTTATATTTGCGTGTAGCTCTCGACGAGACCAAAATTTTGGTACCATGGGCATTGAGATGCGTTAAATTTGGCGTCGGTATTAAAGTTTGAAGTTGACCAATCACAGCGCAGTTATAGCGGAATGGCGACGCTGAGTAAACAGTGGACTCACTACCACAGTCAAGTCACACAGATAGACGACAAAAGAAAGACAGCGGTTCGAAGTTAACATAGCCGCGTGACTCGCGTGCGTTTGACAGCTACGTGAAAATGATGCTAGTGTGCATAAGGCAATTTCAATCGTGTGTGAACGGACGATCGACGTTGTCGATAAGTCGGCCACTGCAAGGCCATTAAATGCGTCGATTCCGAGACGGGCGAAAATAATCTTGATTTTATTTTGATGTGCTATCCCTCGACTGATACGCTACTCCGGGTAAATAAATCGCTCAGGACTGTAAGATTAACTGACGAAATTATTATCGTATGGTAATAAACGAAATTAACGGCTCAACCGGGGTCTTTTGAAGGATCCATGGTGGAGTTTCTGCAGCTTCTGATATGTACGTGCGAGTTGACAATGATGACCTCGTGACGAATAAATTAGCCGTGGCGAGATCTCGAAATTGTCTACGTTGTTTTCATTATCTTGGTGAGACGATGTCGAGGTTTCGCGATGGCGCCTCCGTAATTTTCCAGGTGTAATTTTATTTAGATTTTATTTAGACCTCGTTGTACTCGACTACTACATCAACTTTCCGGGGAATCGAAATCCCCGCGTCGCAGCTTTTGAGATCTGGATGTAATTTCACTCAAATCTCGTTGCACAGAAGTTCTACGTCGATGTGCCGACGATCTGAGATGGCAGCTACGTAGTTTTCAAGGCCCAGGTGTCATTTCACTAAGATTTCGATGTGCCGAAGTGCCACGTCGACGTGCCGTCGATCTTAGATTACTGTTTCGTAGTTTTCAAGGTCCAGGTGTCATTTCACTAAGATCTCGATGTGCTGAAGTGCTACGACGGCGTGCCGACGACCTGAGATGATGGCTTCGTAGCTTTCGAGGTCCAGTTGTCATTTCAATAAGATCTCGATGTGCTGAAGTGCTACGTCGCGGTGAAGCAGATCACAGATGACCGGTTCGTAGTTTTCGGGGTCCAGGTATCATTTCAATAAGATCTCGATGTGCTAAGGTGCCATGTCGACGTGCCGTCGATTTCAGATGACCGTTTCGTAGTTTTCGAGGTCCAGGTGTCATTTCACTAAGATCTCGATGCGCTGAAATGCTATGACGGCGAGCTGACGACCTGAGATGTCGGCTTCGTTGCTTTCGGGGTCCAGGTGTCATTTTACTGAGATCTTGATGTGCTGAAGTGCTACGACCGCGCGCCGACGACCTGAGATGTCGGCTTCGTAGCTTTCGAGGTCCAGGTGTCATTTCACTAAGATCTCGATGTGCTGAAGTGCTACGACCGCGTGCCGACGACCGGAGATGTCGGCTTCGTAGCTTTCGAAGTCCAGGTTTCATTTCGCAAAGCTCTCGATATGCAGACGTGCTACGTCGACTTTCGGCGTGTGCCCATCACAACCGTTCTCAGATGCAGTCAGTCTGTCGAGAGGAATCGTAGCCTCAATCTTCCACATTGGAATCAAGTGAATTTGATGTTTCGTCGATTCAGAGACGCGACTTTTCTTTTCTTCCGCGAATGTAATATGCAATATTTTGTCGTGCCTGAAAAATGATTGTCTTAAAATATTCTGAACGTTTCTTTTCGCGTCGGATCCTACGCTCTGCCTGACCATATTTTTTACAGAGTCAGAGGCGCGAGACAAGATTTACGAAGGATCGAAAATGAAGATTGCTGTCAACTCAAGTATCGAAACTCAAGTCTATTATTTTCTCTCTTGCGAGAAAAAACTTTTCGTGGGCGGCCATCCAATGGTTATCGTTTTACGATGATAGTCAACGACGCGACAGTGAAAATAAAATTATTCTAGCAAACCCAACTAAATATTATTCCGAAAGGCAATATTTTTTTCATTTTCGGACAAAGCATGACTGAACTAACGTCTATTATTTCTGTTCTTGCGAGAAAAAACTTTTCCTGGGCGGCCATCCAATGGTTGTCGTTTTACGATAATCGTCAACGACGTGACAGTGAAAATAAAATTATTCTAGCAAAACCAACTAAACATTATTCCGAAAGGCAATATTTTTTCATTTTCGGACAAAGCATGACTGAACTAACGTCTATTATTTCTGTTCTTGCGAGAAAAAACTTTTCCTGGGCGGCCATCCAATGGTTATCGTTTTACGATGATAGTCAACGACGCGACAGTGAAAATAAAATTATTCTAGCAAACCCAACTAAATATTATTCCGAAAGGCAATATTTTTTTCATTTTCGGACAAAGCATGACTGAACTAACGTCTATTATTTCTGTTCTTGCGAGAAAAAACTTTTCCTGGGCGGCCATCCAATGGTTGTCGTTTTACGATAATCGTCAACGACGTGACAGTGAAAATAAAATTATTCTAGCAAAACCAACTAAACATTATTCCGAAAGGCAATATTTTTTCATTTTCGGACAAAGCATGACTGAACTAACGTCTATTATCTCTTTTCTTGCGAGAAAAATCTTTTCGTTGGCGGCCATCCAATGGTTATCGTTTTACGATGATAATCAACGACGCGACAGTGAAAATAAAATTATTCTAGCAAAACCAACTCAACATTACTCCGAAAGGTACTATTTTTTATTTTCTTACAAAGCATGACTGAACTAACGTCTATTATTTCTGTTCTGGCAAGAAAAAACTTTTCGTGGGTGGCAATAAAATGGTTTTCGTTTTCCGATGATTGTCAACGACGTGACAGTGAAAATAAAATTATTCTCGCAAAACGAACTCAACATTACTCGGAAAGGTACTATTTTTTATTTTCGGACAAAGCATGACTGAACTAACGTCTATTATTTCTGTACTTGCGAGAAAAAACTTTTCGTGGGTGGCAATAAAATGGTTTTCGTTTTCCGATGATTGTCAACGACGTGACAGTGAAAATAAAATTATTCTCGCAAAACGGACTCAACATTACTCGGAAAGGTACTATTTTTTATTTTCGGACAAAGCATGACTGAACTAACGTCTATTATTTCTGTTCTTGCGAGAAAAAACTTTTCGTGGGTGTCAATAAAATGGTTTTCGTTTTCCGATGATAGTCAACGACATGACAGTGAAAATAAAATTACTCTAGCAAAGCCAACTAAACATTATTCCGAAAGGCAAAATTTTTTTTTATTTTCGGACGAAGCATGACTGAACTAACGTCTATTATTTCTTTTCTTGCGAGAAAAATCTTTTCGTGTGCGGCCATTCAATGGTTATCGTTTTACGATGATAATCAACGACGCGACAGTGAAAATAAAATTATTCTAGCAAACCCAACTAAATATTATTCCGAAAGGTATTATTTTTTATTCTCGGACAAAGCATGACTGAACTAACGTCTATTATTTCTGTTCATGCGAGAAAAAACTTTTCGTGGGTGGCAATAAAATGGTTTTCGTTTTCCAATGATAGTCAACGACGTGACATTGAAAATAAAATTATTCTCGCAAAATGAACTCAACATTACTCGGAAAGGTACTATTTTTTATTTTCGGACAAAGCATGACTGAACTAACCTCTATTATTTCTGTTTTTGCGAGAAATTTTTTTTTCGTGGGCGGCCATCCAATGGTTATCGTTTTACGATGATAGTCAACGACGCGACCGTGAAAATAAAATTATTCTAGCAAACCCAACTAAATATTATTCCGACAGGCAATATTTGTTTCATTTTCAGACAAAGCATGACTGAACTAACGTCTATTATTTCTTTTCTTGCGAGAAAAAAAAATTTCGTGGGCGGCCATCCAATGGTTATCGTTTTACGATGATAATCAACGACGCGACAGTGAAAATAAAATTATTCTCGCAAAACCAACTAAACATTATTCCCAAAGGCAATATATTTTTCACGCAAGAACAGAAATAGTAGACGTTAGTTCAGTCATGCTTTGTCTGAAAATGAAACAAATATTGCCTGTCGGAATAATATTTAGTTGGGTTTGCTAGAATAATTTTATTTTCATTGTCACGTCGTTGACTATCATCGCACAACGATAACCATTGGATGGCCGCCCACGAAAAGTTTTTTCTAACAAGAACAGAAATAATAGCCATTAGTTCAGTCATGCTTTGTCCGAAAATGAAAAAAATATTGCCTTTCGGAATAATATTTAGTTGGGTTTGCTAGAATAATTTTATTTTCACTGTCGCGTCGTTGACTATCATCGTAAAACGATAACCATTGGATGGCCGCCCACGAGAAGTTTTTTCTCGCAAGAGAGAAAATAATAGACTTGAGTTTCGATACTTGAGTTGACCGCAATCTTCATTTTCGATCCTTCGTAAATCTTGTCTCGCGCCTCCGACACTGTAAAAAATATGGTCAGGCTGAGCGGAGGATCCGACGCGAAAAGAAACGTTCAGAACATTTTAAGACAATCATTTTTCAGGCACGACAAAATATTGCATATTACATTCGCGGAAGAAAAGTAAAGTCGCGTCTCTGAATCGACGAAACATCAAATTCACTTGATTCCAATGTGGAAGATTGAGGCAACGATTCCTCTCGACAAACTGACTGCATCTGAGAACGGTTGTGATGGGCACACGCCGAAATTCGACGTAGCCCGTCTGCATATCGAGAGCTTTGCGAAATGACACCTGGACTTCGAAAGCTACGAAGCCGACATCTCAGGTCGTCGGCACGCGGTCGTAGCACTTCAGCACATCGAGATCTTAGTGAAATGACACCTGGACCTCGAAAGCTACGAAGCCGACATCTCAGGTCGTCGGCACGCGGTCGTAGCACTTCAGCACATCAAGATCTCAGTAAAATGACACCTGGACCTCGAAAGCTACGAAGCCGACATCTCAGGTCGTCGGCTCGCCGTCGTAGCATTTCAGCGCATCGAGATCTTAGTGAAATGACACCTGGACCTCGAAAACTACGAAACGGTCATCTGAAATCGACGGCACGTCGACATGGCATCTCAGCACATCGAGATCTTATTGAAATGATACCTGGACCCCGAAAACTACGAACCGGTCATCTGAGATCTGCTTCACCGCGTCGTAGCACTTCAGCACATCGAGATCTTATTGAAATGACACCTGGACCTCGAAAGCTACGAAGCCATCATCTCAGGTCGTCAGCACGCCGTCGTAGCACTTCAGCACATCGAGATCTTAGTGAAATGACACCTCGACCTTGACAACTACGAAACAGTAATCTAAGATCGACGGCACGTTGACGTGGCACTTCAGCACATCGAAATCTTAGTGAAATGACACCTGGGCCTTGAAAACTACGTAGCTGCCATCTCAGATCGTCGGCACATCGACGTAGAACTTCTGTGCAACGAGATTTGAGTGAAATTACACCCAGATCTCAAAAGCTGCGACGCGGGGGTTTCGATTCCCCGGAAAGTTGATGTAGTACTCGAGTACAACGAGGTCTAAATAAAATCTAAATAAAATTACACCTGGAAAATTACGGAGGCGCCATCGCGAAACCTCGACATCGTCTCACCAAGATAATGAAAACAACGTAGACAATTTCGAGATCTCGCCACTGCTAATTTATTCATCACGAGGTCATCATTGTCAACTCGCACGTACATATCAGAAGCTGCAGAAACTCCATCATGGATCCTTCGAAAGACCCCGGTTGAGCCGTTAATTTTGTTTTTTACCATGTTACGTCCCGAACTTTTTCGAGATGCGTCTCGAGAGCGTTCGGACGTGCCGCGCCTGAGCAACAGCGCATCGCTGAGCTATCACCTGGGGTGTCATTCCACACCGCAGCTGCGCTCACGTGATGCGCTGAGCAATTTCCTGTGGAATAGAATATCCGCCAATGCGCAAAAGTGTTGGATTTCCGCCGTGCCGGACGATCGCGATCGCCGCGCGTGTCGGAGCTCGGCGCTTTTCCGCTGATCTCGCGGGACTGATCCCCTCTCGTCTCCCCGAGAACTCGCGAGTTCTCGGAGGGCTGCGAGGGAATTCAGTACCGAATTAACCACGAATCCGTGAAGATTCTTTTCGAGTAACTCCGCGTACCCGTGGGCGCACTGGTCAGTAAATCTCGACTTGGTGAAATCGAGCGAGTGTGTTCCGCCGCGCCGCTAATCGTGACGCGTACCCTCTAAGGACCTTTTTACATCGAATCGACCAAACCGACTTTTGGTCATTTATCAACTTTTATAGAGACTATAACTGACATAAAAACATTAAGTGAACTAGTGATTAAGTGAAACAGTGGGGTGAAATATATTTGTTGTTTTTATTTGCTGTTTACGACCGGACGACTTTCCCGGATTATCATCCACTGTAAGTTGCATGGGTTATGGAAGTATGCGTGAGCGCGTATGACTCCGAGTATTAGGTGGCATTGTAAGCCCATTTTTCCTTTAATAATATCGAAATATTTGAATAAATTAGAACATATTATATAACCCAATCTTTGTGGCCACGGATCAGTTTCTTTCCAACAATTACCTTTCAGGTATTCTTTTCTTTTAAGGATTTAGGACGCAGGCCCGTACGGGACGTAGCGAGCGGCCCACAAATAAAAATAAAATTACCCTCGCGCCTCACGCGAGGAGCTTGGAACGCGCCGTGAAACGTGCGCTTCACGCACGTAGGCACGTAACAACCATACGATAATAATTTCGTCAGTTAATCTTACAGTCCTGAGCGATTTATTTACCCGGAGTAACGTATCAGTCGAGGGATAGCACATCAAAATAAAATCAAGATTATTCTCGCCCGTCTCGCAATCGACGCATTTAATGGCCTTGCAGTGGCCGACTTATCGACAACGTCGATCGTCCGTTCACACACGATTGAAATTGCTTTATACACACTAGCATCATTTTTACGTAGCTGTCAAACGCACGCGAGTCACACGGCTATGTTAACTTCGAACCGCTGTTTTTCTTTTGTCGTCTATCTGTGTGACTTGACTGTGGTAGTGAGTCCACTGTTTACTCAGCGTCGCCATTCCGCTATAACTGCGCTGTGATTGGTCAACTTCGAACTTTAATACCGACGCCAATTTTTGACGCATCTCAATGCCCATGGTACCAACATTTTTATCTCGTCGAGATCTACACGCCCATATAAATCGCGTCAGTAAGTTACGGGACACCATGTATGTATCGATAAGGCTGATAGCTTCAGAAGCCTTCTCCGATTCGAATCAATTTTTGTCGACGATCTGAAACAAAACGATCGAACTGCAGAAAAATTCTACAAACGATTAATAAGGCGATTACCTAGAAATAAGAAAATTGAAAATAATTATAAGGAAAATATGTTTGGTGGCCACAAGTATATTCAATATTGTAACCCTAGGTTTAAATAATAATTAATATGTACACTTAGATTTAAGAATAAAAATGCATATTTCAATTTAAACATTTCAACATTATTTCCAATCCTTAACCCTGTGTAGAAACACTCCCAACCTATTTTCGCGGCAACAATTTTTTTTTGTTTTCTAGTTACTCATAAAAACATAAAACAAAAAAAAATTGAGTTGGGTGGGTGGTGGGTGGGGTGGGTGGAGGGAGGGGGTGGGTGGTGGGTGGTGGTTGGGCGGTGGGTGGTAGCACGCCGCTGGGGTGGATCGCCTGAGGAGCGGGGGTACGAAGCTATACGGGCCTCACGGGCCTCCATACCCCGATAGAGAGAGAGGGGAGAGACGGAGCGAGCGATCGTCTGTCTCTCTCTTTGGCACAAACGCCCGAGCGAACGGAGCGGCGCCTCCTAGCGGTAAAATGCCTCCTCCAATGCCAGGTGGCGACGGGTCGTGTGTCTCTCTCTTGGCACAAACGCCACGAGCCACCAGAGCAGCGCCGCCTAGCGGCCAAATGACCCACGGGAGTTTGGCACAAACGCAGGGTACTCTACTCACTGGCAGTCAGAACGTCCACAACTGAAACAGTGGTAAAGGGACGTACGCATTTTTTTTTGTAACACGTGCACGAATCGCTGTACTTTCCATGGCAGTCTTGCGAGCCGAAAGTGGCCATTTGCCTGTCAGTCGCGAACCTGTGGTGAAATGACAGAGTCGCGCTTGCGCAGTTCGCATTTCGTTGACTTTCGTCCCTTGGGAGTTACTGTCGTTCACTTTCGTCCCTTGAATCACAACCTCACTTTTCAGTGTTCGTCTCGCGCGACTGCCATTCCAAGTGCCGCAGATTCGTGCACTCGTTACAAAAAGTATGATGTGCAACACGGGTCGAATTGGCAATTGCGACTCGCGTGATTGCAGCCCTTGCTTCGCTCGGGCAGCAAACCTCAGACTCGTCGCAATCGCCAACTTTCGACCCTTGTTGCACAATATACTATGATCTATATAAGATTTAAAGGCTATTTAAAAGCTCCTAAATGAGACTAGTCGCGGTAAGATCTGCCTACCCCTTCGCGAGATACCGCCCCCCGGGACCCCCTTGCAGTTAAAACGTCCACAATGGTAACAACGGAAATTTTTTTTTCCATTTATTTTTTTATTAATGCTCAACCTCTCAAGAATGTGGTATCAATTTTTTAGACCAATCGGAGCAAAACTGATGGAGATATGAAATTTTAACCATCCGCGGCTCTGTGTCATTTCTTATATAAGTATTCACTTTAAAGTGATTTTCCCACACTTCATGTTTTAAAAGTCGGTGACCATAGTACCGTAAAATCTATTGCACCGATCCTCTTGAAACTTGGTACACTCTTTCTCAGTATAATTCATCAGGTAACGCTGTTGAGTTTTTTAAAAATTTGTTCTTATTTTTTTTTTACAATAACAAATTGGCCGATTTTTTCGCCGAAAATCGCGTTTTTTACTTTCAAGCGTTACCAAAAATCGAAAAAAAGATAAAACAAATAAAAACTCGACTGCGTTACCTGAGGACACTCATAAACTAATGAAATCAACTTGATTTTTTGAATTCGGATAATCGAGTGACCAGTTATGATGGTCACCGCAAAAACCACTTTTTTCGGAGGCATCTCCGGAAATTCGTTGTTAACGGCGTAGTTATTAATCATTTTCGCTCAAATTTTCAGAAGATGTTCTTGAAAAGATGCTTTACAAGCCTATAATCACTAATTTCAGAATGCACTGCCCGTATCTAGTAAAAAAAAGTTGAAAAGTTGAACTTTGTACAATGCTTCCTCATTAATTTTCGTTTTTCACAAACCCACCTCCATGAAGAAGCTTGTTTATCATTTTTGGCTTCCTCATAGAGGAAGCTTTGTGAAAAACGAAAATTAATGAGGAAGCAATGTGCAAAGTTCGACTTCGCAACTTTTTTATTTGAATTAAAGAAAGCTCTGTTACAAATACCGTTACATCTAATTTTGATTAGATACAAAGTTTTGTCAAACTTTCTTAACTTTTGAAGAAGTTATAACGAAAATCGACGTTTTTTTAATTCAAAATGGTGTAAATTTCGAACGACTTTATCGATGATCACCAAATTTCGTACATAGCAGGCCTGTATGTTGTTTTTCCACTATACAACAATTCGGTTCATTTGTTAAAATTCGACGTGATTTAGAGCAAAATATTTTTTTTTTCGAAAAATTCAAAATTCTATAAAATCTGAACCGTTTTACCGATTTCGTCGAAATTCAATACCATACAACATTAAACGTATCTTCAGTTATGAAGAACTATTTAGATAAATCGGCGAAGTTTTACGAAAGTTAGAGCGACCACGCCCTTTTTTCAACAAATTCAAAACTACGTAAAATCTTTATTACAATATACATTCTGTACAAAAACTCCCAACTGAAAAAAAATTAAAAAAACTCCTGACTAAAAAAAACGAAAATAAAAAAATGGTGAAATAATTTAATAACATATCATATCATAGTCGGGAGATTTTTTGAATAACATATCATATCATAGTCGGGAGATTTTTCGAATAACATATCATATCATAGTCGGGAGATTTTTTGAATAACATATGTTACGTCAGGCCGTAACTTCGCTTTATTCGCACAAACGAACTCATAGTTCAGTCATGGGATCCGAGACATCTGTCGGAAGGGAGCATTCGGCAAACAATTATACGAGCAACGGGCCCGGCAGTCCCCGGAAATTACAATATCTACCGATGGGTCAGTCGAGGTAAAAAAGTGCGGATGATGGTACAACAGTGCCCGATCTTTCAAAACACTGAGCTCTCTAGAAATGTCACGTACGCCACTCGAGCGAGCGGCGATAGACGAAACTAGAGTCAACCGGGCGCGTCGGTTATCGACCGTCAGCCTGCGGGCCTCACGTTACCACGCCTCTTAACGACCCTCGATCACTCGTTGCTGCCGAACCCGTCTGCGACCACAAAAAAGGGGAAATAAGAGAAATCCACTTAACCCTGAGAGCAGGAAGATACGTGGACACCGGGTGAATGCCCTACGTTCCACCAAAATCGTTGTTTCATTTTCCGTCTCGGAAATCATGACTTTTACTTAAGAGAATTATAGTCTGGCCAGATAACTAAATTATTCCTCCGCTCTTCTCGAAAACCCATATAGATGCACAGACTAATGAATAGGAGAATGCAACGAAAGAAAAGTATCAATGTCTCAAGGAACCTTTGGAACTCAAAAAACGGACCCCTGAAGATAGTGAGGCAAAACGATAAAAAAAAATCCACGAACAACTTTTAAGAATTATGTAATTCACCAGGATAGTTTGTTAATATAGAAAATGGTAAAAGGATTAATAGTTTATAAAATTGGGATTCATACACTTAAATGCGAATGACTTTAAAAATTGTAGCACTCGCTAGAATACTTGTTAATATTTTTTAAAAATGGTAAAGGGTTTAACAGTTTATAAAATTGGGATTTACACAGCTAGATACAAATGACGTCGCATAATCTTGGACAATTAAGTAAGTTAAGATATGTTCCCGCAAAAAGATGGAACGGTAATTTTATACAAAATTTATAGCAACGTGTATTCGAAACAACGAGCGAAGATGAACTTTCAACGACAAATACGAGAATTACAGTCTGTGCAAGATCCAACGAAAAAGCAAAGCTAAGTCAACGTGATATTGTTGAGAATTCATTTTTGATCATCCGGCGAGACCACTCGAAAGACGCGGCAAGGAATCAGACAATTTATTCGGTAATAAACTTACAAAACCGATAAGTGAAGAGATCCAATTAAGACGAAAACTAAATCGTCCCGACGAAGAGCGTGAACACCTGAGCCGAACTACCGAAAACGTTGATGAGAGGAAATCGTAAATTTGGAGCCAGAGCAACGGACAGGCGCGTGGGCCGCGATCCTCGCGCGACCGGCTAGGCGCGGTGTCCTCCTCTAGCTCGCGAGATCGAAAGTTGAATCTCACGTAGGCACTACCCCTACCATCACTCGATCAATCGATAGACGAAGGATCGAATCATATAAGAAGACGGAAAAAATATCAAAGGACAGTGCGTTTCGGAAATTAGAGCTATCCACATCGAATCTCTGCCCGAGCGTAGACCGAAAACTTAAAAATCGAATTAACGACGAATTTCTGCCCGACCGCGGACTTAGAAAAATTCAGCTCCGAATAAAAATCGGATTTTGTCAAATCGCGGACGTAGAAAAATTCAGCTCCGAATAAAAATCGGATTTTGTCAAATCGCGGATTTAGGAAAATTCAGCTCTGAATAAAAATCGGATTTTGTCAAATCGCGGACTTAGAAAATTTCAGCTCCGAATAAAAGTCCAATTTTTGTCAAGTCACAGACTTAGAAAATTTCGAGCTCCAATCATCAACGATTTTTAATCCAACCGTGGATTTCGAACCATTCAGTTTTTCGCAAAGATTTTTATTCTCGTAATTCGAACCTTTGTCCTAAACGGGGACTACAGTACTGTATTCTCGGTTTTTGATAATTTTGTATTTTATTGAATTTTATAATTTCGCACGCTTCGCATTTTGAGAAACTTGTACATCCGAACTCCGAATTTTCTTACACCACGGGGTGCCGATATTTGTGTACATCATCACGATTTATTAGATGCTAACATCCTTTGTTGAGAACAATCGGTTTATTAATTTCCTCGTTTTACGAATAAAATTCGACGGTTGGATTCTTAAAGTCAGTGTCACAGTTTCTTCACGACCGTGTCCTATCCATTGTAGCACGGGAAAATATCTGGCCGTGCTCGAGACATCGCTTCCCGCTCGCTCGACCGATCCTGGACCGATCCGCAGGGCCATAGTTTATATCTCATTTATTTATTATTAATGCTTATTTTTTTATAATTCTTTTTCCAGCATTTTTCCGACCAGAATTGGCGCCGAGCGCCGGGGCGAACCCTCATCGACAGGTCAGCGTGGGAGTGCGACGGAGAGAGGACGCGGGACTGCCGCTGCAACCTCAACGCTACGCCAATGTGCGTTCAACGCCTTCGTATCTCCCGCCGCCGCCGCCGACTGGAGGACCGCCGCCGCATGTGCCTCGCGCCACGCTTACCAACTGTGGCGCGGATGATCGTCGCTGTCCGCGGTCGATCAGCCGTTCGACGAAACGGAATTGGCCGCCTGTCCGTCGAACGGAGAGAGAGGGGATCAGAACCCCGGTGCGTGCGAGCGAGCGAGACCTCGGGACACTTCCCGAGGACGATTCGAGCGAGCGAGAACAACATCGAGCACGCAGCCCACCGTCGAGAGATAGCGAGGAGAATCGAGGAAAATGGAGAGAGAGAGGAACGCACGAGCCAGTTCCGCGTGCCAAAGAAAGACGAGCGTCTTGGAAACGGTCGACGGGTGAGCCACGTCGCGCGGCGTTCGATTCCGTATTTTTCTTTTGCATCGTTTTCTTGTTTTTTCCCGCTTAACATTTGGTCCTTCTGACCAGCCGCTGTTAGGCAATTTGCCTTTGACTCGACGAGGGCACGCGACGGCCGAGTCGACGGGTTTCCCGCGAGATCGCCGGTCGCGCCATTGTCCATGCGCTTGAGCGCCCTTTTCCTCGGATTCCCGCCCACGCGGCAACGGGCCGAGGAAATTTTGTAAAAGCCGGACAGGCGTGTCGCGGAAAGCCCGGACGACCGGGCGGCCCTGCGGAAAAAAAACACCTGTGCCGAGCTCCGCCGTCGTATTCGGTCGGAAAGTTGTCTTTTGTTTGTTTGTTTTTTTCTTAAATTAAATAACGTTCGAGTCAGTGCGCGAGTGCGGGGGCGACACGGGTGCAGGGACGTGTGCCTGGGTTTCGCGAGTAAAATATTTTTGTCTTTGTAACCGGTGGACGGAGTAGCCGGATTTTGCGCCGCCGAGAGTGTGCGTGACCGCGAGACCTGTCAGCGCCGTCGAGTGGGCAGTAGAGTGTTTTGTTTGTTTCTTTCTTCGTTATTCAATTTCGAGTCACCGTTTGTCGTTGTCGCGTCCCGCCTCGCCGCGTGTGTGACCGCGCGAGAGAAAGAGGAGGAGAGAACCGGCGGGAAAATCGTCCGTCCGGTGAATCCAAATTTTCCTCTCGTCGCGGATTGAGTGAACGAGTGTGTGTGAGTGTGGCGAGAGCCGCGGCGGCGCGGGAACTCGCGTCCTTGCGAGGACTGGCTGCGTTCGCGCCGAGAGACGAGCCTGATTATATTTTTGTATTATTTCTTCCCCGTTTTGTAAGGGAAAGTAGTAAGGGGCAGGTATAGGGAGACGGCACTTCCCCCTCCCCATACCTGCCCCTGTCTGTGCCCCTGGCGCCGGTACTAGACAGAGGGAGGGGGAAGAGTGGAGGTAAATTCTCCGAGTTCTGATTGGTCTTAGAATCCCCACGCCTCCCCACTCCTTCGGAAAAATTTTCCCTGTAATGTTTGAGAGGAGGTGGGAGTAATTAGCATAATTCCCCGAGATTTCATTGGTCTAAAAATCCCCTCTCCTCCCCACTCTTTCGGGAAAATTTTCCCTGTAATGTTTGAGCGGTGGTGGGACTGATTAGCATAATTCCCCGAGCGTGGGTTGGTTGCTAGGTCCCCTCTTCCCCAGCGCCCCACTCCTTCGGGAGAATTTTCCCTGTGTCGTCTTCTCCGATCGCCGCGACGGCTGTGAGTGGGGGCGTCAGGTGTGGGCCTTGATTCCCCGAGCTCCCCTGGCGCCGGTGCTAGACAGAGGGAGGGAGAAGACTGGGGGTAAATTCTCCGAGTTCTGATTGGTCTAAAAATCCCCACTCCTCCCCACTCCTTCGGAAAAATTTTCCCTGTAATGTTTGAGAGGAGGTGGGAGTAATTAGCATAATTCCCCGAGATTTCATTGGTCTAAAAATCCCCTCTCCTCACCACTCTTTCGGGAAAATGTTCCCTGTAATGTTTGAGCGGTGGTGGGACTGATTAGCATAATTCCCCGAGCGTGGGTTGGTTGCTAGGTCCCCTCTTCCCCAGCGCCCCACTCCTTCGGGCGAATTTTCCCTGTGTCGTCTTCTCCGAGCGTCGCGACGGCTGTGAGTGGGAGCGTCTGGCGTGGGCCTTGATTCCCCGAGCGCTGGTTGGCTGTTAAGCCCGTGGAGATGATTTCCCGCGCGCTGATTGGTCGGTTGAGATTTTGTCCACCGCGTCAGATTTTCGAGGTAAAATCGAGCGCGATCGTGCAGCAGCAGCCGTCGGTATTGTAGATTTTTAGCCTACGATCGGTAACTCACGATTTTCGATGGTAATTTTACCTGTTGGGGGATGATGGTAAATATTTCCGGCCGGTAAGTCGTGAAATGAAAAAGTCGAATTTTCTCGAAAAATAGATTTATTTTAAACACATGATATTGTATGTGCGAGTGTGTCAAAATATTACAATTGTTCAGACTGTGGTCGAGTGGTAGATTTTTGGAATGCTCAGGCGTGGTTTGGGCCGTGGTACACCGGGCTCTGTGGATGGTGGCTCAGCAGCTGTATGCAGGTCTTGCATTGTTGTATGCAGGTCTTGCATTCCCTCTTGGTCGGAAGATTGTCATCGATTTGCATGTATAGATCTGGCAAGTCCGTGTGATCTATGCAGAGTTGATACGATGCAACCTCGGGGTCCAGTTGAATATGTGCTGGTAGTTTATCCCAGAGAATAGGGATATAGTTGCCCCAGTGCTGTATCAGCAGTGGTTTGGGCACGTATGCGAGTTCCTCTCTCGTGAGTTCCCATGGATCTTTGCCGCAGTCGATGACGAGTATACCACTGATGACTTCCATCATGTTGTTGCAGTGTTACAGCTACTACAGTTCTTTCGAAAGTGTGTTTAATAGAACGATGTGTGGCTGCTTTTATACCGGAGCCGGAGATGTTGGTGGGGCGGGGGCGGACGAGGAGGAGGAGAAGGATGGTGGCGCCGGCGGTGGTATTTTTATAGGTCACGACACGTAAATTTTTTTTCATTTTTAGTCGGGTGTTTACAGATGGCACCCGAAACGGGCTGTACAGGTTTGTATACACGCTGTATTACACATATTGCCAGCCCCTTCAAGCACATTGGATCGTCTATTTCTCGCATAACGTTTTTCGCGTTTTACATGTTTCAGATTTTTGTAGTAGCGTCGTACAATATTATCATTTTTCAGCTTATCTGCCGAAAATAGACGTAGAAACCTAGCCAGGCTATAGCACCGAGACATATAATCAAGAAACATAACACAGTACTCTCCACACACTCGAGACTTGATTGATTGTAGAGTTCTTGTATTCCACTCGTAGGTTGCGGTGTTTCGACGTATACGGTTATGGTGTTTGTTAACGAGAGGGGGTAGCCCGTAGCTGTCGAAGAAGATACCTCGGCCATCGTTGTCAACGTACACGACAACCCAGTGCGTCCCCGGTTTGGTATGATCGTCGGTATTGGCGACGATTGTAGCGGGTCTAGACCAGCGACTCGGGATACGATCGGCGGGAAACACTCCTTTCGTCTGCGCCGGAATGTGTTGTAGTGCTTTCAGTACCTCCAGACTGTTCATTATATACGCTCTCGGGTCCCTGGTGGGGACGGCGTCGGCGTTGATGCTTGTGATGATGATGATGCTAATGATGGTGTCCACCACCACCACGTGTGGCGGTCGGTGTTGCCTGTCGTTTCGGCGGTGGTGGTGGTGGTGGTGGGGCTGAGCGTAGAGTCGTCGCGCGGAAAAGGGCGACTATTTCGTCGTCCGCGGGAACCGAGGCGTCACAGGTGTTTGGTGTGACACTGTTGGCACCCTTCGCCGCTACCTGAGATATATACCCCTGACCCGCAGCGGCAATCTCCGACTCGGTGGGCATCGTGATGCGGACGGCTTTTTTATCTGTGTCATCTGGTCGGCTCTTCCGGGGCACCGATCCAAGTGGCTCGGAATAAATTGGATTGGCCGTATCGACAAGCTGTGTTTGAAGAAAACGTTTTAGTTTTCCCACGTTATTTAACGCACATCTCACGTTATCCTCCCGCGCGACGCCGTGATAAATGCACCATGTGTCGTACGGGGGCATTTTCTTGAAACTCGGTCCCTCGAAATTCTCCAGGTTAATAATGTCTCGTCCAAGTATATCTTGTAGAATTTCGGCTTTTTGGGCTCCGCGCGTGTATATGCGTATGGCGTAGCGACACATGGCTCTCAGGTTAACGTAAACTTTCCACAATGGCGTATCACCGTCCACCCACTCGAGTCCATGATGGTAGCACGTCAGTTGATTATTGCTGCCTCGTATTGCTTTTGGTAAATCACCAAAGCCGTATGGTGCTTCAACGACCCAGTGGCCGATATTATCGCCTTGTAGTGTTGTCACGACAATCTCTTTAGGAAGGAACTAACCTTGTTTTCCGTAAAGGGCCTGAATATCCACTATAGCGTCCATGATGAGAAGTAGCGATGAACTGTTGTCGAGCATACGCGTGTAGAGGCTCTTAAATACCATTCATGAGACGAGTCGGTTGCTGCGCCCTCTCCGTAACATCTTGACATCGGCGGCGGCGGCGTCGGCGGTTGCGGCGACGGCTGCGCCGGCTGCGACGATGTGGGGACGAGATTTTTATCTTTTCCGGTGCTCAGGCACTAAAATCGGTGATGACTTGACGGGCTGAATCAATTTCAATAACGTTGTCGTATTCGGCGTAAACGATGCAGTTTAACGTTGAGTTGAGGGGTTTAGCGAAGCGTACTTCAATTCGTACGCTGCCGTGTCTCACGAGATTCCAGTGCGTGAAGCTGTTTGCCGATAAATCGGTTGTTAAGTCAAAGGCAAAGAGACAATAGCCTCTAGCGTATGCTTCGCGATCATGTCCAATCCTTCGTTTTGAAAATGTATTCCCGTGCCGGAGAAGAGAGTGTGGTAGCTCTGAACCCATGTGTCGTTACCGCCAAACTCCGGTTGAAGTGGTTTTCCCGGTATCTGCTGGCCGTCCACGTAGAGCGATAGATAATTTATCGAGGTGTTTTGGAAATTGAAGGGGTTGAGTGTCTTGTCGCCGTTGAATGCTTTATTGTAGACAAAGCCGAGAATGATTCGTTTCGGTAGTTGTCCGAGTATCACATTATCCAGTGTATAACCGATAATTCCACTATGCATGGTGAATGATTTAACCTTCACTCGTGTTATAGGGTACTTTGCCGTTGTCTTGGCCAGTGTTTTTGCGTGTGCGATAAGCACACCAGGATTAATTTTCGCTCGACGCACCATCAG
This sequence comes from Pimpla rufipes, assembly GCA_963932165.1. NCBI lineage: Eukaryota > Metazoa > Arthropoda > Insecta > Hymenoptera > Ichneumonidae > Pimpla > Pimpla rufipes. The sequence goes on from OZ010634.1 coordinate 6,709,507, forward strand.
AGTCACATCGTTTATTCTAACTTTGTGCGTAATTCCCTGTACTGGTGTATCCATAAGACAAAAATAGTCTTTCGAGCGTACGAGTCGTAGACGCACTTCCACGCCGTTTAGTAGAAATGTATCCTGATTAAAAACGTCGCAGTGTAAATGCCCAATCATATCGAGAGTTTAACCGCCTTTAATATACTTCGCCCTTAGCTCTTGGCCATTATTGGTTTTCGTGCCGGACAGTGAGTCAAAACCACCTGCGTCGTCGGCGAACCACAGGGCGGTCGTGAGATGCGATTGTTTAGCCGCAGGCCCGTAATTCAACAATGTCTCAATATAAGCCCTGTATGCGTAAGCATTATTGGGCGGTGCAACGAGTTTTTGATTGAAAAACACGTCGACCTGATTGAAGAGGCTGTGTAAAAAGTTATTAACAGGTGCTACTTTGTAGAGTGAGTCAGCGTTTGCTAATACTTTGAGTTTTACACTGAGCATTGTGTGGGCTAGGTCAAGGTATTCCTCACCGTGGCCAGGTATAACGAACTCGATGGGCCCGTCGTCCGAGAGCGAGGAGACGGGTTTATAGTGGACATATTGCGACGACTCGATGGACGTTTGTGTCGGTGGTATGGTGAATAAGTCGAGCTCCGTCTTCATGCATTCACACGAGTGTGAGTGTAGAAAAGACATGTTTAACCGAAGATATCGCTGGGTCTTTTCCTTTTTTTAGTACTCCTGCCTCGCCCGCGTTTCTTCGTCACTCTTCCCCCGCCGTCTTGCGACTGCTGCTGCTGCAGTTGCTCTTCTTCTTCCTTCGCCTCTTCTTTTTCGCGGCCGCCGTTGATGATGCACCGCTTTTCCTTTTCGTCGCACGCTTTCTCGTCGAGATACGCGCGCGTGCACGACCCGTTAACGACTGCATCGTCCGCGTCGCGAATGCACTATTATACCCCGCGCCGTTCATGAGTGGAGAGATTTTTTCGTTGGCTTTTCGGGCTAAATTTTCTCCCGATTCTGCAGCGCGCCGTTTGAACGACTCCTTGAACGGTATATGATTGCCGCTCACATCTTCGATCACGTGTAGTCCAGTGCGTAGAGCCTCTTTTTCGATGGCTTTAGCGCCTCGTGTCAGTAGCGGGAGAACGCTCCTGAAGAGTCCGCCGAGGAATCTGCCGATGCCGTGCCCTCGTTGATACGGTGCGCCGACAAAGACGTTGCCTATACGACTGCCGCCTCCAACCTGGTTATCGTAGTATGCCGCGTAATGGGCCACCATTGCGCCGACGGTTCTGAGGAGCGCTCGCTAGTGCGAGTTTACGCGACACGTTTAAAGTGAAGCGTTAGGGTTAGCGTCCCGTACTCGAATGGTATTGGCTTGCCCAGATGATCCCTTATATCGATTTCGACTGTGCGAAAGCAGTTGCTTAATAATGGTATGTAATTTAGCGGTGAAAAATATTTCACTTGTGTCGAACCATACGCGTAGCGTATTGTATTCAAATTGACTATACGTAATAGTGCGGCCTGAGTATCGCCCAGTGTATAGGGTATACAGAGATCCGTGTAGACAAAGAGCTGTTCAGGTAGAGCTCGAGAGATGGAAGCGGGTGTTTGTCCCACGTGTTGGTGTCCACGCTTGAATCGCAGGTATGAAGTCTGCCCAGACAGTCATTAGTGCCGATGTTTTCGGTGAAGCCTAGTATACGCTGGACCTTCTCGCTAACGCGTAACACATTGTTTGGCAATGTAATTTCTTTGCCACACTTTATCGTCCGTTCATCACTCGCAATAGCCGCGTAACCACTTGCATCTTCGGCATTGACCATTTGTATACCGGCCTCACGAAGGCCCGGTATATTGTTCATCTTTGTCATGAGATCTTCGTGGTTTTTGTAAACACCGTAGGGTATGTGAGCGTTCTAATATTCCAAGTTGTTGTCGCACGCTCTCCATTGAATCAGCGTGTCTTCTCGCTGTAAGTGCGCCATTGTACAGGGTATATGTATTTCCGATAAACCCACGGTCCACTGACCGTTCAGCAGTACTTCACGTGAAAGTTGTGTAATAAAATGCGTTGTCGTGTTTTCCGGATAATAATGCATACTGCTATTACTCGGTAATACGAGATAAAAGTTTTCGTCGTTGTACATAATGACGGTTGCGGCGGCGGCGGCGGCGACGACGACGACGACGACGGGTGGCTTCGAGTGGGCGCGCGCGCCGGCGTTTGTCAGGTGTCGAGGGTGTAGGCGTTAGCCGCAGGTATCCAAGAGTTACATTTCGAGGGGCAGCCAACCCAGCTGACGAAAAGTTGTTTCTTCACGCCTCGTCCTTTGGTCCGTAAGATACGATCGATTTAAAAATCTTGATCCGCAGTCAGGCGTTTCTCGTGCACAGGTGTTATTTCCTCGGTGTAGAAAAATCCATCGATAATTCTCCCTCGAGATCTCGTAGTTCGTAAATTTGTATTACTTGACGGGTCGTGACTTTCGCGATTTGAAAAATGTCATCACTCCAATTTCGCTCGTAACCCTTCTCGAAGGTGCCTTTTGTTCGACTAATCCTCACGTAATTGTCGCGGTTGTATTTAACCTTAGTGTGACGTCTTTTTTCTCGTTGCTTCACCGCCGCGTTTGTCATATTCTCCAGTGCGACATTCGCATTGTATAGCGTCACAGCAGCCGGTTGCATCTTAATTGACGAGTGTCTTGCGTGATTATAGGTGTAACGGGTCAGGTGTTGGATGCCGAAAGAAATATATATATTTATGTGAAACAATTGTCTTTATTAGAGAGAGTGCATGTTGAAGTGACGAGATGAATGCGTAGGCGGTCGAGGAAGAACTAAAGAGTTCTCCTACGCTCTCGGGGCCCTTGGTCCCCCGCGCGGTGTTACTCCGCGCTGATAAGGGCCGCCGCCGCGCGCTCGGTGGCTGCGCGGCGCTCGGTCCACACCGTGAGAATGCTGAGGTAAGCAGTCTCACGGTTCAGAGAAGCGATAGCACTATGCGACCGTTACACACCCCCTCTTTCAGAACGATGCTCCGCATCGTTAGGGTGTTTTAGTGACTCTATATAATTCAAATGGTGTGCGCTTTTCTTGTTTACATTTCGTATTGGCTCTACTTTTTTGGTCTAATTTCTCTCTTTTATCTTTAAGTATTCTCTCTTGTTGTTTACAATTTTCTTGTACATTTTCTTTTATATTCGGGTGTGATTCTATACAATAAAATGGTTAGATTCTATACAATGGAAAGATTTTTGTAAAAAAAGTCGGGTGTTTTTAGATTCTGACGTGTGTTTAATGTTTTGATGGTCGTTTTTGGGTTTACTTTATGTTGAGTTTGTTTCGTCGGTATTTGTTGGTTTGTGTATATGGGGGTTGCAGAAGCTGTGGTATGGTTGTTGGCAAATCGTTGCTCCTTCCTTGTTAAGGTGTCGGTTTCCAAATTGGGATATTATCTATTTTGGTTGGGTTGGTACTGTTAGAGGGTTCCAAAATTTGTCCTGTTTCTCCTTCGGAGTATTGGTTGCTTTTCTGAAACTAACTAAGTTTGACATTATTTTGTGTTAGTGGGTACGGTTTGTTATGTGGATTAGGTTGGGTTTGGGTTGTTTTATGACGTATGCAATGAATGATACGGTTGGGTCCATGACTGGTTGTTGTAAACATTTTTTTTTTTTTTTTTTTTTCGGTTTAGTGATTGATCCGTATGATTATTCCTTGAGTTCCTTTTTCCCATATTTGTGGTAGTGATTATCCTTTATTTCCTGTAAATTCTCTATTTCCTTTTATTTTGTTTAGCGGTCTAGTAATTATCTCGAGGCTGTTGTAGATTCTGGAACAGTCTAAATTGATTAGTTTCAGGGGAAGTTAGTAGGTAATGGCATGTTATTTGGATGTGGTGGGTTTGGCTGTATTGTGGAATTATTGATCTGCGCTAGGGTTAGAGGGGTGGAGAGGAAAAAAAAAATTGTGAATGCCATTTTGTAAAAAAAAAGCGTATATTCCCATGCCTAAATTTGCGCATGTTTGCAAAAAAAAGAAATTTATAAAAAAGAACAAAAGAAGTGCGTCGATACAACTAATACCGGTGCTTAAAACTATGGTTACATATGTGTTTCCTGCGTGCAATGCAGTAAAAAAAAATATATAAATGAGAACTTATCAAATTACGTGTCTTAAAAAATTATGATTATATGTATGGGTTATAGTGTACTATGCTAAGGTTATATAGTGCTTGTTTGCGAGGATATAAAAGTATAAAATGTATGTAATAATAATAAGGGGTAATGTACTTAAGATTATGATTACATGTGTGGTTATATAGTAAAATGATAGTAATGGTAACATTAAATGGAGATGGCGTGTGTGTTTGCGTTGTTGTTGTGTGTACAATTTTACGGTTTGATTTTATGGTGTGGTTGTGTTTGGAAAATACTGTCTTTTGTGGGTGTGTTCGTGTTTTCGTCCTGCGTCGTCTTATTTATTTTGAAGGACTCTCTTCGCGAGGTCCTTGTTATCGTGTAAAAACTTGAGGGCATTGACCTTTTGCCAGACGCGCGTTACTGTTGTTTCGTCTTGTTGCTCTAGCCATGCCATGAGCAATTCTTCGGCCGATCCCGCCTTTGTGGCCGGGTCTTCTTGCTCTGTCATTTCGTCAGTTGACTCTGAATTAGTCGTTTCTGTTGCCGGTGTTGTTGGTCGCTCGGACTTTGGCTTTTTTGTCTCGCGCTCTTCTTCCGACGAACTCGACTCCTCGTCGTCTTCCTCGGTGCTTTCCGGCTCTAACTTGATGTTGCGTCTGCATGTCTGTCGTGGTTGTTTTGCTGTTTGTGATGTTGTTGGTTCCGTTTTGTCGGTTTGTTTGGTCTTGTAAGTTGGTTTTGTCAGATTTGTCAAGCTTGATGTCGTTGTGTTTGTCGGTTTTGTTGAGTCTTTTGGTTTTGTCGTCGTTGGTTTAGTTGGTTCTGTCAGGGTAATTTGCTGTAAATGTTCAGAGATGTTTGTCGGTGTAGTTGGTTTAGTCGGTCCCGTCAGGTTTGCAGCTATTTTTATAAGTGGCTGTCCTTGCTGTCTCAGTTTTGGTGCTGTCGTGTTCGGGGTTATCGCTACCGGTACTACGCCGGCCTTGACCCAGTAGGCCGCACACAGGTCCAGGTGGGCCAGCATACGTTTTAGCAGAAAAACGCTCCCGCAAAGTTTGCAGGGTGCGTCCTGCTCCGGGCGCTCCGATACGCTCGGGGCGATTCGCATCTTGCACTCTCTGGTGTGCGTCGCCAGTCGTCCCAGGAGCCCATTCTTCAGGCAGAAGGGGCACTGGATCTGTGCTGACTTTCCCGTGGTCTCCATGTTTGTTTTAGCTAGAGAATTTGTTTTTATGTATTTTCGAATTATTGTTTTTGTTTTTCCCAATTTGAGGGTGGCCTTATCAGGGGTTGTCTCATGCGCTCACTTCCTGTGGGCGCTTCCCTTCCTGGGAAATGTTGCATCACTCAATAATTGTCAGTTGTTGGTAGTGTATTGTCTTGTTGCTGTAGCTGTGCTAATTGTACTGTGGTTTGTGTTAAGTTGTTAGTTATTCAGCGTGCAGTAAGCGGGATGTTATGCGATATAGGTAGCTGCTTATTTTATCTTTGTGGGGATAGTCGAAACAGAATGTCCCGCTGTCCAGTTATGGTATCTGGTCGCGATACGTTATGGCAAGTGGTAGTGCTTATTCATTGCGGGGTTGTTCGTTTATGATCGTGACCTGAGGAAGTGATAGGGGTACATTGGATTCCTGAATCTGTGCAGGTCGTCGAGACGACTGCCTCGGTTGCAATTCCATAATTTGGTCGTTCGCAATCATGTTTGGTTTGGTGCCGTTGGTTATGCAAGACAAGAATCTGAATAGTTTGATTATTTTACTGAAAACGGAGAATTTCCATCCGACGATGCCTAGTATTACAGCAGAAATTGCAGAGATACCGGTGTATTTTAACGTGGATTCAATTGTTGATAGTCTGTTATTTGTGTGTTGCGTTTTTACCATGTCTTTCGCTCTTGCAAGGATAGTTTTTAATGACATTTCGTTCTTTGATAGATCGCTGTCGACGTTATTGGGCTCAATCAGACGTGCAAAATGTTCGGTTTCTATTAAGACTTGCGTTATGTTTAATGGTTCTATGGCCTGGATGGATTTTTGGACAATTTCCGTTATATTTAAGACGAGTGTGCTTGAAAAATTGAGGTTTACTGAAGAAGTGATTTCTATTGATGGCGTTAACTGTGCGGTTTTCGTTTTTGCTCGACAACTAGGTGAGACTTGCAGAATGCCGGAGCTCTGTATGGTTTTGATGCTTGAGTCCTGAGTATCGCAAGTTACATACAGGCTTTCAGGCATAGCATGGCTATTCGGTGCCGCGAATAGCCATGCGTTGGTGTTCGGAATTCTGGACCAGTATGTTTGACGAAGGGTTTTTAATCTTATGTCGCAAATCTCGATGTCTTTAAATTGAAGGTCAGATATGAGTTGAATTTCACAGTTGGCTTCGTTGTTTACACGCTGTATTGGGTTGATTTGTTCGCATATGTAACGGGGTGATGAAAATTTACATTTTTCCAATGACTGAAGGTGGAAATAGTTTTCGAAGTCGCGAATAAACGCGAACTTCGAAATTGCGGTGATTTGTCGTACAGGTATCGATAAATGTTGGTATAGCTTGTATGGGGTTAGGTCTAACAACGGAATTCTGATGGTATATATCAACTTCTCTTTGCTGTGGAACACGGCCAATTCTGTGAGTTTTAATAATTCGGGTACGTACTTCTGGTCTAACGGAATTGGGAATTCTGTGTTTGGAGATTCTCTCATGATGATCTCAGCACCCGAAAGTATTGTTTTGCTGGTTATTATTTTTGGGTGTATTTGCCCTGTTTTTGCGAAAAGGACTGCGTTTATGAGTGTGTCTATATCCATTTCCAATTCCGTGAGATCTTCTTCGATACGCGTTATAAACTGTATGGCTCTCTGGTTACGTTCTATGATATGAGTCTCTTCTTTGAGCGCTAAAAGTTCGCTTTGTACTCGGTTTGATTCTGCGTCTAGTAATTTTGCCAATGATTTTATTTGTCTGTTCGTTACGTCGAATCCTGATCTTACTATGTGTGTTTGATTCCGGAGAATTTCTGCCATATCAATTGTGTTGTTTCCTAGCGACTCTATTTGTTCTGTAATTCTTCTTGCGTCGTCGCTATCCATGGTTCCAAACAGAATTTTGTTGACTTTTCCTACGAATTCGAAAGGTGCGCGTTTTTTCCTATTCTGCGTATAGCTGGGAATTAATTGATCTAGGATCATCTCGGAGCCTTTGATTGTGTCTAAACGGGTTTGTGTTGTTGATAATTGTCCTCCGATAAGACATGATGAACCTAATTTATTGCAGTACGCTTTCACTGATCGTAGGTTATCTTGCAGTTGTATTCGTCTAGTTGACAGTCCGTGGGTGTTGGTATACGTGACAAGTGTCCAAGTCGTATGGTATGGGCGAAGGGTGGCAATTTGCTCCGAATATAGTCCTGGGTTCCGGTCGAGTGGGACGATTTTCGTCGAATCGCCCACGTTTAATGCGTGGGCGTGGCATCTGCAACATATGCCGGTTTAATTTTATCGACATGTACAGTTTTGGTTTTATCGTCATCGATTTTGAGCTTAATATTATGTTTGTCCAAGATTTCTATAATTTCGTAGGGACCACAATAATTACTGTCGAATTTTCCTTTTCTTGGTTCCTTGATTAGAAATACTGATTGACCGGGTTGAAATTGGGGTACTTTTGTACGTTTATCGTAGTACCGCTTGGTTCTTTCCTTGTACTGTAAACTTTTCTCTAACCCTCGCTGTTGGACCTTTCGCAGATTAGTATTAAGGCTTGCCATGTAATCGTCATAAGTGATGACTTTTTCGGGGGATGGAAATTCCGATGGTGTGCGCGCGACTCTCCCGAAGACTAACTCATACGGTGTGTATCCCGTGCTTTCGTGGACGCTTGTATTGTATGCGAGGGTTGCGTAATTCAGGAGCTCATCCCAATCGCGTTTGTCGTCAATGAAGTGTTTAAGGTATTCGGCCAGAACGTGGTGGCTTCGTTCTATAGCACCGTTGGATTGCGGGTGGTATGCCGATGTCTTGTAACGCCGGATTTGGAAAAATTCCGTAAAATCGTTAAACATGTCAGACATGAAATTCGTGCCTTGGTCCGAAAGGATCGCTCTGGGCACTCCGAATGTGGAGATGAGGGTTGTAGCTATTGCTTTCGCGACGTCTCGCGATCTCTGCTGTTTTAATGGAACTGCGATGCTAAATTTGCTAAAGAGGTCGAGGATTGTTAGTATGTACTCATGTCCGTGCTTTGTTTTGGGCAGTGGTCCTACTATGTCCACTGCTATTTTATCGAAGGGTTCAGCGGGTGAGTCGGTGATTACCATTGGAGCTTTGTTTTTTATTCTGACGAGTTTGTTCTTTTGACAGTCGATGCAATATTTTATGTAATGTCGGATGTCGTCTTTCATGTTTTTCCAGTAGTATTGTGTGAGGATTCTTTTATATGTCTTCTCGATGCCTTTGTGGCCTCCTATTGCTGATCCATGGAGTTCTTTTATAATTTGTTGCCTGTGGTCTCTTGGTGGAACACTGATGAGGCCTTCGCAGAGGGTGATTGTTTTCTGTGATCCTGGTGTGAGTAGTCGTAGCTCTCTTTTTATATTGTCCCATAGGAACGCGTCGATGATTTTTGGGTCTTTTGAAATAGTGCATGAGGTGAGGTTTTCTTGTTTTAGCACTTTCATAAGCCCTCTTATGCATTTCCTCACTGCTGCCCAGCTCGTCGTGTCGGTTGATTTCTCCTTACAGAACATTGTGATGTAGCATCTTGTTCTTTGACGCGTGACGATGATTTGTTCGCTTTTGGGATTGCCCGTCAGGAGTGACTGTTGGTCCATTTCTCCTTTCTCGGCTAGCAATTGTGCGATCATCGTATCTGTATTACAGTCGGCTGACTGGAAATAAGCGATGGTATTTTGTCGAGTTAATATATTGTCCTGCGTTACGTTGATGTTCTCGTTGAGTGGTACATCATCCGTCGCATTTGTTGCTCTGGTTGCTGGCGTTGTGTTTCGTTTGGACAGCTGCTTCTTGTAGTACTGTGTCGGCTGGTACGGCGCATCGCTGTCTGATTGTTCCTCTGATGATGATGATGTGTTTTTCTTCTGAGGTACCCTTGAGCTAGGCTGTTGGTGTGCAGTTCTTGGCCGGGGTGATGTTTGCCATGAAGTTCCCGGTTGCGGTGACGTTAGCGCCGGTTGTATTTGCGGGAAATGCCGTGGGGTTGGTGGTGTCTGCCATGAGGTGCCTGGTTGAGGTGATAGTAGTGTTTGTGTTTGAGGATACTGTTGTGGGGTTGACGGTGCTTGTTGCGTTATAGTGTCTTTTATTGGTGACTCTTGTAATTTCTGGTGTTCTTGCATTGTTTCTGGTGGGGAATGTCTGTTGTTTTCCACGTCTTCCGGTATCCGTGAGTCCCAATAATCTTGATCCACTTCTGGTGAGAGATATCCTGATTCGTAGATTTTCTTCGTTGTTCTCGGTGGTGCTATTCTCTCGAGTTGTACGCGTCCTGGATTGTCGATGATTTCTTTCCATTTTGCCAAGGGCACTTCCGGTGTTCGTGTGTCCCAATATTCCTGGTCCACTTCTAGTGAGAGGTAGCCTGATTCGTCAATCTTCTTGGTTGTTTTGGTTGGTGGGACTCTCTCAAGTTGTACGTGTCCTGGATTGTCGGTGATCTTTTTCCATTTTGACAATGACGCAGCAGTTTTTTCTCCTTTTGTTGGTGTTGGAGGTGAGCGGAATTGGGGTTGAACCGTTTGCTGCGGATGGTCGTCGTTTTTCGCGTTCAGGTTTTTATGTTGTTTTGGTGTTGGTGGTGACCTGAACGTCGGACGTACCGCCGGTTCACTTGCGCTTCGATCACCAGGCGCCTCTCCGATTAGTACTGGTGACGGTGTGCTTCCGAGTCTGGTGGATCCTCCCTTCTCGGTTGCTGTCTCGTTTCCTGATTCTTTTCCATGTTCGCGAGCTTGTATATCGTCATTTTGTTTTGTAGTCGATTGGTTGTGCCTCGTTGGGCTAGTAGTAGATTTGTGCCTCGCTGGGCTAGTAGTAGGTTTGTGCCTCGTTGGGCTAGTAGTAGGTTTGTGCCTCGTTGGGCTAGTAGTAGTTTCGTCGCGCCTCGTTGGGCTTCCTTCTTCGTCGAGCTTATACCTAATTGTTGTTGTGAGTTCTTCCTCTTCCGTTGATGATTCGTAGTTGTCGTCGTCTATCGATGGATTGTTGCTTGGATGTTTACTCTCTTTTTCTCTTGGTAGTGCTTGCATTTCTTCTGGTTCTGTTTCATCTTCCGATTCGGTGGACTGTTGGTTCTCGCGCGGTTTTTTCTTTGCTGCTGGATTTCCAGAACTGTCGTCCGTTGTTGAACGGTCACGAACCTTTGTTGGTTTCCTGTCGTGTGTTTTCTGCCTTTTTGTTTCGTGCGCTGCCGAATCGCTTGATGACGTTTCTCGTGGTCTTATTGGTAGAACCGAAATTGGGTTTCTGGAAAGTGCGTCTGCAACGAGGTTGTCTTTTCCAGGTTTGTGATGGATTTCATAGCTGTAATTATTCAGCATTGCTTGCCACCGCTGGAATTGTTGCGGCGGATTCGGTTTTTTGACGAGGTAGGTTAGTGCCCTGTTGTCCGTGACAAGGTCGAAATTCCGTCCGTACAAGTAGTACTGGAAGTTTTCGATTGCGTTTACAATTGCTAGGGCTTCTTTTTGCAGTGTGTCGTATGCTATTTCTGCTTTTCTCAGGGATCGTGAGTAGAAACCGACAGGGTGATCAAATCCGTCGTGCTTCTGGCTGATCACTGCGCCGATGGCGTACTGTGATGCGTCTGTTGTTAGTTTGAATCGTTTGCTGAGGTCAGGGTAACGCAAGATAGGGTAACAGGTGAGTTTCGCTTTGAGGCAGTCGAACGCTTTTTGGCATTCTTCTGTCCATTCAAATTTCGCTGTCTTCTTCAACTGCCTTGTTAGTGGTATGGCTATCGCCGCGAAGTTGTGAATGAAACGCCTGTAGAAGTTGGCGAGAGCGTGAAACTGCACGATGCCCTTTTTGTCTGTCGGGATGGGAAATCGTTCTATTGATTCGACTAAATCCGGTTTGGGTTTTACACCGTCTCGTGTTATTAGGTGTCCCAAATATGCTACTTCTTTTCGGAGAAATAGGCATTTATCTGTTTGGAGTATTAGTCCGGAGTTAGTTAGCCTGTTTGCCAACCTGTCGAATTTCTTTCTGTGGTCGTCGAGTGAGGCGGCATAGAGCACTATATCATCCAAATAGACGAATAGGTCGGTGCCTTGTAGTCCGGTTAATGCAATGTCCATAAGGCGTTGAAATGTTGCTGGGCCGTTTTTCAGACCAAACGGCATTCGGTTAAACTCGTAATGGCCGTTCGGTGTGGAAAATGCGGTTTCCTCCTTGTCCGCCGGATGCATCTCGATTTGGTGGAAGCCTGACGCCAAGTCCAACACCGTAAAATAACGAGAGTTGCCAAGTTGGTCGAGGATTTCCGCGATGTTAGGTAGTGGGTACGCATCCGGGGTGGTTTTGTCATTAAGTTTGCGAAAATCTATTACCATTCGCCATTTCTTATTGCCTTGGCTGTCTGGTTTTTTCGGTACTATCCAGACTGGGGAATTAAAAGGTGATATTGATGGTTGTATGATGTTTTTGTCTAGGAGGGTGTTGACTTGTTTGTGGATTTCGTCTTTGTGGATTGCGGGAAATCGGTATTGTTTGGTGTTGATGGGCTTATCGTCTGTTGTGTGGATTTCATGTTTAACCAGGGTGGTGTGACCTAGCTGTTCTCCGGGCAGGGCGAACAAGTGCGAGTGTTGTTTGACAAGATCGAGTGCATGCTCCTTCTCTTTAACATCTAGATCGTCTAGCTGCAAGAGCGGTTTTATAGCCTCAAATCTGTCCTGCTTTGTTGCCACGGTGCGGATTTCTGCATGGTATTCGGCTCGAATGTCATGAGAACCGTTTGCCTCGGATTGCGCCGGCCACTCCCAGTCCTGATTGGGAAGTTGGTATACTGGGGTTGGGTTTTCGTAAATTTGTTCGATTGGTTGTAGCTCTACGGATGGGACTACGAGGTGTATGTTGAAGTCGTTATCGTTGATTGCGGCCAAGTATGCAATTCCGTTATTGTTTTTGACAATTGCGTCGCCGATGTAGAGGCGTTCGCCAGCGTTCAGTCGTGGGACGTATCCTTCTGACAACGTGCTGTCTACGCGAACGTACATTACGCATTTTGTTCGCGCGGGAATCGTGATCTTTTCTTTTGTCTCGAAAGGGATGTTATAATTGCCGAATGAAATGCATGACTTTGTATACAGAATGTCGGCCGGGGCTCCTTTGAAGAAGGCGTCTCCCAAAATGGCCTCTTGTGCGATCGGAAAGTCGTTGTCCACTACTTGAAATTCTATTAAAAGGTTTTTTATCCCGATGATAACCATGCCGGTTGTGAAGACGATGCCATCCGTGATGCCTGAGAGTTCATATACTATGCATTTTTCCATTTGTACGTGGTTCGGGACTGCTTCTGCCTTGATGAGGTTAATTTCAGATCCAGTATCTATGAGGAATTTAGCGCTGTTGTTTTGTAGATCTGGAGATTCAATTATAACTGTTGGGGGCTTGCGTCTTCCTGTTGATCCGAGGGCAACTTTGGCCTTCCTGATAATGACCATGTGGACTTGTTCTAATTCGTCGTGTTGCGCTCTTCCGATTTGCCTCGCGTCGCGCTGTCCCGCGGAGCCGCTGTCGAGTTTTTTAGCGTCAAGCTCGCCAATTTGTTTGCGAGGTCGCTGATGGTGTCCTCCTTCTGTTTGCGGTCCTTTGAGTCGTCGCGTGAGGATCTTTCTTTTGAATCATTGCGCCGATCGCGCGAGTCGCCACGGTATCTGTTGCGCGAGTCGTCACGGTATCTGTTGCGCGAGTCGTCACGGTATCTGTTGCGCGAGTCGTCGCGGTATCTGTCCCGAGAATCGTCGCGGTATCTGCTGCTCGAGTTTCCACGGTATCTGTTACGGGAGTCGTCGCGGTATCTATCACGGGATGGTCTGCCGTGGGAATCGTTTCTGGATCTGTCGTGAGAATTGCCGCGATAGCTATCTTGGTACCGGCTGCGCGAGTTGTTGCGGTACCTGTCTCGCAGATTGTTGTGGTATCGATCGCGTGAGTCGCTGCGGTACCGGTCGCGTGAATCATTGCGGTATCGGTCGCGTGAGTCGCTGCGGTACCGGTCGCGTGAATCATTGCGGTATCGGTCGCGCGAGTTGTTTCGATCAGGTGCGTTTTTCGAGTGTTTCACGTATTCCGCGACGTTTTGCAGGGTTGTGCATTCGCTGGTTGAGTGCGAGCCGCTTTTATGGTAGTCGCAATAAGTGCGATTCCGTGGTTCGGTTTTTGCTTCAGCAAATCGCACTTTCGCTTGTTGTGTTGTTTCGGTGCTTTCCGAGTTTGAGTCGTTCCGATGTACAGTCCTACTTCGTTCCATTTCTCGTTCCGTTCTTTTCGCTTCTTTTATCGCGTCCTCGAGGGTGTCTAATTGGCGATGGATCAGGAGGTGCCCGATTTTATCGCACAGACCTCTTACAAACGACCTAACTACTGCTTTCTGAACTTCCGCCGTTCGGTTTGTGAGGTACTGGGCTTGGGCTACCGTGTTGTAAACTTCCTTCAGTCGCTCAATGACGCGTTTTTCGATGGTTCTAACTCGGGAAGCGTAGTCGCTTATTGGTTCATCTCGTTTTTGATAAATTGATTTTAATTCTAGCTCGAGATCCAGGAGTTCTATTTGATTGCCGAAATTTTCCTTGAGATCTTGCAAAAGTGCGGCTATTGTTGCGTAAGTTTTTGTGTCTACGAGTTCGAGTGCGTTTCCTGATAGCTTGAATTGGACCATTTCAAGGAATCGGGTGTGGTCTGTTTCGGGTAATATGCGTCTTGCCTTTTCGCAGGCGCGCGTGAAATGTTCGACAGGGATGCTTTTCCCGTCATATGAGGGTATCGCGTTATATACATCGCGAAATGTTACGCTATTATTGTTGTTTGCCATTTCTTCGCCTTGCGTATCTGCGTGGCTCATGGACTGGCCGTAAGGCGTTGTTGAACGCGAAGGTCGCGCTGTCCTTGTAGGTGGTATGTTGTTAATGTTTCGGAAAAAATATTTAAAGTTATTTGGTTAATTTGCTATTTGCAAATTCTTTACCGTTTGGTAGTACCTGAAGAGCAGAATGGGGGAGCTTCTTTTGAAGTTTGTAGTGATGTTTTGATTTTCCAGATTTTAATAGAGAGTTTTATTTCGAGAGAACACACAAAAAAATTGTTTCGGGTGTATGTTTATTTATCTGTTTTGTAAAAATTATTGTTTAATAATAATAGAAAAGTAAGTGACTTGTCGACAACAAAAAAAAAATGTATTATAAATTTTTTTTTTTTTTTTTTTTTTGGAATGATGCTATTTAGTGTTTCGGATTTTTCTAAAAGTCGGCTATCTTTTGTTTGTAAATATTATTTTTTGTTAATAAGTTTCAAGGACTACGTAATTATTGTTAAGGTATAATCAGTCGCGTTATTTCCTATTTCGTTTAGGGAAAATGTTTATTTCGCTTGTATTTATTTACGATCGAGGAACGCGTCGTGATCGATGTTCCGAGATATTTCGATTTAATCGAAAAAATTTATCTCGTTTGTCTGTTGTTCGTGAGGGTTGTCGCAATCGGGGTTTCGAGATATTTCGAGTTATTCGAAAAAATTTATCTCGTCTTTATTTTGTATGAATAGTAGTTGGTTTTGTGATGTTTCGAAATTTTTCGAAAAAGAAAAAAAAATTCTATTTGTTTATTATTGTTGGTAAAAAAATTTTAATTTTTTTTTTTTGGAAGGGGGAGGGAGAGAGAAAAGAAAAAAAAAGAAAATTCCTATTTATTTATAAGTTCGTTGAAAATGTTGAGGTTTTTTGAAGAGAAAGGAAAATTTCTCGTTTATTTATAAGTTTATTCTCGGTGTTGCCTAACCCTCGTAAAGGGGGGCGGGTAACTCGGTTGAGCTGCCAACCGAGCGCGTCTCCGGGTGGCGGATAGGAGGGGCCAGGTTTCGGGGACCTCTGCGGTCGCGTGGACTGGGGCGTCGTAAGGTGACCAGAACACAAGACGGGAGCTCTTCTGGGTCTGGCCTGCGGGTGCTATACGTGAACCCGGCGGGATAAAATCCGTCTTGGGGGAACTAAGGCCCTGCCGCGGACCACCTCCCCAATCCCACGGTGTAAGCTATCGTGCCAACGGGATGCATGGCACTAGGGGAGTAGTGTCGCGTACGATGCCCTTTGGGTACCAGGCGCCCCCCAATTGTATACAGCCTTACCCCCCTAAGCAGGCTCTGGGGGGGCGGACCTCTTTTCCTCGCAACTCGTGGGACTTAATGTGGTGCTTTAGTCACAATGTTGAGCCCATGGAGGAGGTGGAGGCCCCGGAAGGGGACACCGCACCCTCTAACGACGCAGACGGCATGACTGCGGAGCCCACCTGGGGCGAAGGGGTTTCGGCCCTTATGAACCAGGAGGGCATCCATTGCGTGACCTCTGAGTTTTCCGAGAAGGAAGAGGGATCAGCGCAAGCCGGTCCTACTGACTCCTCAATCAGCAGGCCGAAGAAGGGACGCAGCGGGGCGGCGAGGAGGAGGGCACGCAAGGCCAAACTGGCGGCGCAGGGCTCGTCCTCGGAGCAGCCTAGCAGCGACACCACGGAAGCCTCGCTCAACTATCTGTGAACCTGGGCACGTCTGCGGTACCTACGACTGCGGGACGGACCAAGGTTTCGCAGATTAACTTGCAGCACTGCAAAGCGGCCACGGCTCTTCTGAGCCGGGACCTTGATAGGTTGCAAGTAGACATATCCCTGATACAAGAACCCTGGATACACAGGGGACTAGTAAAAGGGATAAGTACAGTTTCAGGATCACTGATCTACGATAGCGCAGAACCGGGTCCGAGGGCCTGTCTCTTCATCAATAAGAGACATGGTGCCCTCAAGTTGAACCGATTCTGCACCAGAGACCTTGCAGCAGCTACCATCAGGATTCGCGTGGGAGGAGTAATAACCGAGCTGGTAATAGCCTCGGCGTACCTCCCGTACGACTCTGAGGACCCTCCCCCTACGAGGGAACTCAGAGAACTGGTGGACTACTGTAAAAACAAGGGGTTGAACTTACTGGTGGGGTGCGATGCTAACTCGCACCACATCATATGGGGCAGCTCCAACACAAATGAGAGGGGTACTGCTCTTCTAGAGTATCTCTCTACAACGGATCTTGAGATTCTGAACAGAGGATCCAAGCCCACTTTTGTCACCTCACGTAGACAGGAGGTGATTGACATAACGATGGGCTCACCAAGAGTGGCCCAAACGATAACAAACTGGCAGGTTAGTGAAGAGGACACTCTTTCGGACCACCGGTTGATAACCTTCGAATTGGCAGGGAGTGATAGCCAGATCCCGACGGAGACCTACAGGAACCCTAGGACCGCGGACTGGCCCAGCTTCCAAGCAGGGCTAAGAAGCAGGCTCGGGGACACCGGTGGGTGGCCGCGGACGGAGGGCGCGATCGAGCGGGAGGCAGATCTACTGCAGACCGCTCTGGTCGGGTCCTTCGAGGCTGCATGCCCGCTAAGGAGAAGGAAAACTAGCAAAAAGGTGGCCTGGTGGAGCGGTGAGCTGAACCAGTTCCGCTCCCGCTCCCGTAGGCTGCTAAACAGAGCCCTGAGGACAAAAACGGACAACGACTGGGACGCCTACAGGAAGGCCCAGAGAGAGTATAAGAAGCTCGTAAAGAAGTCCAAAGAAGCGGCCTGGAGGAGATTCTGCGGGGAGATCGAGGCCCTACCTTTAGTGGCCAGGCTCCGCAAAGTGTTTGCATCAGGCCCGCAAAACAAACTCGAGGGACTCACACTGCCTGATGGCGGGACAACTGAGAACCACGAGGAAGTACTGGCGCACCTTTTTGAGGTACATTTCCCGGGTTCGGAACTGACGGACCGGGGACAGCCTCAAGAGGAGGCGCCCTCAATCAAAAAACCGGGTGATTGGGTGACGGCAGCCAAGGTTGTCACACCGAGCAGGATAGACTGGGCGATCAAGACTTTTGACCGGTACAAAAGTCCAGGGGTGGATGGGATTTTCCCCGCCCTCCTACAAGAGGGAGGGGAGCCTCTCATCAAGCGCCTGAACCGTATCTTTCGGTCCTGTTTGGCACTAAGATACGTGCCTAAAGCTTGGCGTGAGGTCAGGGTAGTTTTTATCCCAAAGCCGGGTAAAAGCAGCTATGACCAGGCCAAGTCATTCAGACCGATTAGCCTGACGTCTTTCCTCCTTAAAACGCTGGAGAGACTGGTTGATAGGTACATTAGAGAGGGAGCACTGGTTGATAGACCGGTGCAAACCTCACAGCACGCCTACCAGGCCGGCAAGTCTGTCGAGACCGCCCTCCACTGTATTGTTAAAGATATAGAGAGGACGCTCGGCAGGAAGGAGTCGGCCCTATGCGTGTTCTTGGACGTCGAAGGAGCGTTTGACAACACCTCCTTCGACGCCATATGCGAGGCTGCAAGGGAATTCAGGGTAGATGAGTCTATCATCGAATGGATACACCTCATGCTTCGCACAAGAACGGTTACCGCAGGGCTCAGAGGGTCAACCGCGAGGGCGCACGTTAAGCGGGGCTGTCCGCAGGGGGGGTACTATCCCCCCCCCCTGTGGACAATGGTCGTTGACGGGCTACTGGCGGCACTCGATGGGCTCAGGGTAAACGTGGTGGGTTATGCTGATGACATTATGATAATGGTCAGAGGCTCCCACTCAGCAGAGATGACGTGGAGAATGCAGCGCGCACTCCACCTCATGCAAGAATGGTGCACCTCCAAGTCGCTGAGGGTAAACCCGAGCAAGACGGAGATGATGCTATTTACACGGAGGAGAGGTTTTCAACCAAAACCCCCCTACATATTTGGAACTGAGCTGCAATACTCCTCGGAGGTACGCTACCTAGGCGTCACCCTGGATAGCAAGCTCAGCTGGAAAAGCCACATCGCCAGACAGGCTACGAAAGCCACTGCCACTTTCTGGGCCTGTAGGCGAATGTTTGGACAAACATGGGGCTTAAAACCGGAAATGGTCAAGTGGATATACACGGCCATCCTGGTTCCCCAAATAACGTACGCTTCCCTGGTTTGGTGGCCCGCTTTGCAGAAGGCCACCAACAGGAAGACACTGGATAAAATTTATAGATTAGTGGGCCTTGGAATCACGGGGGCGATGAGAACGACCCCGACCTTGGCCATGGGGGCCCTTTTGAACATGGCGCCCCCTCACATCTTAGTCGAGGCTAACGCCAAAAATGCTGCGTTACGCCTACACTTCAGTGGTAAGTGGAAGAGGGCAGAGGCGGGCCACGCGTCACTACTGCAGCGCGATGGGGACCTTGAAGGGATCCTAGCGCGAGGAGGGGATTGCTGTGACCGCTTCCACCAATTCGACCACAATTACCAAGTCCTCTATCCCAGTAGGCAGGAATGGATGGAGGAACAAGACAAACTTCTGTCTCCTGGTGGGCTCGTCTGGTACACAGATGGATCCAAAACAGGAACAGGATCAGGAGCGGGAATATGGAGCAGTGGACCCAAAACAAGGATATCCTTGGCGCTGGGAGACACTGCCTCGGTGCTCCAAGCAGAGGTGTACGCCATCTGGACCTGTGCCAGGCTCATCCTGGACAAGGGATACAGTGGCAAGCACATATATATATGCAGTGACAGTCGGGCGGCCATCGGGGCACTCCACCATGTGGTGAAGAAGTCCGGATTGGTGCTTGACTGCAATGCGCTGTTGTCGCAGGTTGCCTGCAGCAACAAAGTAAAAGTTCTTTGGGTGCCTGGACACGTGGGCATCCAGGGAAACGAAGAGGCGAATATCCTTGCCAGGGCCGGGGCTACGGTTACTGATCCGGCAAGGATTTGCCATGTCCCAATTGCCATGGATCATATTAAGACCCTGTCGAAGCAGTGGGTGGAGGGACGATTTGCGGACCTCTGGCTACGGACAGAAGGCATGGGACACTCGAGGGCCTTGTTTAAAGGTCCCTCGGGCAAGCTAGGCTCTGTATTAATGGGCCTAGACAGATATCAGCTCAAGGCTGTAGTGGGCCTTGTCACTGGACATTGGCACACAGGGAAGCATCTAAGACGACTGGGGCTAAGTGAAGAACCATTCTGTCCGAGATGTACGGAGGAGGAAGAAACACCCCTCCACGTGATTACGAGATGCAGGGCGCTGGAGGACATTCGCAGGAAGGTACTTGGGGCGCCCGTACTCGAATCTCTGGACCTTGAGGAGGTTGGGGTGCGCGCCCTCCTGCACTTTGCAAAGGAGGCTCGCCTAACCGACTATCCTACATAATCGGATACCCTCCCGTGAATGGGCACGAGCACAATGGTCCGTATAGGACTGAGCGCTCGGAAATTTTACATTACATAACATATAAGTTTATTGAAAATTTTGGGTTTTTGAAAAGAAAAAAAAAAAATTTCTTGTTTATTTATGAGTTTGTTGCAAATTTTGAGTTTTTTGGAAAAAATATTTTTCTCATTTATTTATGAGTTTGTTGAAATTTTTGAGTTTTTTTGGAAAAATATTTTTCTGGTTTATTTATAAGTTTGTTGAAAATTTTGAGTTTTTTTTGGAAAAATATTTTTCTCATTTATTTATGAGTTTGTTGAAATTTTTGAGTTTTTTTTTTTTGGGAAAATATTTTTCTGGTTTATTTATAAGTTTGTTGAAAATTTTGAGTTTTTTGGAAAAAATATTTTTCTCATTTATTTATGAGTTTGTTGAAATTTTTTAGTTTTTGGAAAAAATATTTTTCTGGTTTATTTATAAGTTTGTTGAAAATTTTGAGTTTTTTGGAAAAAATATTTTTCTCATTTATTTATGAGTTTGTTGAAATTTTTGAGTTTTTGGAAAAAATATTTTTCTGGTTTATTTATAAGTTTGTTGAAAATTTTGAGTTTTTTTTTTGAAAAAATATTTTTCTCGTTTATTTAATATTCATAGAAATGGTTGTTGTTGGCTTGATCGTCGTTTGGGTTTTGGGAAAAGAAGGAGGAATATTCGTTCCGCATATATGAAGTTAAAATTTTATGTTTTCGAGGAATTTCCAATTTTCGTGAACTTTTGTCTCGTTTCGTTAGTTATTAGAATATTTACCAATTTTTGTATTTCACAAGTAAGGCAAGGGGTTTTATTGGGGTATTTTTCTCAATATCTAGTTAAATTTTATTATTCGGGGCGAATGAATTTAATTAATAATCTAGACAACTGGACATTCTGTTTCTCGCGTTTTAAATATTTAATTCGGGGAGGGCACAAAAATTATCGAGTGGCCTGTCACTTTTGAATGCCACTATACGCTTTGTCCCGGGACAATGAATGAGGTGACGTCGGCCTTTCGGCCGTGTGTGTGAGTGAAGGGGGGTGCGCGCGGTTGCGTCAGCGGCAGCGCGTGTAGGCGAGGCGGCGTACGCTCGCTCGCAACGCACGCGTCTGACGAAGACAGCGCTAGCCACGCGCCGAGGATAAAGGGACAAAGCGGAAGCGTAAAAAAAATGCGTATAAATTCATGCAAAATTAATTAAAAAGGCTATAATTTGATTTTAAAAGTACTTACATTGTCAGTAGATGTATTATAATTTTCCCGAAATGCATTCGCCTCGTTCTTTTGCGGTTTTTGGTGAATTTCCTTCGTTTTTCCCTCTACTTTTCGCTTCCTTCCTTCCTTCTTTATAAAATGTGGTTGGTTCTGGTTGGCGGATTGTTGAAACTGGTGTTGATGCTATTGTTGTTGTTGTTTGTCACTCTGTTCTTTTTCACAAAACTGTTCACTTTTGATTTTTGTTTTTGTTTTTATTTTTCTCCTTTTTTTTCACTGTGCGCGTGGTTTGCGTGTTCGCACACTTCTGACACCAATGTAACGGGTCAGGTGTTGGATGCCGAAAGAAATATATATATTTATGTGAAACAATTGTCTTTATTAGAGAGAGTGCATGTAGAAGTGACGAGATGAATGCGTAGGCGGTCGAGGAAGAACTAAAGAGTTCTCCTACGCTCTCGGGGCCCTTGGTCCCCCGCGCGGTGTTACTCCGCGCTGATAAGGGCCGCCGCCGCGCGCTCGGTGGCTGCGCGGCGCTCGGTCCACACCGTGAGAATGCTGAGGTAAGCAGTCTCACGGTTCAGAGAAGCGATAGCACTATGCGACCGTTACATAGGCATAAGTAAATTTTTGTAATACATCGATGTATCGTCGTGTATTTCGATGTGTGAAGTAGCGCCACATTCGTTCTTTCAGTGTGCGATTAAATCGTTCGACAATTGCGGCTTTTATATCGGGATTACGTGTAACTCGAAAACGAATTTCGGCTTTTTGTAGAAAAGCCTGTAATTCTTTGCCGACAAATTCTTTGCCTTTGTCGGTCTGCAGGTATACGGGTAAGCGACACTCGCTGCGTTCGGAAATTCGTTTAAATGCCTCGGTGACAGAGTGCACAGTTTTATCCGGTAGCGGTTCGACCCATGCAAATTTGCTTAGCACATCAATGACCGCGAGTAGGTAAGCGACATTATCGTTATAATTTTTTATCGATCGCACATCCACGAGATCGGCTTCCCAAACATCGTCTGTATTGTCGACATTATAGTGAAGTCGTGGGAATTGTCGTCTCACGGGTTTATGTAGTGTATAGGCGTCTTGTTGGCTTAACCAGTCATAAACATTGATTGGTTTATTTTTTTTAATACTTATTAGATGCCGTGCACCGGAGTAACTCGCGGGATGCACGGGATCGTAATATGAGTTTTCGAATTTCATATTGCACACGAGCGCGCGCGTATTTACGCTCGAAGCCAATAATCAAATCCGGGGCAAGATCGTGTTCTTTTCCCCGTGATAGAAGTTTCGAGAATACGTTTTGCACCAGCGGTAATTCGTCGATCTGTAGGTGTAACAGGTTTCTGCCTCCTCCTTGCTGCCCTAAACGGTGTCGAACTCGCCACAGGTATCTCTCGAGGATCGGGGTCGGCAGCAGCAGCAGCAGCAGCAGCAGCAGCAGGTATGGTCACTTTTCTTCGACGGTGTTTACGGCTGATCGGTGGTTCGTACCACTGTCGCACCCGCTTATTTTTCGATCTTTTTGCACTGGGTTCGTAGTTCTCTTCAGCGTCGTTGTCGTCGTCGTCTTCGTCGCTGGCATCGTTGTTATAATGCGTTGAATCGTTTCTTCGACGTTTTACACCGGCAATAGTAGCAGCATCACCAGCAGCAGCAGCACTCCGGCCACCAATAGCCCATAATTCATTATTTCCGACAAATTCATGTGGTACAGCACATTCTCGAAGGCTCCGAATAAACTGACGCCTGCCGTTGGCTTTCAAATCTTTTCTCTCACGTGTTACGTCATTAACAAGATCGAGAATGTTCGAATTGTGAATGAGCACTCCGTCAATAGTCACACGTCCCTCGTTGTCCCAGCTGACTCGTTGTGACACACGCGGTGAATTACGCAGATATAGCAATAAAGCGTGAGCTCTACGTTGATGTTTTGCCAGCACACTGTTCACAATATTAGTCACGTTGAAATCGTGATTTTCCGGTTGCGATGACGATGCTGCTGCTGCTGCCATTGCTTTTACTCCAGGTAACGATGGATCTGGTGGTCCATTCCGTGTTTGAACGAGATACAAATATCGTTGTAGAACTTGTAGATATGCTTTCCATTTGGCGCCATCATCAGGATATTTTCCCGAGTTTAAGATACTCGCAAGTTCACCATCAAGTCGTGATATAGGATTGCCCGGAGTCTGTGCGGATTTTTGAACGCCGCCGCCGCCGCCGCCACCGCCGCCGCCGCCGCCACCGATCATTGGCTCGTTCACCGCTGTCGGCGGCGCCACCACCTCCTCCAACGGTACTAAAATCATTTTCTTTGCGTGTTCCATTGTTAATTTTTTAGCCACTTCAACCACCACCACCACCACCGTTGCCGCCAAACAGTCTACTAAACAGGCCCGTGATAATGGGTGCTAATAAAAGGGGCAAAAATGCGCCACATCCTTTTTGCATCATAATACGTTTTTTCAAGCGCCAGTTAAATCTTCGTCGTTTACGAGTGCCACTAACGCCATCTACGCGTCTTTTTCCGCCACCATTCTGATTTTCCCTGTTTCGTCGTCGTCGGGAGTCCACGTGTCGTAGTGGTGGCGCTAGTTGTCGCAACACATGTTTAAATCGTCCCAAACGTTTTTTTGCCTCTGGTTTCAGCTCCACCACACCATGTAGTACGTTTAACGCGCATTCACAAATACACTTGACTAACGATTCATCGGACGTGCGTAGTAGGGCTTTTTGTTGTGCTCTATTCGCATGGCATAGAGCGTTGAGTAGGGCCGCGTGGCGTTGACCGATCGGCAGTCGTGCAGGCCACTGCCGATTTCCACTGCGCTTCTTTACCATCGCTCGATGCTGCTGCTGCTGCTGCTGCTGCTGCTGCCTCGCCATGTTGTCTGCACGATGTTTGCGCATTGCCGACGATCGAGCTACTACCACAATCAAGAGACGCGGTAGCGTCTCGACGCCAAGTATTAAAAGAAATCTATAATGCCGCCTCACGAGACTCTCACGACGAGACGCTAGCGCTACTCTTACTTTACAGCACTTTCGTCCTTTTTCGTCTGCTACGAAATTCTAACTGGAATTATCTGAGTCAACACGTCGCGAACGCCAAATGTGTCAGGTTCAATATTTTTTATTATTTTTTTTCTTTCCAATGAGCCCTATTTCAATCAAATCGGTGACCGCAACGCTAATATCTGGCCACTTACGACTTCGATTCTGTCAAAAACTTTTCGTCCGCACTCACACAACATCGATGCGAATTTGTCCGATCCGTATATGTGCATGGCGTGTACCAGCACACTCTCACTTCGTCTGTAACTCTAATTATATCAGGCAATACATCGCGGGCGCTAAATGTGTCAGCGCCAATATTTTTTATATTTTTCCGCCTTATTAATGAGACCTATTTCGATATAATCGGTTCCCGAAGTGCTGATATCTGGCAAAATGTCACTTTTGTCTGAACTCACACATCGAGACAGATTTGTCCGATTGCATATACGTGTGCATCCGTGTAAACGAACAACGCACACATAACATATCAAATGGCGCCCGCAGCGGTAGCCTGAAGAAGTTGCGGCAACGATCGTCTATCGGCCAGCTCGCTCTCGTCGTCTGACAGTAAAAAAGTGACAGGGTCGTACACTCTACTGTAGTGTAATGAGGACTCTAGTGTAATGGTTTGCATATCATATCAATAAAAATAATCGATGTGAAGGATAGACGCGCACACAGGAGCGACGGCCCCAAAGTCATGAGATCTCTCGCGATGATCGTGAATCGCCTGAGCGGACCGGCTGCTCCCGACGTGTGACAAAAAGTGAGAAGATCGTGCGTGATTATTACTTTAACATTTACTATCGAGTGTAATGATTTAATAATAATCTCGCGTCTTAACGCAAAGGTGTCTTTTCAAAGCAACAAAAATCATCATGTGGAGGATACTTTATCCTGTCCATGAAAGATCGATTTTTTGAGGTTATATTTTGGGCTAATTTGGATTAATTGTCACGTTGGAATAATTTATTGTAGTATTTCTAGACTTTTCCATTACTTATCCGTGATAGAGCACTAACTATTAGGTGTCTTGTAGACATAAAGAATGCAGAGGATAGACGTGGTGAAAATGGTTTGTCCACTGGCGGAGCATAACAGTGAACAACGTCAATTGCAAGAAGAGCGATCTGACCATACGCCCAATGAGCCCTGTCGTTGCATGCATGTATTGAAGATGGTTTTCAAAAAGATGTGAAATAAACCAAAAAATGTTTTTTCAAAACAAAAATTGTACGCCAAGTATTAAAAGAGTAG
Organism: Pimpla rufipes; assembly: GCA_963932165.1. NCBI lineage: Eukaryota > Metazoa > Arthropoda > Insecta > Hymenoptera > Ichneumonidae > Pimpla > Pimpla rufipes. The sequence continues at coordinate 6,734,669 of OZ010634.1, forward strand.
CCATCCCTTGCAAAAAAAATTCACAATAAAACATTTCCTTAAAAAATAATTAAAAGAGTAGCCATCCCTTGCAAAAAAAATCACAATAAAAATTTCTTTTAAAAAATAATTAAAAGAGTAGCCATTCTATGCAAAAAAAATCACTATAAAAATGTTCCTTTCAAAAATAAGAAAACAAATTAAATATATTGGCCAAGTAAAATTTATTAAGTAAATTGATTCATCAGTGTATGATACGGTACAAAACACTTGGCATACCAGAGACACGTCAAGTTTTTAATGACACACCGAGTCTCTGGCATGCCAAGTGTTTTGTACCGTATCATACACTGATGAATCAATTTACTTAATAAATTTTACTTGGCCAATATATTTAATTTGTTTTCTTATTTTTGAAAGGAACATTTTTATAGTGATTTTTTTTGCATAGAATGGCTACTCTTTTAATTATTTTTTAAAAGAAATTTTTATTGTGATTTTTTTTGCAAGGGATGGCTACTCTTTTAATTATTTTTTAAGGAAATGTTTTATTGTGAATTTTTTTTTGCAAGGGATGGCTACTCTTTTAATACTTGGCGTACAATTTTTGTTTTGAAAAAACATTTTTTGGTTTATAGACATAACCGCAAAGCTCTAAATACGCCGTGAATAACGCGTCGTCATCTGTGTGATCGTTTATTTTTCGGCACGTATACTTGCATTTGTGCGTCGTCGGGAAATATTGTCGTACGGCAACGGCAAATATCCGGTGTCGACTGCTTCAGATCGAGAAGAAGGTAGCCGTGCGGTTGTGCTGTTGCGTCATGATACGCCTCCGAGAGAAATCGTGGATCTTCGGGATAAACTTGTCGCGCGAGATGCTGTATTTGTGCACGATCTCGGGGATTTTTAAAAATAACTATATAATTCGCGTTTAGCGAAATATCTCGTTGTCCGTGGCCTTGATGGAAAATATTCTGTGTTATAAAAATAACACTGATATTTTTATGATGACTGCCTTTTGTGAATAAATCGACGATTGTGTTGTTTGATGACTCACGCATCAAATCATCGATAATGACTAGCTTCGCGGCGTCATTGTCATGAGAATAATCCTCGGGTTGTGGTAGTCCCTCGTGAAATTTGATTTTCGGTGTGGTCGCCGCAGAGCCTCGATTAAACAATGCCTCGGTGTCACGGTCAAGATTATCCCCGTAATAAAAAAGAATACGCGCAAAACGGGTGTCACTCATTGCCTCGAGGTTACGCAGAAATCGTCGAACGAAAACTGTTTTACCACAACCGGTTGGGCCACAGATTAACGAAGTCCATGGATGTTTCCAACGAACGTCCATTTTTCGGGCGTGAGCGCGCGCGCGCGCGCGGTTGATTTACCAACAGACGGTCACTATTACCTGCTACGCTCGCTCACTTGGGCCCCCCCAACGACAAGCTGTTCCCCGGCGGCGGCGCGTCGGTCACAAGTCGTTATAAGCTTATCCGACGTGTGCGTGGCCGGGCGCGGTGGTCCAGCTTATATACGTGAGCGCGCGCGCGTGCCCTCGTTCGCTCCAATCAGCTGAAGGAGCGAGCGAGCGAGGGCGATAAGCCTGTATACCGCGCTCCCCCACCATCATCGCTTTCAGCAGTAGCAACAGCAGCAGCAGCAGCCCCAGCAGCAGCAGCACCAGCAACAGCAGCACCAGCAGCAACAACAGTATCAGATACTTACCTTTCTCTCTCTGTCGCGCGCGCGCGCGCACGCGCTCTCGTTCATAATGCCCATCGGCGCAGCTGGCTTCGCTGTAGCGCGGACGCAGGCGCTCCGAATATTACAAATTAACACTGGGAAGGAAACTAATTTTGTTGAAAACGTAAAATATTTTTAATTTTTTTTTATTTAAAATCATTATGGTAGATGAGATGGAGGAGAGGAGAGGGGCCGAGTTGAAGGAGGTACAAGTAAATAATATTTATTGAAGGTAAAAACGTTTATATATTTATTTCATTTTTTTCTATTTTCCCACAAGCTGAAGATGATGATGATGATGATGATGACGATGATGACGATGATGATGATGATGATGATGATGATGATGATGATGATGATGATGATGATGATGATACAGCTGTCGCTGCCGTTATTCCCGATGGCGATCCTGGAGCTGGCGCAGGAGGCTGTACAAGTGCAGCAACTCCGTCTGCACCCGATTCTCCCGCGCCTCCTGCTCCGCCACCGCTTGCCGCAACGCCGCGACCTGCTGAAATGCACAGCCCCGAATTATTATTCACTCCTCGGGAAAGTCGCGAAACGACTCCAAAAAGCGGACAACAACGAGGTCATCGTCCTCGTCGTACGAGTCCGACACCTCGCCGACTTGTCCGTAAGAATCGTGCCAGTCTAGACGGGTAATACGCATGTATGGTCGCCAGTCTGGCACGAGATCTACGGACTCGTCGATGCTGCCACGTTCATCGGAGTCCGAGGTCGAGGGAGCGTTAGACGGCGGGTT